>SJYW01014763.1:588965-634735 GCA_006410735.1 Raphicerus campestris | reverse complement strand
TGGAGAAGGAAATGGCAATGCACTCCAGTATTCTTGCCTGGAGAATCTCATGGACAGAGAAGCCTAGTAGGTTACAGTCCACGGTGTTGCAAAGAGTCGGACACAACTGAGCAACTTCACCTCACATCACCTTAAACAACTTAAAGAAATATGAGATCATTCCACAGTAAATAAAAACGTCAAGTCAAATCTGAGTGTTTCTCATGATATTTCCATGAAAAAATAAATGTTAGTGGAAATCTTATTTTTTCAATTAACTGCATGGTTGGGTTTCACAGAACCAGAAATTTGCAAGATTGAGAGAGCTTAACCATGGGAGAAGGAAAGGTAGGACAAATTGAGAAAGCAGCATTGAGATATATATACTATCATGTGTAAAACAGGTAACTGGCTGGAAGCTGCTCTCTATTATAGGGAGCCCAGCCTGGTGCTCTGTGATCATCTAGAAGAATGGGACGGGGGATGGGGTCCAAGAGGGAGGGTATATATGTGTGTACATATATATATATGTGTGTGTGTGTGTATGACTGACATTGCTGTACCACAGACTGGCACAACATTGTAAAGTAACTATCCTCCAATTAAAAAAAAAAAGAACTTAATCATCATTACATGGTTGGCACCAATTAAAATGCTGCTAAATCTATGAGAAGTTTGAGGCCCTGAGTCAACTGGCTCCTTCAGGAAAGGCCAAGGATAACATTCTTTTTATGAACACAAAAAACATGTATGATGAAGACAGAATATCAAATACATCACTTTTACTGAGCAAACTAAGATATAAAGCAAATTTCCCTTTAGCATTTGCAGAGCTTTGGANATAGGACTTAGTCACTAAGCAACAAACACGTGTGCAGGCAGACTATATACGGGAAATCTGTGTATCTTTTGGTCAATTTTGCTGTGAACCTAAAACTACCCTAGAAAGTATATTTTTCAAAATGATATCAAAGTACTAGGTGTACCAGCAAAAACATTAACTACTTTTCTTTGAGAAGGAGTAGGATATGTTTCAAACCCATCTGAACTCTATATAAATGTAGAAAACTGTATCTGAATTGCAGAAATAAAAGTAATGGGAATGCAATATTGCAACAGGACAAGTGATGAAAGTACATCATTTACTAGGGAGTTTTTAATTTCTTTACTCTTAAACCATGGCTAAAAACATAATAGCAAGTGTGTCACTACTAATATAGGAAGTATTATCAGTCATCAAAAATGAAGTGTGTCTTTATATTGTTCTGTATTACTAAGCTTAATCCACATTACTGATTCTTATTTGGAATTTCTTTGGAATGATGGTGATATAACACAGGTGCATATTTGTGACTTGAAACAAAGTGATACCTTTGTCCCACTACATCAAAGCATGAAACATTTGTCTACTTGGGTACTTTGACATTTTTTATTTTAAATTTTTTCATAGTTACCATAGTTTCTATAATATGTATTATTTTATGTGAAAATTTTTAGACAATTTCAATTTATAGGCAAATAATTTGAGGAAGTATTGCAGTTCTTCTTAAAAAATCATAGTTAAATATGACTATGACATTAAACATGTATCTTTATCTCCAATATATATGTTAGTTGCTCAGTTGTATCCAACTCTTTACAACACCAGAGACTACCAGGCTTCTCTGTCCATGGAAGAATACTGGAGTGGGTTTCCATTCCCTTCTCCAGGTTATCTTCCCAACCCAGGGATGGAACCTGGGTCTCCCACACTGTAGGCAGATTCCTTACCGTCTTAGCCACCAGGAAGCCCCTGGGTATATAGTGGAGATAAATCTCCAATATATCTGCCCCATTCCTCATACAATGGGGATTCAATTTATATGTTATAAATTAAACATACAAACCAAGTTATGTATTTTTTATATAATCCTAGAGTAAACATATTGTGGAGAATAAGACAGGCAATAGCTATGGGAGCATTAGTTACATTGTTTTCTGGCACCACAATAGACAAAGATAAACTATTGGCTCTAAAATCCAAAGCAATCAAAGGTAATTGTCATGACTAATAAAGGAAACACTTTCACATTTTTTTCTTTTTTTTGCAGCTCTCAGAAATAATGGGTTTGAAGAGAGATCTAGATATGACTATATTTTTAAATTTAAGAAGTAAAAAACCTTCGCTGGTTTATTTGATATATTCTTTGTTGTGGCAGGACTCACATGTTTTAATTTATAAAACATGTCCTTGAAGCTAGGATCCAGAAAACCTGGATTACAAAACAAGTGAGTGTTTGGGATCAAGTTAATCCATGGCCTGATTACTGCTGCTGGTAATGTTTATTGTACAACCATGTCTAGACTTTGGTTTCTGGCATAAACTAACTTCTAATCTCTCCTATTATAGACCGAACAAAGACAGCAATGTTATATGTTCATTTGTTTCATTGTGAAGTTCTTATTTTTATAAAAATGATTTTTTTTTCAGAAATAGCATTAGAAGTAATATTAAAGCAATTATAACAAAGAAACCCAATCAATCTTCAATTAAAGATGGTGTAAGCAATGTCATATTCCCTTGGAAATCTCAGTTTTACAATACTTTGTCTCTAATTGCTTTTGCTGGTAATTTCAGAAGTTTAAACTTGTAAATTAGAATTGCTTGACAAGCCCTATACTCCAATACTGAGCTCAGCAGCATCTATGCAACTTGGAATAAGTGTCATTCTGAAATGATTAGGAAACTCTTGTCCTTTAAATCACACCAAGAAAAAGGCATTTACAAGTGAAAGAAGAATGAAATTACTCAACATTTTTCTTCAGGACAAACTAATGACCAGTTTTATTGTTCTAAATATTTTAAATGTAATTAATATGGCAAAAATATAGTCAACCAAGTGGAGCAAGATATTGTAATAATCTATACATTTCTAACCCAAAATACACTTTTTAGTTAATAGACACAGAAGTTTGAACGCACTTTAGGGAAATGACTAGCTACGAAGTGTGCAAATCCAGATAGATGTATTAGGTTTTTCCTTCTGAGTGGAAAGTTTAGTATTAATGACAAAGGAAGGTGAAGAAAGTAAGACCCAGAATAAGCAAACGGTCCAGAACCACTATGCAGAATAAAAGGACACACACAACTGAAAGGAATAGGAGGGATACAAATTAGTTGTGGCAGCCAGACCACCAGCATTCACCAGACTCTTCCATCAGGACCAGTACAGTGGTTGCCTTGAGGTCTTTTTAAGCCCTTATATTTAGTGTACAAAACAAACAAGCAAAATAAAGAATTATTTCCTTTAAATATTCTACTCATAAATGGTACTCTCCAGGGATGCCTTTTGATGATCAAGGATATTTATTTTTTTCTTATGTACAGACACATTTTCATATTAAATTACACATTTTGACTGGGATGCCCTGTTCTTATCTCAGTATACAGAGTGCAAGTGATGAGAAAGAAAATAATTGGTTTCCTAACTATGTTCTACCAGCAAGCAATGACCTTTCAATCTTAGCTTAATACATTAAATATGGATTTTAAGATTATTACGAATATTATTTTATCCAGAGTTCTCGGTGCCTAAGTGCAAATGAACACCTCAAACAAGAATGTCAGATGCACAGGCATATCTTTATAGAGTAGGAAGGCAATTTTTTTCAAGCATACTCTGCTTACAGAGAGACGGGAATCCCCAAATCTTTGAAAAGTAGCTAGCTATTTTGGATTCTTTCAAGGTCAATGCAGTATGCTTATGAGGGAAATCACTGAAGTAGAAATTGGAAAGATGATCAGCACAGAGGAAGGTTGGCATTTTAACCAGATGAGAATCCCAGTGTATAACCTTGCTAGGCCACACTGATTAAAATGTCTACAAAGACCAGCTAACTGGGAGTGATGACAGAAAACTGGTGGCAAGAAAGAGGATGCATGTATGTATCCGACCACAGTTCACTCCCTGAGCAAAAGCACGAGATTTAGGGTCCCTATCTGAGTATCTTTCCAGAACGATTTAAAACTTCCCATGGTAACATCAATTTTAAGTTTCTATTTCTGAGTCAAGCTATTCTGCATGTAAATATACATATGTTTTTAAAGATTAAAAACATCCAGTGAAAAAGGAGATTGTTGGAAAGATTATCAAGATTACCTTGAACTGTGGGGCACCCTCACAGAATTTTCATGTCCAGGTTTCCTCTGATTTAAGACAGCTTTCACAGGTAAGGATCTTGCAAATGGGGTTTCTATTTCTCCACGGAACAGCCTCTGTAAATTTCCTGGGGACTCCAGCAAGTTAATCTCTACTGCTGCTGTTTTGTGGTAGGCCTCTCAAGTCCTAGATAGGTAATCTAGGATGATTCATTCTCCTCTAGCTTTCACACATTCTGTTTGTGATGAATGTCCAAGAAATGCACTGATGTTCTGCCCTGATAATAAAGCTTTTGGACTGGTTTTGCAAATCTTTTACTTGAACCAAAGGAACACGTTATACTCAAGTGCCAGAAAGCATCACAATCAAATTAGATTGTCTAGAGCTGGGAAGCAATTTTTGCCAGTAAGATGTAGGCTGACATAAATGAGGTGAAAGACAAATGAAGACACGCATGTTTTCTGTTTGAGGTGTATATTAACAGTTTTGATGTAGTGTTTTCTTTGTGCGGCTTTAAAAATGGATTTTTGTGTGTGTGTGGTTTTAATCTAAGTTAAGGTTGGGAGGACCTAAGGCATATAAAAACAAAACATTTGGTAACTGAGTAANAAATGAGGTGAAAGACAAATGAAGACATGCATGTTTTCTGTTTGAGGTGTATATTAACAGTTTTGATGTAGTGTTTTCTTTGTGCGGCTTTAAAAATGGATTTGTGTGTGTGTGTGGTTTTAATCTAAGTTAAGGTTGGGAGGACCTAAGGCATATAAAAACAAAACATTTGGTAATTGAGTAATATTCAGACAAGCCCTAGCAATGAATAAAGTGGTGAAATTTAGTCAGATCTGTGAATAAGTAGAATAAATCTTCAAGGCTTTCCTTATAAATATTCATTTACACAGACTACATCATGTGTCTGCATATCTATCTAATGCCAAAAGTTCAGTAGCTAACTTCCATAAAACAAAAACTAGTTAATCTCCATAGGATATAAACCATGAGGTAATTCCTCCCTCAACTTTAAATTCTGTTCATTTTTAGGTAGCCATTTGTATTACCCCAATAATATATGTGTTTGTGACCTTGGGAATGTAGTAAGTTCTGTTTATGTTGCCATTCTTGCTTAAAGTTTATTCAGCATTTAGTATGTGAATGTTATGTGAAGATTGAAGGATACAAGTTACTGAAACAGAAATGGCGCCTAACATTTAAGACGCCATAAATGAAAAGGGAGTCTGATAAAAATAACAGCAGATCAACAATGCAAAGTAGAACTTAAAAAAATGAATGCATAGAGAAAACCTCCCCAAAAGGCACTGTGGTTTCTTAAGTGAGATTTCTACCTGGGGAATTAAAATAATTTAAACAATTTAAATATTATTTGAACAAGCTGATACTTCCGAGTCATTTAAAAGACCACTCAAGTTAGATCTGTACAATTCTTTAAATTGATGCTTTATAAATGCTTATCAATATACTTCAATTGACAAGTCAAATTTTGGATGGTGTTTGGAGTTTATGTTAGAAAGAGGAAGTTTTATGACGGAATTGAACATCCTTAATTTTGAGTTAAAACAATCAGAAGAGATTCCTTTCCACCTTTTCTTATAGCAAGGATTATTTCTTTAATACTAAAAATTTTGTGATTTAAACAATTAAGTATGGGACTTGTTGCATATTGGGTCATCTTGTCTCATGACTTTATTCTTTTTGTTGATAAATTGTACCTTTTGAGCAGTACAAAGTTTAAGATTAACACAAAAATTAATTCAAAAGATGGTGTATTGCTGTCTTTAGTTTCTTCACTAAGTGGAAATGTCTTTTGTGTAAAACAGTAATTCCAAAAAGTATTATACATTGCTTGCTAATGGAAAGCTGAGAGGAAGCTGTTTAATCCTGGAGTTTGATCATTTCAGTTCATAGCAATAAAAAAAAAACACAAACAAACCAACCTCTTTTTAATGCTATCATTCTATAATAGTTCATTAATGTAAAACAATTAAGTGAATTATCTGTTTGAATTAGGCAGACAAATATTGCTTAGTTTGAATTATAAACAACAAAGTTCTTGATTTTAAGAAACAATGCAGATAAGTAAAAAAGCTAATGGGCAACTCCATTCAGTTAAAAGGGGTAGGTCACTCCAGGACACTCCTATGCCTTAATTTACCCAAATTATTTTTGAATTTAATTAAGACTGAAACCTCTATGAAGCTCTTCAGTATGTTTGCACATGTATTCACATAAATGAGTAAAAGAAAAAGTTATATCTATTTTCAATTCGTTGCAAGAGGGCATCAGAGGGCAGACACACTAAAACCATAATCACAGAAAACTAGTCGATCTAATCACACTAGGGCCACAGCCTTGTCTAACTCAATGAAACTAAGCCATGCCATGCGGGGCCACCCAAGATGGGTGGGTCATGGTGGACAGGTCCGACAGAATGTGGTCCACTAGAGAAGGTAACAGCAAATACTTCAGTATTCTTGCCTTGAGAATCCCATGAACAGTATGAAAATGCAAAATGATAGGATGCTGAAAGAGGAACTCCCCAGGCCAGTAGGTGCCCGATTTGTTACTGGAGATCAGTGGAGAAATAACTCCAGAAAGAATGAAGGGATGGAGCCAAAGCATAAAACAGTACTCAGTTGTGGATGTGACTGGTGATAGAAGCAAGGTCCGATGCTATAAAGAGCAATATTGCATAGGCCCTTGGACTGCAAGGAGATCCAACCAGTCCATTCTAAAGGAGATCAGCCCTGGGTGTTCTTTGGAAGGAATGATGCTAAAGCTGAAACTCCAGTACTTTGGCCACCTCATGTGAAGAGGTGACTCATTGGAAAAGACTCTCATGCTGGGAGGGATTGGGGGCAGGAGGAGAAGGGGACGACAGAGGATGACATGGCTGGATAGGATCACTGCCTCAATGGATGTGAGCCTGAGTGAACTCCCGGAGTTGGTGATGGACAGGGAGGCCTGGCGTGCTGCAATTCATGGGGTCACAAAGAGTCGGACACGACTGAGCTACTTAACTGAACTGATTTTCAATTCAGTTTCAGTATTTGACTGATGTATTATATTGATATCCCAGATATATTTTTGGTCATATTTTCACATCATTACATTTAAGATTTAAATAAGAAATGGTTCCCCAGTTCAACATAATTTCATGTATACATACACACTTATATGTATGTGTGTATATGTACATGTACTTATATGAAGCCTCATGTATGAAACAGTATATAAATACAACTATTACTCAACAGTATAATTTTGTTCTCACAAAAGTCTAAATTTATAAAAATAACTTTTTCTGCAAAAGTTTATTATAAACCTATATGAAACTACATGGGTTTTGCAGAAAGATTAGATATGGCTTTTCTCTCAAAGGGTAGGGCAATGCATCTTTTTGATGGAAAAAGAGATAAGGTCTCCCTTAATCTAATTTCTCATTTCGGCAAACCTATATGCAATTTTTAAAAGTTTATGCCTCAATTTCCCACTCAGGTTATAGACTATTTCTATAATCAGAAAATTTTTACGTGCTCTTTTTCAATCTCCACAGCCTCCACTCTCTAGAGAGTCACTGCCTTGTTTTCTATCATCATGTATTGGTTTTTATTTTTGCTTCATTTAGAACTTCATATAAGTAGAACTGTGAACTGTACTGACTTCCTTTGTCAACACAATGGTTTTACTATCATCTATGTTTTACGTGTCAGTCATTTATTCCCATTTACTGTTAAGTATTCGACTGCATGACAAAATTACAAATTGATTGACCCTTTTCCTGTTACTCAACCTTTGGACTGTTTTCTGTTTTTAGCTATAAAGCCACTATGAACCTTCTTTTGTAATATTTTTTCAACACTCATTGATAATAAATTAGCATAATTGCTAAGTCATAACTGTATGTTGACACCTTAAAGAAAATGTTATATTGTGGTATCCCATGGTATTAATTTCCATTTTCCTGATGATTAATGCTGCTAAAAACCTTTTCATATGCTCACGTGCCTTCATTTGTATGTGTCGTTTTAAAAGTATCTGCTTATGTCTTTGGCTTTTAGGGGGACAGGGAGCTGTTGGAGTTGTTGATCATTTTATTATTGAGTTATAAACATTCTTTATATATCCCAATGCAAATGCTACCATGTCAAATCACAATGGTTATTTTCTTCCCTTTATGGCTTGCATTTTCATTTTCCTCAGTGGTGTATTTTTATGAACAGAAGTTTTAAATTAAGTATAATTAGCCCTTTTTTTTCCTTCTATGTTTCTTTTCTTTAAATCTTTTCTAACTCTAAGGTTGTAAAAATATGCTGGTTTTTTTTAGAAACTTTACAATTTATTCTTCACTTTTCTGTTTATAATACATCTCAAATTAAAAATGTATGGTGTGAGGCAGAAATTAAGATTCATTTTATTCCTTTAGGGATATCCAGCTGTGAAAATGAAAACAAAAAGTCTTAATTTTTGATTTAGTGCACGTGTTGGGAAAAAATAAATCAACTTGCTGAATGTTCAGTCTACTTCCACATCATCTGTTTCGTTACCTTGGTCTTACTATGTCATATTACACTAATTTCACATTCCCTTGATTTCTGTAGCTTTATAATAGGTCTTAAAATCAGATACTGTATCTTCCAACTAATAAATGTACACACCCAAATATACTAGTTCCAAATCCACTGGCACTATGTTATAGATCACAACTTCTCTTAGATTATTTTTGGTGGTTATCATTGAAAAGCTGACTATAAAAGAGGATTTTAAAGTTTCCTCTAACAGAGGATTTAAAAATTTTCCAGTATGAAAAGGACATCTTTTTTGGGTGTTAGTTCTAGAAGGTCTTGTAGGTCTTCATAAAATCATTCAACTTCAGTTTCTTCAGCATTACTGGCCAGGGCATATATTTGATGACTGTCATATTGAATGGTTTGCCTTGGAAACGAACAGAGGTCATTCTGTCATTTAGGAGATTGCATCCAAGTACTGCATTTCAGACTCTGTTTACTGTGATGGCTACTCCATTTCTTCTAAGGGATTCTTGCCCACAGTAGTAAATATAATGGTCATCTGAGTTAAATTCACCCATTCCAATCCATCTTAGTTTGCTGATTCCTAAAACATTAACTTTACTCTTGGCATCTCCTCTTTGACTACTTTCAATTTGCCTTGATTCATGGACCTAACATTCCAGGTTCTTATACAATATTGCTCTTTACAGCATTGGACCTTGCTTTCATCACCAGTCACATCCACAACTGGTTCCTGTTTTTGATTTGGCTCTGTCTATTCTTTCTTTCTGGAGTTACTTCACTGGTCTCCAGTAGCTAGTGGAGGTGATGGGATTCCAGTTGAGCTATTTCAAATCCTGAAAGATGATGCTGTGAAAGTGCTGCACTCAATATGCCAGCAAATTAGGAAAACTCAGCAGTGGCCACAGGAGTGGAAAAGGTCAGTTTTCATTCCAATCCCAAAGAAAGGCAATGACAAAGATGCTTTAACTACCACACAACTGACTTATTTCACATGCTAGTAAAGTAATGCTCAAAATTCTCCAAAGGAGGCTTCAACAGTATGTGAACTGTGAAGTTCCAGATGTTCAAGCTGGATTTAGAAAAGGCAGAGGAACTAGAGATCAAATTTGCCCATATCTGCTGGATCATGGAAAAAGCAAGAGAGTTCCAGAAAAACATCTATTTCTGCTTTATTGACTATGCCAAAGCCTTTGACTGTGTGGATCACAATAAATGCGGAAAATTCTGAAAGATGGAAATACCAGACCACCTGACCTGTGTCCTGAGAAATCTGTATGCAGGTCAGGAAGCAACAGTTGGAACTGGACATGGACCAACAGACTGGTTCCAAATAGGAAAAGGAGTACTTCAAGGCTGTACATTGTCAGCCTGCTTGTTTAACTTCTATGCAGAGTACATCTTGAGAAACGCTGGACATGAGGAAGCACAAGCTGAAATCAAGACTGCCAAGAGAAATATCAATAACCTCAGACATGCAGATGATACCACATTTATGGCATAAAGTGAAGAAGAACTAAGGAGCCTCTTCATGAAAGTGAAAGAGGAGAGTGAAAAAGTTGGCTTAAAGCTCAACATTCAGAAAACGAAGATCATGGCATCTGGCTCCATCACTTCATGGCAAAGAGATGAGGAAACAGTGGAAACAGTGGCAGATTATATTTTTGGGCCCCAAAATAACTGCAGATGGTGACTGCAGCCATGAAATTAAAAGATGCTTTCTCCTTGACAGGAAAGTTATGACTAACCAAGATAGCATATTAAAAAGCAGAAACATTACTTTGCCAACAAAGGTCCATCTAGTCAAAGCTATGGTTTTTTCAGTAATCATGTATAGATGTGAGAGCTGGACTATAAAGAAACCTGACCACTGAAGAATTGATGCTTTTGAACTGTGGTGTTGAAGAAGACTCTTGAGAGTCCCTTGGACTCCATCCTAAAGGAGGTAAGTCCTGAGTGTTCATTGGAAGGAGTGATGTTGAAGCTGAAACTCCAATACTTTGGCTACCTGATGCAAAGAGCTGACTCATTGGAAAAGACCCTGATGCTGGGAAAGTTTGAAGGCAGGAGAAGGGGACAACAGAGGATGAGATGGCTGGATGGCATCACCGACTCAATGGACATGAATTTGAGTAAACTCCAGGAGTTGGTGATGGACAGGGAAGCCTTGCATGCTGCAGTCATGGGATTGCAAAGAGTTGGACACGACTGAGCGACTGAACTGTGTACATACGCACAAGTCCTCGTCTTATTCTGATATAATGTTCAGCATCTCTTTTCCTTTGGCTAATTGATTCTACTTTATTCTAGGTTTCCCTATTTCTTTCTGTTCCTCCTCAGCTTCTCACCCTGCACCCCCAATTACTTGATTTTCTATTAAATCAAGTGCTTTGGAAATAAAAATACATGAAATAGGTTCTGAACAGGCAGTGAATGAGTGATTTGAAAAACATTATGCCTGGATTTAAAGTAGTAGTTGAAACATATCAATAAATAACAGAGGTCTTTATAAAACAGATAATAAAGAACATGAAGTAAATATGAGTTCAAAAATAATAAAAAATATTTAACTCTCCTGTGAAAGTGATTTAGTATACCTTTCCAAAAAGTTAAACTTTAAGAATTGGAATTTTTAAATTAATGAGTCTAGAACATCATTAACTTAACATGCTTATGGACTCTTGATGGAGAAGGCAGTGGCATCCCACTCCAGTACTCTTGCTTGGAAACTCCCATGGACGGAGGAGCCTGGTAGGCTGCAGTCCATGGGGTCGCTGAGTCAGACACGACTGAGCAACTTCACTTTCACTTTTCACTTTCATGCATTGGAGAAGGAAATGGCAACCCACTCCAGTGTTCTTGCCTGGAGAATCCCAGGGACGGGGGAGCCTGGTGGGCTGCTGTCTATGGGGTCGCACAGAGTCGGACACGACTGAAGCGACTTAGCAACAACAGCAGCAGCATGGACTCTTGAGAATAGGATCTAAACTTTAAACACCCAGATTTTTGTCAATTTAACATACTAACCTTATTCAGTCATTTAACAAACATTTCATCAGAGTATAGCTGGTCCATGAATTTTATAATTGCAAATCAAAAATTAATGAAATATAGTCTTGCTTTCAAGAAGTTCACACTCTAATGGAAAACCAAGAAGTTAAATGTTTAATATTGCATATTTAATAGTACTTATCAACTTTACATAATTTACTTGTGTCAGTGTCTCAAATACTACAATAGATGTGCAGTACACTGGAGGTCAACCACATTTGCCAATTGCTAATGGAAAAAAAAATGACCTAGTTCTTGATGGAAAATTAGCTTTATTCTAACCCATTAAAAGGCCAAACAGCTATCAAAGCAGAGGACATAGACATATGCATTTACATAAAAGAGAAAGGCAAAGAAGCAGATCTATAAAAATGCCTTAACTCTGATAACGTACTAGAGTTTGATTATCAGTGCATGAGAGATATGCGCATGTGTATGATTCAGAAGAGTCAGGAGATGATGGTAGGGAATGTAGATTACTATTAAACTGAAAAGGATTATGTAAATTAAGAATTTAAAACTATACCATCTTATTTATTGAGATATTTAAGCAAGCGAAGAACTATAAAGCTGAACGATTTGAATTTTTGGTAGGAGGATGGGATGAAAATTCTGATAGGAATATAGAAAACTGAAGTTATGGAACAAAAACATGCAGATTCAAATAAGGCACATGTTTAAGGAATGTCTACTCAGAGTCCCGCCTTTAAATATGTTACCTAGGGCCTTAGTGAGTTTAGCAGTTTCTTTAAGGCCATGTACTTCTGGAAAATACTAAGTTAGAAGGTATTTTTAATACCAAGGTAAGAATATTAGCAAATTAAACTAAAACAGTGAAAGTGGACATACAGTAGGGGGGTTTCTGTCAAATGGTTCTGAGATATAATTTAAAAACTGCCATCTGATTTGATGGACTTGATTAGATACATGTGATAAGAAAAGCAAGAGGAGTTGGGAATTCTTCTAGAAGGTCTAAGCCACTGGTATTCCTGGAAGGTTCTCTGAACTTATTTTTTAATGTTTTGCCTGCTTGTTCCTTCTGGCAATGCTGGCCCACTGTTTCACAAACATACTTAGGAACTGTTGTTTGGAATTCTCTTTCCTGAGTTAGCCAGTACACATTCCTCAGTATCATTCAGGTCTCTGCTTCTATGTTACTTCATCTGAGACCTCTGTCGCCATGTCACATAAAAGCACTTCCATGACTTCCCTGGTGGCTCAGATGGTAAAGCACCTGCCTACAATGCGGGAGACCCAGCTTCAACCCCTGGGTTGGGAAGATCTCCTGGAGAAGGAAATGGCAACCCACTCCAGTACTCTTGCCTGGAAAATCCCATGGACGGAGGAGCCTGGTGGGCTGCAAGTCCAAGGGGTTGCAAAGAGTCAGACATGACTGAGCGACTTCACTTTCACTTTTCACTTTCACATGCCTCTCTCACAGTGCTCTGTCTTACTTTTCTGTGTATCCCCAATCTTTTGAACTGTGGTGTTGGAGAAGACTCTGGAGAGTCACTTGGACTGCAAGGAGATCCAACCAGTCCATTCTGAAGATCAGTCCTGGGTGTTCTTTGGAAGGAATGATGCTAAAGCTGAAACTCCAATACTTTGGCCATCTCATGCGAAGAGTTGACTCATTGGAAAAGACTCTGATGCTGGGAGGGATTGGGGCCAGGAGGAGAAGGGGATGACAGAGGATGAGATGGTTGGATGGCATCACTGACTCGATGGATTTGAGTTTGAGTGAACTCCGGGAGTTGGTGATGGATAGGGAGGCCTGGTGTGCTGGAATTCATGGGGTTGCAAAGACTCAGACACAACTGAGGAACTGAACTGAACTGAGGCATAGTTTGGTATGAGGTTGATGTTTAGTAGACATTCGGGTAATTGATAAACAATTCCAAAACAAAGGTACAAAAAAGGTTAGAATTTTAAGAACAAAGGGAATGAATTTCAACTATTGGCATTTTGAGTTCCTTTACAGACTTGTGAAGTCACTCAGTCGTGTCCAACTCTTTGCGACCCTGTGGACTGTAGCCTACCAGGCTTTTCTGTCCATGGGATTCTCCAGGCAAGAATACTGGAATGGGTTACCATTTCCTTTTCCAGGGGATCTTTCCCACCCAGGGATTGAACCCAGGTCTCCCGCATTGGAGGCAGATGCTTTAACCTCTAAGCCACCAGTGAAGCCTTAAAGGGAGGTAATTTGAGGACAGAGGATGTCTTCTACTTGCAACAGAAATAACACATACAATACAGGCAGCCACATACTTGAAAGTCCCAGTCAAAATGCTTGTTGAATATTCTATTTGAAAAGCAAATCTAAATCTATGAAAGATCTTTGAAAAAAATCTAACTTGATTCATAAAATCAAGGTTCCAGGGTTCATTCTTAGTATTATTTCAGTTTTTCTTTTTTTTTAACTGAAGCATGGTTGATTTATGTTAGTTTCTGGTATACAGCAAAGTGATTCAGTTTCATATATATATTAATTTATATTATATATATTATATATAAATGTATATGAGTCAGACATGACTGACTATATATATAATATATATATTATATTGATATATAAAATAGTAATATAAAATATTAATATATATTAATATATTATTTTCCATTATGGGTTATTACAGGATATTGGATGTAGTGTTCTTGTTGTTTATCTGTTTGATATATAGAGATTTGTATTTGTGCACATCTGTTGCGACTCGAGCCTTAAGGCTCTCTTTGCGCAGCCAACCCCAGGCCTCCCTGCAAGTCTGTAATAAAAGTCTGAATTTCAGCACCCAGTCCCCAAGTGTACCAGAAGATGTGCATCTCAGGCTAGGGAGTACAGAGAGTTGGCTAGGACCCCTGTGCTGATCTCTCTCTGCTCTCCCTGACACAAGCCAGCTTCCAAACTTCTCTGATCCTCTGAAGTTACCTTTCTGTCTCAGCTCATCTCCCCATCAGTGAAAGAGCTCCACAAGGAGAGGGAATATTTTCACTTTCACACTTCCCTCCCAGGGACACAGGTCTAGTCCCAATCCTATTTAACAAAACTCGTTCATCCTACCCAGTTACATGATGACCTTTCTAGCAATTTTGGTTGTCTGCGATATGGCAAGCATTCAGCTGGTATTCTGAGGATTACTCTACATGCAGATTTGTTTTAGATGTATCTGTAGGAGGAGGTGAGTTCCATGTCTCATTCTGCTATCTTGATGTGTCCTCATTTAGCATTATTTCTAATATAATCACTGCAACATAAAATGGTCCTTCTACTGATTTATATGACAAGTCAAAATTTTAGCTTCAATCTGGGTCTCCTTTAACTTACATTTTTTGTTAAGAAATGTTCTTAAATCAAAATGATTCCTATGAATTTTCCATNTCTGTCCATGGGATTCTCCAGGCAAGAATACTGGAATGGGTTACCATTTCCTTTTCCAGGGGATCTTTCCCACCCAGGGATTGAACCCAGGTCTCCCGCATTGGAGGCAGATGCTTTAACCTCTAAGCCACCAGTGAAGCCTTAAAGGGAGGTAATTTGGGGACAGAGGATGTCTTCTACTTGCAACAGAAATAACACATACAATACAGGCAGCCACATACTTGAAAGTCCCAGTCAAAATGCTTGTTGAATATTCTATTTGAAAAGCAAATCTAAATCTATGAAAGATCTTTGAAAAAAATCTAACTTGATTCATAAAATCAAGGTTCCAGGGTTCATTCTTAGTATTATTTCAGTTTTTCTTTTTTTTTAACTGAAGCATGGTTGATTTATGTTAGTTTCTGGTATACAGCAAAGTGATTCAGTTTCATATATATATTAATTTATATTATATATATTATATATAAATGTATATGAGTCAGACATGACTGACTATATATATAATATATATATTATATTGATATATAAAATAGTAATATAAAATATTAATATATATTAATATATTATTTTCCATTATGGGTTATTACAGGATATTGGATGTAGTGTTCTTGTTGTTTATCTGTTTGATATATAGAGATTTGTATTTGTGCACATCTGTTGCGACTCGAGCCTTAAGGCTCTCTTTGCGCAGCCAACCCCAGGCCTCCCTGCAAGTCTGTAATAAAAGTCTGAATTTCAGCACCCAGTCCCCAAGTGTACCAGAAGATGTGCATCTCAGGCTAGGGAGTACAGAGAGTTGGCTAGGACCCCTGTGCTGATCTCTCTCTGCTCTCCCTGACACAAGCCAGCTTCCAAACTTCTCTGATCCTCTGAAGTTACCTTTCTGTCTCAGCTCATCTCCCCATCAGTGAAAGAGCTCCACAAGGAGAGGGAATATTTTCACTTTCACACTTCCCTCCCAGGGACACAGGTCTAGTCCCAATCCTATTTAACAAAACTCGTTCATCCTACCCAGTTACATGATGACCTTTCTAGCAATTTTGGTTGTCTGCGATATGGCAAGCATTCAGCTGGTATTCTGAGGATTACTCTACATGCAGATTTGTTTTAGATGTATCTGTAGGAGGAGGTGAGTTCCATGTCTCATTCTGCTATCTTGATGTGTCCTCATTTAGCATTATTTCTAATATAATCACTGCAACATAAAATGGTCCTTCTACTGATTTATATGACAAGTCAAAATTTTAGCTTCAATCTGGGTCTCCTTTAACTTACATTTTTTGTTAAGAAATGTTCTTAAATCAAAATGATTCCTATGAATTTTCCATGAAATATGGATAGATTTGATATCACTTTTTAAATAACCCTAAAACTTACTCAGTTTTCTAAGCATATCTGATTTGTGTTAAACCACTGACCTCAACAGTGCAGATGACAAACTGTGTTGTGAATAAAAGATACAATGTGATGGTTTCTTATGAGGGGCAATTAGCCAGAATTTTACAATTTCGCATTAGACTGTGGGCTGAAACAAGAAAACCTCTTCTAAGAAATGAAAGAAATAGGACTGATGGAAAAGTTTTAGAAAGGAAATCACCCATAAAAAGTGAGACAATGCCTGCAAAATCTGTTATGCATTTTGATATATCATTTATAGTGCAAATACTTTCTAAAAAGCCATCAATAAGAATGCTCTTGAGAGCCTATGTACTCTATATTGGATATATTTTCAAATTTAAGATGCACAAATTGAACCTGGTTTTATACGGTACATTTGAACATATACAGCAAATCTACTTTCTGGAAACACCCTGAATATGCAAATACTGTTATATTAATTTAATGCTCAAAGTGAAAGTTTTATAACATCAAAATAAAGCTTCATATAAGGCTACAGATTTAAGAGTAAATTTAAGTCATCTTGTTAGAAAATGAATAGAATGTGTGAGGTAAATCTAATTATTAAAAAGTTTTAGGAACTCATTCTAATCAGTACAGAATATTTCTTTTCTTTACATAGCCAAAATCATATGAGAAAATTTTAAGAAACAGTAAATTACCTTGTATAGTTTCCACTGAGAGAGTATTTGCAAGAAGACAACTTGGTAGTAAAACATTAACAGAAACTTTTCATGAGCCGAAGATGTGATGAATACCATCACAGGACAGAGAAAAGTTCAGAAATTAGAAAAGAGGGTTGGAGAGAAAATTAAATAGGCTATGTATTAATCCTGAATCATTCAATTAGTCACCTATTAAATTCAACATACCATCGAATATAATGACTTTATAGTTTTCACAGACCTACCACATACTAGTTCTACTTTCTTTGAAAGAAATTTAGATTATATATTTGAATATTTCATTGAGACACTTCTACTTCTGACCATGATGTAGTAATTATAATTGGACTTGCTTTTCCACCATAAATAACTACAAAACTGCATAAAATATACTTTTACGTAACCATTTTCAGACACTGGATAATGAGAAATGCAGGACTGAAACTGCTGAGTGAAGGAGGACACGGGAAATTAAGGTATGTCTGAAGAATACCCAGTAATGGAGGTTGGTTAGAGCTGAGAGCTAATGATGAGACTGAGATTGGAGATTGATTGAATACCCTCATTATTTTGTGTGAAGTGGCACAAATTCAGAGTATCAGATAAGTCCATATTCAAAGGTAAACAAATACTTCGCAATGCCAAAATTAAAGGATGTTGGCATTACCATTGCTAACATTTTATGTAGTTTGCAACATTATTTCATTAGCACAGATAGCACAAAAAATAGAAAATGTTTTCTGTTAGCACAGAGTCAATTGTCTATGGGGTGTATAAATACATACACACACACACACATATATATATATTTGGCAGTTTCATACTTAGACTGCTCATTGGGAGAGTAGTCTCTGGCACTTTCATAAGTAAGCAGGCTTTAAATTAAAAAAATGATCAAATAAAATGGCCACAGTTTAAATTGTGGTTTCCAGAATATTGCACAACTGGCTTATATAGGTTGCAATACAAAGACTAAGAACTAGATTCTAAGAACTATACATATCCACATCCATTAACAGTTTCTGATTCTTGCATTACAGGAAGCAGCTGGCATGGGAAGAATGCTCTGGAATAATGGACATCACTATACCAGTGTGTCCATAGCACACATTACTGGGTGGCTCAGATGGTAAAGAATCTGCTTGCAATGCAGGAGACCCAGATTGAATCCCTGAGTCGGGAAGATCCCCTGGAGAAGGGAATGGCAACCCATTCCAGTATTCTGGCCTGGAGAACTCCATGGACAGAGGATCCTGGCAGGCTACAGTCTGTGGGGTCACAAAGAGCTCGACATTACTCAGCAACTTTCAGAGTGTGACTGAAAAATTTCAAGTGTGATTAACACACTTTCATGCTTAAGTAAAAAAGAGGGGTTCTTGCTGCTCTTTGATAATTATGTAGCTTGAACAAGCATTCTAATTGTTTTTGAAAAAACGTCTTCTTCATTTCACACTTAGGAGAACATACATGCATACAAACACACACCCATACTAAACACAGATTACCTTGCACATAAAAATACTTGATATTCATTTTAAAATTTACTTATAAGTACTGCTGGTGCTGCTAATTTGCTTCAGTCATGTCCAACTCTGTGCAACCCCAATGATGGCAGCCCACCAGGCTCCACCATCCCTGGGATTCTCCAGGCAAGAACACTGGAGTGGGTTGCCATTTCCTTCTCCAATGCATGAAAGTGAAAAGTGAAAGTGAAGTCACTGAGTCGTGTCCAACTCTCAGTGATTCCATGGACTGCAGCCCACCAGGCTCCTTTGTCCATGGGATTTTCCAGGCAAGAGTACTGGAGTGGGGTGCCATTGCCTTCTCCGACTTATAAGCGCAATAAACCTTTATTTTTTCATCCTCTATAAGGAGAAAAACCTAGTATCATTTGTATTTTGTTACAATTAAAACCAAGTTCAACACTATCAGTTTTTTTAAACTTATATTTTGTACCAGGCATTACCAAAATTAACAAAATATCAATCCCTGTACTCAAGACAGTCAGAGTCTTCAGAAGAAGAGAGATGCCATCCAAAGTGAAGAGTAGTAAGAGAGGGCTCAGTAAAGATCTGGAAGGGCATCTAGCTAAGTGAAATGTCCTTTTGTGTGTCAAATCTGAACATTTTTGTCCTTAACACAGAACATAATTTCTAAAAGAAAAATGTGAAATTGATTGAACATTTTTTAATACATCTTCCAGCCTAGGAACTGAAATATTATTCAATTTAGTTTAGGCATATATTATCAACATGAAATATTGTTTCAAAGAAAAATAAAACACTATTGTTAAGTGATATTTCTACATAAAGTATTTCAATTGACGTTCCATGTTAATTAGTGGTAGATGAATAGACGTTCTGCTTTCATTAAAGCAGCGTTCTCTTGAATGTGACTTTGACTTTACAAAATGGTACATGAAATTCTTCTTGTCTGTACTTTGCAAATTGCTAACAAAAAGTTATAGACTTTAATTCATATTTATACAGGGCATTTTGTCCAGACTATTTCACTAGTACCAAGAAAATATGTAAGTTTGATAAGCTAAAGCTAGCATGTGATCCACCTAATGTTGTTTATAAGGTCATCAAAATTCCAACTGGAATTTCTTTTAAAAGGGGTAGGGTAGGATACAAGATATTGGTTGAATGAAGAATTGGCAGGACTTCTACACACCTATTATTGTGGAGGAAGAGAAGGGACTTTTAGAATTGTTACTGGTAAAATGTAGATATATCACAAGTTGGGGAGCCAGGGCTGAAATTGTGGCCACAGTTGACGAGGTTGAGTCAAGGTGCAGCTGGCCCCAGGATGGAGTCAGAGCAGCCTGGCCTTTGACCTCAAGAGGCAACTAGAGGTTTTAACTACAAGCTTTTCTTTCTGCTCAGTCTAAGCAGAAAGAGGGAGATCCAATCCAATGAGAAAGAGGAATTTATCTGATCGTTGCTGTATACAATCGAACTCAAAGTCCTTGGTCCCAGAATTCTAATTACGGATGCCTTCAATGAAATGAAGGATCCCAACAAAATTACAGAAATAAGTTTCTGGACTTCATTGTTTATTGCTGATATTGAGTATGAACTTGCTACTAGTATTTATGAGTATAAATCTGAAGTAAAAACACATGACTATACATCAGATATATTCAAGGTTGTTCAGAACCTTAGTATTGATTCTAGGATTTCAACAAGATACTGAACAGTCTTACAACATAATTCATCAGCCTTTACTTTTTGTCCTAAATAAATGAAAATATGAATATTTTGGACTAGCTGTACTTCCTAACCTGCCTTAAGTGAAAGTTTCAGTGGTGTGACAGTCCCTGGAATTCTCTAGGCCAGAATACTGGAGTGGGTAGCCTTTCCCTTCTCCAGTGGATCTTCCCAACCCAGGAATCAAACTCAGGATCTTCCCGACTCAGGGACTGAGTCTGGGTCTCCTGCATTGCAAGCAGATTCTTTACCATCTGAGCCACCCAGTAATGTGTGCTATGGACACACTGGTATAGTGATGTCCATTATTTCAGCGCATTCTGCATTGCGAGTGGATGCTTTACCAGCTGAGCCACAGGGTAGCCCATCCTAAGCTGGGACGAAAACTAAGTACCTTCACTGAAATTCTCTAGTCTTTTTCCTGCATATCCTTTAGAAACAACTAGTGCCATGCCAGTTTGCCCCAAATGGTTCTTAGAATCACATTTGAGTGATTCTGGGATAGGCGATGAGCATTCATTCTAACTTATAAACATCCATTTCCTCCTTCTTAATCTGGTTCTACCTTTAAATTACTGCTTTAAAATGTCCAAAGTGGAAAGTCTGTTCACCAAGTTCTTTGAATTTTCTATTTTTCCCCCTGATACTAGAAGGAAACAATGGCTGGTACTCCTGAGGTTGCCAGTACCTATGGCTGCAAACATCAAAATTGAAACAAGTTGAAAACTTTATCATTAATATGGTGTTTATCAGCAATAGAATAATTGTTACCACCAAGCTGTGATGCCTTTTGGTATTCAGTATTTATTGAAATTTTAAATAGAGAGATCTTTTGGTTCAAAGAACCCTGATTACTGGGTTTGACTTGATTCTATTAGACCTATTCGGGAACAATGCTGAAGTAGGTAAATAATCTTTTCAAATGCTCCTTCACTAGCTTAAATCAAACTTCAGCGGCTAAGTCCTTCTTCTATATAAACTCTATCCTACTGTTATCAATGGTTCATTAAGGAATGCTTACTATACATATCAAAGTCTAAAGCTGGGTCATCTATGTAGCCTCATAAGTTTAATAGAGACTACTGAAGACAATTTCATATTATTGAACAAAGGGAAAAATGGCTTTGTCTCAAAGGGGCATTTTGCTCTTTCATGCTAAAATTCAAAATACAGTTGGTTTCTACATAGTGACTATTGAGCTAATGTTTAGGTAAACTTTCTTTCAATTACAGAGAGATCAAACTTAAACAGATAAATTGTTGACTACAGAATCATAGAATGATTTGAAAATGTATAATGCTTGTCTACTTAAGGAGTGTAAATGTTACGTAGGAACAGTTCCTTCCTCTAGTAAATGATAATGATATTCAGTTAATTTCTTTTCAAAATTTGTATCTATTTAGATTTGAAATGCCTTGTTGGAAAAGCATTAGAGGCTGCAGCTGCTAAACAGAAAGTTATTCAGAAGGCCAGGATAATGATATCTGTTTTCCAATCTCTGAAAAGAACTGACTTGAATGTAAAATGGGGGGTATTGTGTTTAATTAGAAATCATTGACATCACTCTCAAAAGAAGGTGCTTCTCCTCAATGAGAGGGGTCATAGTAGAATATAAACTAGGTATTTTACAAATGCTGCTGGGTAGCTAACCCAGTTTTGCTTTTCTGGATCATCTAGAAGAGCTCATTAAATGGTAAGCTTCACATATTATGCTGTGTATGACTTCTGAAATGCTGGAAAATTAAATCCTGGTGGCTCACTGCTCGTCCACCCCATTTGATTCTGTGGTCTTGGCTCGGAGTGGCTGATATAAGTCAGCACCTTGACAGATAAATGGCATTTGTTTAATTTAAATGACACTCGTCATGCTGCCTTTTGTTCTAAAGCACTATGAGGTTAATTGAGCAGATATGAAAAATTAGCCAGGCTCAAATTGCCTCTGCTCTAAATCAGAAATATTAATCCACTGGCCTTAATTTAGAGCTTCTCTATTTTCTATGATAGACTGAATCATGCAGACTGTTCAAGGGAGAAACGCTAGTGATAATAACCTAGTTTTTAAATTTTATGTAACCAGGAATTTCAGCACAATCAAATTGAACAGATTTCAAATTCTCACCATGGAAATGTGGCTTGATTATCTAACTTATTTATGTCATTATATGCTAAAGAAAGTGTGAGAGTAAGTCTTATCAGCAACTTTTAATTTGCAAGGTTGCTTATGACCTTTAAAACCATTTCACACTAAACATAATCTAAGATTTCATGAATACATAGCGCCTTTCCATTTTATGTAGATAACAATGTTTTGAAGACTTTGTATCTTATAGCAAAGTAATTAAGGCCACATCCATTGTGTTTCCATATAGTAAGTAATTACAGAGGTGATTGGAACATTTCTGTAGAGGATTAGCTTAATTTATCAAGCCGTGATTCCTGCAGAATAAATAAGTAGAGACACCCTTCAGCTAAATTGTCTTCCCTTCTCTACCTACAGAATATGAATGGGATAAAAGGGATAATTTAATATAGTAATGAAGTCCATGCCCTTCAGTTAAGAGTGATTCCCAAAGCTTCCAAAGGTTCAAAGTGGGGACCACCAGGGAATATCTGGAGTCTATGGGGAGACAGTACCATTTCCTACTTCAACTCATCCATACAAATCTACTTCTTTCCATTCTAAATTGTCTGTGCCCAGTTCCCATATACAGTTAAGGCATATATTATATATAATTTACTTATTGACTTTGGATGTTCTTCATAGTCAAAATTACACTTCGAAATTCCTTAAATTTGTCAGATACAACCTTTGAGTGCTCAAAAGCATTATTTTCTCATTTTGTTAATGTTATCAGTTATTTTTATTAATAGTAATTTATTTTACAGCTGCACTTCATTTCACATGTATACTGTATTTCAAAACTACGTTGTCTGTGTACATATTTTCATCATTATCCATAGTTAAGGTTATTCTTGCAGACAAGAACTGCAGCATTTAATCTGTTTGCAACAAGTGGGCTTTCCTGGCAGTTCAGATGGTAAAGAATCTGCCTGCAATGCAGGAGACCTGAGTTCAACCCCTGGGTTGGGAAGATCCCCTGGAGAAGGAAATGGCAACTCATTCCAGTATTCTTACCTGGGAAATCCCAAGGACAGAGGAGCCTGGTGGGCTACAGACCATGGGGTTACAGAGTCGGATAAGATTTAGCAACTAAACAACACAGTAACATAGGTACCTCTTTCCTGTTAAATCCCTAGTACAAAACAGAACTCAATTTTAGCCATGGAATTTACCTGTGAACATGACTAGGGACAGATCCACTAATCAAGCCAAATAAGCAAAAATACACAGTGAACTTTGTCTACAGATGCCATGTGGTATTAGCAATTACCCAAACCTTGGTGTCTTAGATGGTAAAAAAATCTACCTCAAATGTAGGACACCTGGGTTTAGTCCCTGGGTTGTGAAGATCCCCTGCAGAAGGGAATGGCTACCCACTCCAGTATTCTTGCCTGGAGAATTCCATGGACAGAGGAGCTTGGTGGACTATAAACCATGGAGTCAGACATGACTGAGTGACTAACACAGGTAATATTCCTACAAGGACAGGAGGCTTCTTTGAAGCTCTCTGTATGAATTTACACAGAACTTTTGAATAAATGGGGGCAAAAGAGAACACTAAGGGAAAGGAAAAGATTAAAAGTATATTTTCTGTATGAAAATTACCTCTATAAATGTTAATTTCTATATTTGTTGGAAGACAAGAAAAAATAACAAAATAAAATAAAAAAACATCAACAACAGCAAAGCGTCACCTTCTCCAAAGATTTACTCTAATTTTGTTAATGATTTGCCTGGAGAGCCAATCAGCTCAATAAATCATTTTTTGTTCAATTCTGGTTAACTTTGTTTTTCCTGATTCATGATCCAAGTTGAGACAATATATTCCAGGCATCAGAAAATATCAGTACTATCTAGCTGGGTGAAAACTGTGACAGTATAGAATTTTACCTTCTTGAACATATTTACATTTCCTTATTTAACAAAATAAATTCAAGACAGTGATCCAGTTCAATATATTAGATCAACTTTAGAACTTCATTAGGTATCAACAGGGAATTTGTTCAGCCTCTCGACTTTAAAGTCTATCCTAACAAGTTCAATGGCGTACATTCTTATGTATACTAAGATAGGAGAGAACTAAACAAATCTTATAAAAGGTATTTAAAAAGACTATGCATTCTAAAGAAAAATAAATCCAATCATATGGAAGGATGAGGATTATCTGTAACTCTAGAAACATGCATCAGATATGAACTGCTTGTGAGTAGAGATAATTTGGCTTCTTTAAATTGCAGGACTTTTTTTATGTACAGACAATAAGCAGTTAGATGATATAACACAAGATTCTACAAACAGGAAAAAAGTCAGCTAGATAAACACAACAGAAAATATCTGGAGGTTTGGAGGGGAAAAACAAAGAATTCAGTATAGTACTCCTGAAGGAAACGAGTATAGTTGAATAAGATAAGTATTTCCAAGAAAGAAAATGTTCTTGGACAAAATGATTCAGTAAGAACTGCATTTCTTCCTGGATGCTAGGTAATTTTAAATATCCCTTATAAGAATCAATATGCCATGAAAACACTGAAGAATATCAGTGGAAGCAGGTTGAATAATGTTATAATACAGTATTTTAAAATACATTAAAGTATATTTGTTGTTGCTGTTTAATTGCTGTCTCTGACGTTGTTGTGACCTCATGGACTGTAGCCTGTCAGGATCCTCTGTCCATGAGGATTCTCCAGGCATGAATACTGGAGAGGGTTGCCAGTTCCTTCTCCAGATCTTCATGACCCAGGGATGGAACCCGCACCTACTGCTTTGAGGGTGGATTCTTTAATGCTGAGACACAAGGGAAGTCAAAAGTACATTTTATAGCTCTATAAATTTAAAAGGTATTCTTATAAATTTAAAAATACACAGAGAAATGTTACACTAAAAATATTCAAAAACAGATCTAAATGTATAAGGAAATTTATGATAAAGGTGAAGAAAAGGTCATTTTAATCAAGTGTTGAGACAACTGTACATCCAGATGGAAAAATATAAGATTGTGTTAAATCCTGTCATCCAATAGTATCAATATATAATGCATTTGAAATCACAACAATAAAAGTAGCCAAGTACCATATACTGGTCTATTTGAGAAGCAAAAGAAACTTTTCTATGACCTAAAGTTCAGAGTCTATTAAAAAAAAAAAAAGCTAGTTAGATTTAGCTATATAATCAAAATATAAACTCATTCATTAAAAAAAGTAGAATGAAAAATGACCAAAAAATGCACTTGCACTTATATTGGAAAGGATTAATAGCCTTATTATACAAAACGTTTCAAAACATTGCAATAAACAACCAATAAAAAATGAGCAAACATATAAATTCAGTGAACAGAATAAGAAACACAAATATCCCCAAGAATATGAAAAGATAATCTAGTTCATATGTATTATACATATACAAGGGAAACATGCATTGATATGCTACTTCTCACCTGTCAAATTCAGAACATTTTAAAGTTTGATAACATAATAAGCTTCTAAGACTGTTTCACAAAGAAACAAACTCTCTCAAATAGTTGGAAGAAATGCAGTATTTTGAAATCACCATTGTGTTGGCAATACCTAGCTAAATTATACATGAGTCTGACTTCTGGGAATGTAATATACAATGGCAAATATATGAAATGTTGTATGCACATGGCTATTTATTTTTGCATCATTTATGGGAACAAAGACAAGTAACAAAATGGTAACAAAAATGTTACCACCGCACAATAGAGTTCCATGCTTATTTTAAATGGATACAAGGAAGATCTTAAGGGTAAGAACAGATTGTGTAAAAAGACTCAGGGAAATAAAATTATAAATATGCCCACAGTCGTTTATATTTCTAAGAAGAAATAGTAAAAGAATAAGCCAAAAACTATTAAAGACAGCCACATGTAGGAGAAAAAAACATGAAGAGGATAAATGAAAGAAATTAAAATTTTCTGAAATTCCATTTTTTATAATTTTGACATAAGAAACAATGCAAATGCTTTATAAAACTCAAAACAGACTTAAAAAAATCCTACAATTTAAAACAAATGGGGATTAAATTAAACTGTATATTAGGTTTGTGGCATAATTGCCCAGGGAATATTTATTACAAGAGATTTTATAACACCACGGTTTGACAGTTCCAAGTGAAATAATCCTAAGAAAAGAATATAAACAAAGAAACACTAGACTGTTTTCAATGCCATTATTGACATAAGTAGTATTTCTATTACACGGTATTTCTATTAAACAGTAAAATTAAAAAGTACAGAATTAGTAAATGGCAAGAATGAAGATATATTAAAGAAAATAACCAAGCAACTTATTTGGTTTTTCTCATAAGCTGTATTTTAGATTTATGAAATGTAGTTGATAAAGTTATTCTTTATTAAAAGAACAAAGTCCAGTTAATAAATACAGAGGAAATGAAAAGACAAACACTAACTCATTTTTTTTAAGATGACTAAATTTGGGACAATCAGAAATCTAGTGACTCCTGGTGTTGACCTGAAGCAAACAGACTGCCAGTTATCTCTTTGGCAAAAATGGGCTTATTCTGGATTAGCAGAGAATTATAATTTCAGGTCAAAGGCAAGCCACATGCAAGTACTTTCAGAGCAAGAGGAGGAAAATGTGTTTATATAGAGGAAAAGGAAATTGGGAGGGCTGCTACTGCTAAGCCACTTCAGTCGTGTCCGACGCTGTGCGACCCCATAGACTCCAGCCCCCCAGGCTCCCCCGTCCCTGGGATTCTCCAGGCAAGAACACTGGAGTGGGTTGCCATTTCCTTCTCCAATGCATGAAAGTGAAAAGTGAAAGTGAATTTGCTCAGTCGTGTCTGACTCTTTGAGACCCCATGGACTGCAGCCGACCAGGCTCCTCCGTCCATGGGATTTTCCAGGCAAGAGTACTGGAGTGAGGTGCCATTGCCCTCTCCGATTGGGAGGGCTACAGTCAACAAAGAGGCTGTGGCTTTTCATTGGCTGAGTCCTTGCCAGGAAAGAGAAGTCTTTTCTTCTGCTGGGCTTTGATATCCTCATAGCACATGGCAGGTCCCCTTTCTGGTCTCTGAGCACTATTTATTGAAGTTGCTGTTTGGTTATTTTTTTACACTGATATGATACCATTATTATTTAACATTGATATGATAACATTAAGTATGCATAACCAGTTAAGATATATTATTAATTACTATGCTTGCTAAAAATTCAACTTGAATTTTATGGTGCCATCAGACTGATATACAATTTAGAGGCAACCCAGGGAGCTAAAGAAATGTGTTAAATGATCCCATTAGAAAGGAACGGGTCAACCCAGAATGTGGGGAAGTCTACAGAGCAAGTCTTCAACAAATAATGCTATGAAAAATAATTGAGCGTAAAGACATCACAGATTAAAAGAAATTTAAGAGACACATGAACAAAATGCAGTATGTGGACATGATGTAGATCCTGTTTTGATCAAACCAAATTTACAATTTTTTTTTTTAAGAGACAACCAGGAATATTTTGACAGGCTAGATATAAACTAACATTGAAGAATTACTATTAATTTGGATAAATGTGATAATGTGTTTAAAGAAATCCTTAAGTTTTAAAGTGATGTATTTACAGTGATGTACTTAAGGGAGAAATACTATGTCAGGAGTTGTTTAAAAATACTGAAGCAAAAAATACGGGAAATAGATAAAAGGCTAGTCAACACTGACATGTTGAAGCTAGGTGTTTAATTTATGCTTAGATTATACTGTTCATCTTATTTTTAATATTTGACCATTTCTACTTTATTAAAAATTGTTCAATATATATAACAAAAACAGGGCCACTATATGCTATCATTTCAGGCCAGTGACTAATTGGAAACAATGGAGCCAACAGAACAACAGAATATGCTTCTGTTTAAAAAGCAAAAATAAGCACATGAGAAAGTACTGGGTTCTAGCTCAATGAAGACATTATTTTGAAACATGCTAAAGAAAGCTTATTCTGCAAAAAAAGCCATGATTCAGGAAGTGGAGGTAGACCACTGACCGTGGACAGGTTACTCTGGGAAACAGAAACAAACCATGTGGGCCCAGTACATACTTCCTGTCAAGTTTAATGAAGACAAAAGGTATAAACATATGAAAACAAATACGGATAGCCCTCTCATGTCTGTATTAGTCCCACTTTTATTTCTGGATATGCTTCACAATGAACAGAATTTTCCCATGTTATTCTAACTGATTATTAATGAATCACCAGTATATCTACACTATCATAACATATGTGAGGTACATAGTTATAGACACATTTGACTTTTACAACACAATACATACATACATATATATATAGTCCCTGAAAACAAATCACATGAAAACAAATGAAGCTTGGTTTATACCTTTCAAGTAGGTCTGCTTATTGATCTAAGTTTTAGCTGTTAATATTAACACTGATAAAATGAATGGATTTTTAAAACTTCCCTTTCTTTTTGACAAAATACAATTCACCTATATAAGTCAACAGGCCCAAAGTGGATTATGCTTATGCCAAGTTCCACATCACCAAACTAAGACTTAATTATAGTTTCAACTCTCCAAAAACCCAGTCAATCAAGAATCACCTGCCCAGGGCTTCCCCGGTGGCTCAGTGGTAAAGAAGCCTCCTGCCAATGCAGGAGACCCATGCGCCATCCCTGGTCCAGGAATAGTCCACATGGCACAGAGCAACTAAGCCTGTGTGCCACAACTTTTAAGCCTGTGCTCTAGAGCCAGGGCGTGCAACCACTGGACCCACAGCCTGCAGCTACTGAAGCGTGGGCGCCGTACAGCCTGTGCTCCGCAAAAGGAGAAGCCACTGCAACGAGAAGGCCACACACCGCAACTAGAGTGTAGGCTCTAGTTGCTGCAAATAAACAAAAGCAGCCCTGCAATGGAGACCTACTACAGCCAAAAATAAATAAAATAATCTGCCTGAGAAACCCTCACTATCCTCTAAAGAAAAATAACTTTGCAATAACTACCCTTTTCTAATTTTGTGTAGTGTAACCTGCTTGGTCCTGCTCCTTTTGTACAGTTCCTCAGAGCTTTTCTTTCTTTCTGCTAGACTGAATGCTGCCCCATTTGAAATGACTTTTGCTTTAATAAACTCTAAATGTTTAATATATGCCTCTGCCTCGGTTTATCTTTTTAAAGTATTATTTGACAGATCAGCTACTTTGCATTTTATTGATGTTTCTGGGAACACATTGCAGAATAGAGGCCAATCGTAACAAACTTGGAGGCATTAATATTTCCTATAGGAGATGTATTATTGTAACTTCTCACACAATTTTATTATTTGTTCTAACTTTTGTATATTATGAGAACAGACAATGTAGTAGAAACATTTCATATTTTCTGTTCTTAAAACATGTTCTCCTATTGATGATACATTTCCAAATTAGTTGAATGTCTTAAGTTACATGCCCTTTCTACACAGATTATGTACAAAGGATATGGCATGAATATGTTCTCTAGCATTTAGATCAGAAAAACTCTTAACACTCCATTTGAAATTTTTCTTCCATTTACATCTTGTATTATTTTTTTTAATGCTTTCCTTTCAAACGTATTTATCCCTAATACTGGAGAAGGAAATGGCAACCCACTCCAGTGTTCTTGCCTGGAGAATCCTGGGGACAGAGGAGCCTTGTGGGCTGCTGTCTATGGGGTCGTGCAGAGTCGGACATGACTGAAGTGACTTAGCAACAGCAGGAGCACCCCTAATATGGCCTCTAAAGCTTCATGTTTTTCATGTTTTTCTGCACTCTCACACAGCAGAAAGTAACTACCCTAAAATAGTGATTCTTGGACCATTTCAACCATTTTAGGGTTCTGCATGGCTCCTTTAAGGACTTCCAAATGAAGAGAAGAAATAACCACAATGCTATCCAATCTTAACTCCACCTACTTGTATCAATCTTTGCTTTTGTGCTTTCACCAATATTTTATGTATTTCTTTATGAGTTCATTTTAATGAGGGTTCTGCTGTTAAGTCACACCCAGTAAAATTTTCACACAGATTAGTTCTGAACTATTGTACTGTTGACCCACAAGTTTTACCTTTTACCCTATAGCTATTTTTTGAGAATCTATTCTTTGCTAAGCATTTTGCTAAGCACTTAGGTAGGTCAGAAGTCTACCTTGACCTTGAGACCAAAGGCCAGTAAGAGGAGAGAGTTGTACTTAAATTTCAGCAGAGGGGATTTTAGACTTACAGACAAAAAGGCAGAGGAGGAAGAAAAGAAATTTAGACCTAATGAAGCTGATGGAGAAAAACAATTCAGATAAAAAATGCTGATAATTTTTCCATGAAATTCAAGAGCCTTTTGCAGGGAAGTGTGAAGGGGAATTGAGACTACAGTCTTCTTAGCCTGTCTCAGTCCCCTTGCTTCTCCCACCGTGAGCATTTTGCAATGGTGAGGCGCTTCAGTTGTTTAGACATAGCACTGTTTTCCAAAGCATGAGCCTCTATCAAATACACAATTAAGAATGAACAATACATTCTAATTTTAGGGAAAGGTTGCCATGTTAGAGTTAAGAAAATTTCCTGGAAGACAGTGTATTAATTAGCAACTTCAGAGATGATTTTTAAGATTCAAGAAATTATCAAGTGTCATTTTCACTTTATGCACTTTTATGCACAGTCTTTAAAACAAACTCCACTGTGCTGGTAATGGAAGCTGTAATGAAGTTTCACCAGATGGAAGTTGATCTCACTCTAGGGAAGACTCAGAAGGTGAGGACTTACTCTGGAAGTGGATGTAACAGCAGAGGTCATGGCATGTTAGAAAGGAGAAAAAAAAAAACTTCAAGGACAGTGAAATACACATTTGAGAAAAAGTGACATAGATAGTAGACAGTAGTGTAGTAGTTCTCTTTTGTTAATAGCACTGGGCTTTTAGGGGGAGGGAAAGTAAAAACATCTACCTTACTGTCTAGTTGGCTCCCTTCCTTTTTCCTTTTTAATGTGGTCTCCCCTTTCTCTGATAGAAAATGAAGAGCGCAAAGTGTATAACAATCCAAGAGGGGAAATTTTCTCAAGAGATACGCGGCTTTGGAGCCTTGCCAAATAGCATTGAAAAACTCATCCCCAAACCATACCTGGTGTTAACAGAAACTTGTAACCAACAGAAATGTGTCCTCCTGTCTCCTTACTTGGCTACATTTAGAATAAACTGTTGTAAACTTTGGCATCTCAACATTTGGTTCGCTGCACCTGATTTTTGGAAATGAGTTTAATTCAATCCGAACTTTTGATCTTCAGCAGTAAAAAGAACCGTTCTCTGCAGATAGCTTGCCATGAGATTCGGAAACTGAAGTCCCCTGTCAACCAACAAAAGGGTAGAGGTTCCAGTTCCACTCTGATTTGACAATGTGTAAAAATTGCCCACCACAAGCTGAAATCAGCTTTTCACATTTCTATCTTACAGGAGATAGTGCCTTCCCTAACCCTTTAAAAATGGATTAATGTGCATTGAAGCTGCCTAAATACCAGTTCAGTATTTCAAATGTAAGATCAGGACAGTAATTATGGCTTGTTGCATAGAATGTAAAAAAATTCTACAGAAAATTAATAGACATTTCAGTTTCCAAAGTGACACCATCACTTTTGTGTTTGTGCACCCTAGCTGGCGATACTACTGAATGCACTCCCAATACAGATGGAAATGGTGAACTGAACAAAATATACTATTAGGTGAGAGAATCTCGACAATTTAATGCTGCATGTTACAAAACACTTAAAGTACACATTTCTTCTATTGGAAAAAATATCATCTTCATGCCACTTACAATGGCATAATCAGAAAAGTTTTATTGCTCTTCTAAGTCAGAAAAAATAAGATACAATAAAACAGAAAATGAAGCATGGATCATGAGCAGCTCGTCCCTTTGGTTCTACTGTAAAGAGGTCAGCAAACAGGTCAAGTCAGAAAATACAAATCATTTTTTGGCTTAATGCATAGCTTTTCTTGCTAAGCAGATNATCTTAGAATGATTCTAGTCAATTCAAGGAGATAAAAGGTATATTGATAAGTTAATTAGATACCCAGAAATATTTTTAAAAATCAAATGAAAATTATATAAATAAATAAAGGTAGAGCTAAGCAAGTGCTGTAACAAGATTAGACATAGCTGAAAAGGAAATTCAGAAAATAAATGATAACTCAGTATGAAATATACTGAATGAAGATTGAAGGGAATAAAAACTTTAAAAATATCCAACACATACTAAGATAGACATAGAGAAGACTGTGGGGAAACTCACCCTATCTACAATTGGAAGACTTGAAAAGAGAGGGAAAGATAACATGGCAGGCCTATTGACAGGATAACAAATGAGAACTAAGTCTGAGAGGCTTGCCATAACAAAATACCACAGACTGTGTGGATTAAACAACAAAAGTTTTCTCACAGTTTGGAGGCTAAAGTGGAAAATCAAACTGCCAGCAGGGTTGGTTTCTCCTGAGATCTCTTTACCTTGGCTTGCAGATGGCCATCTTGTCGCCTGTTCTCACATGGCCTTTTCTCTGTGTTCATGTATTCCTGGGACTTTTCCTCTTCTTTAAGGACTCCAGACTCATTGAATTAAGGCTCCACCCTCATGACCTCTTTTAGCCTTAACTGCCTTCCAGAGGACCTGTATACAAATATAGTCACACTGGGGGTTTGAGATTTACATATGAATTTTGGTGGAGAACAGTTCAATCCATAACACGAACTTTCCAAATTTGTTAAAAAATAATTAAACAAAAATATTCAATGTAATATACATAAGCATTCAATCAGATGGTAGTTTTAATTCAATTATATGGTAATATTTAAGTCTAGATGGGGTGAAGAATTCAGTGAAGAAAGACTGTAAGACTAATAAGACTATATTCAAACAATGTGCTATGTATAAGAAAGAAAACACAATATTATAGAAAATGTAGAAGGGCAGTAAAGAGTTTACTCACATATACTAACGAAAAGAAAGTGATGAAGCTATGTTTTTATCGAAACAGAATTTTAAAAATTAATAAAAGTACATCACATTTAAAAGTGGACACTTGATATTGATCTAGAAGAATGAAGTTCAGAAGGGAGTATATAATATATATGCAAATGTATGGCTGATTCATTGTGCTATACAGGAGAAACTAATACAACATTGTAAAGTAACTACATGATAATAAAAATTAGTTTAAAAAAGAATGAAATCCAGGGAAACAAAACACAGTTTAAAATGTATATATATTTTTAGTAGACATATTTGGAAATGAAGTATAAACTTTGAGCAGCCATATTCATAAATTATTTAATTCACACATGATTGTATTAACTTGAAAATATAATTATATAACAATCTGCACATTATGATATATATTAATTTCTACATATACATTTCTGTGCCCAACAGCAAAACATACATGTTTGTGAAATATAGAAAAGACTATGCGCTAGTATATTTCAGCAAAATTTAAAAGACTAATTCATATAGAATATATTTTCTAAATACATTGCCAATAGCCTAGATGCAAATTTCCCATATGTTTAGAAATATAAAAATATACTTTTAAACAACATACGGGTCAAAAAAGAAGTCACAGCGGCAATTAGAAAATGTTTTCAGCTAAATGATAATCAGTTCAATTCAGTTGCTCAGTCGTGTGACTATTTGCAACCCCATGGACTGCAGCAGCCAGGCTTCCCTGTCTATCACTAACTCCCAGAGCTTGCTCAGATTCATGTTGATTGAGTTGGTGATACCATCCAACCATCTCATCCTCTGTCATCCCATCCTCTTCCTGACTTCAATCTTTCCCAGCATCAGAGTCTTTTCCATTGAGTCAGATCTTCCTATCAGGAGGCCAAAGTATTGGAGTTTCAGCTTCAGCATCAGTCCTTCCAATGAATATTCAGGACTGATTTCCTTTCGAATTGACCAGTTTGATCTCCTTGCAGTCCGAGGGACTCTCAAGAATCTTCTCCAACACCACAATTCAAAAGTACCAATTCTTTGGTGCTCAGCTTTCTTTATTGTCCAACTCTCACATAACTACAGGAAAAACCATAGCTTTGACTAGATGGACCTTTGTTAACAAATTAATGTCTCTGCTTTTTAATATGTTGTCTTCATTGGTCATAGCTTTTCTTCCAAGGAACAAGAGGTTTTTTTAATTTCATGGTTACAGTCACCATCTGCAGTGATTTTGGTGATCAAGAAAGTAAAGTCTGCTACTGTTTCCATTGCTTCCCCATCTATATGCCATGAAGTGATGGGACTGGATGCCATGATGTTGAGTTTTAAGGCAGCTTTTTAAATAGTACAAATCTAACCACTGAAGTAAATCAAAGCCATCCTGAACAGTTTATAGATCTAATTGGATACTGAAGGAAAAAATAAAGGATAAAAACAGATGGCATATCTTAAGAAAAATTGTAAAAGTAATATTAAAGGAATGTAAGAGAAAGAAAATAATGAAAAGTAAAAATTAATAAGGTAGTAAATATACAACAGAAAGAAAGGAGAGATCAAGATAAAATAGAGACAGCCTAAATAAACAGGATGAGAAGGGGAACATTACCACAGATTCTACAAGATTTTGTTTTAGGTATATAAAAATACCAACAGTTTTGAGTTAATACATTATAAACCATGCATGAAATAGTAAAATCAAAATTACTATATTTTATGGAAACTGGCACAAGAAGGAATAGAAAATCTTTATGGGCCTATAACTATTTAAAAAATTAAATCAGTTATCAATAAAACCAGCTTCCCAGGTGGCTCAGTAATAATCTGCCTGCCAATGCAGGAGAAGCAGGTTTGATCCCTGGGTTGGGAAGATCCCCTGGAGAAGGAAATGGCAACCCACTGCAGTATTCTTGCCTGGAGAATCCCATGGACAAAGGAGCCCGGTGGGCTACAGTCCATGGACTCATAAAGAGTTGAACATGACTGAGCACGCACAAACATCAATAAAGCCATCTGATCCTTATATCTATTAGCTCAAGATGTATTCCCTAGCAAATACAAGCAAATGTTGCTTTCAAAAAATTGCAAATTTTATCAAAATCTTCTAGAACATAAAGTAAGAGGAATTTAAAAATTGTTTCTAGAAAAATATTCATGTCAATACTTGAAGAAGACATTCTAAGAAAGAAAATCTATTTAACACTATCATTAATGAATCATAAATAATAAGAAACAAAATCCAAGAAAGATAATATAAAGTTTAACACATAATACACAAGTTGAATTTATTTCAGTAGTTCAAGTTTACCATCACATTAAAAAATCATTTAACATAATTCCCCACATTTTTTGAATGCAGCAGAAATTATATCTGATCTTTTTAATAGATGCAGAAAAACATTTGGTAAAATAAACATATTCATGATTTTTTAAAAATTCTGTAAATTAAGGAATACAAGAGATTAATTTCCATAGGATATCTACTGTTATGTTTAATGATATACTGTTATATTTAATATTTAACGATAAACTCCAATACTTAATGATACAATATTTAAAAGAAATTTTGGAAATGAAAAAAGACAATCCTGCTCTCTTTTACCACCTTTATTCAACACTGAGCTGTTATTACCAATTAATACAGAAGGCAAGAAAAATAAATGGTTGAAGAATTTTAAAGCCAGAAATACAAGACTGGTTATTTGCAGATGTCATGGTTATATACAGAAGATATCGAAAGAATCTGATAAATTATTGAAATAATATTAGCAAGCTTTTCCAGAAAAAGTTCAATATATTCAAATTATTTGTGTCATGGCACACAGATAGTATTAGAAAATACAATTTTAAACAAAATACCATTTATAATAACATTAAAGAATATAAAATAACCAAAATTAATTTTAATAAAATATGTACATACTCTTATGCAAAAAAATAAAACATTATAAAAATAAAGAAAACCTATAAGAGTATGTGGATATAGAACTGTAAAATGTCAATTTCCATGTTCATCTATTCATTTTCTGTTATATAGATAAAAATCCAAATAGATTTAATTAAGGAGAGTCACAAATTAATTCTAAAATTTACAGGGTAAAGAAAGGGCCCATCATACTCAAGACTATTTTGAAGAAGTAGTTAAGAGGATTTGTCCTACTAAACACTAGCTTCAGTTCAGTTCAGTGGCTCAATTGTGTCCGACTCTTTGTGACCCCATGAATTGCAACACAGCAGGCCTCCTTATCCATCACCAATTCCTAAAGTTCATTCAGACTCATGTCCATTGTGTCGGTGATGCCATACAGCCATCTTATCCTGTCATCCCCTTCTCACCCTGCCCCCAATCCCTCCCAGCATCAGAGTCTTTTCCATGAGTCAACTCTTCGCATGAGGTGGTCAAAGTACTGGAGTTTCAGCCTCAGCATCATTCCTTCCAGAGAACCTCCACGACTGGTCTGCTTTAGGATGGACTGGTTGGATCTCCTTGCAGGCCAAAGGATTCTCAAGAGTCTTCTCCAACACCACAGTTCAAAAGCATCAATTCTTCAGCGCTCAGCTTTCTTCACAGTCTAACTCTCATAGCGATACATAACCACTGGAAAAACCACAGTCTTGACTAGGTGGACCTTTGTTGGCAACGTATTATCTCTGCTTTTGAATATGCAGTCTAAGTTGGTAATGACTTTCCTTCTAAGGAGTAAGGGTCTTTTAATTTCATAGCTGCAATCACCATCTGCAGTGATTTTGGAGCCCAGAAAAATAAAGTCATCTACTGTTTCCACTTACCCCCATCTATTTCCCATGAATTAATGGGACCAGATGCCATGATCTTAGTTTTCTGAATGTGGAGCTTTAAACCAACTTTTTCACTCTCCTCTTTCACTTTCATCAAGAGGCTCTTCAGTTCTTTGCTTTATAAGGGTAGTGTCATCTACATAGCTGAGGTTATTGATATTTCTTTGGGCAATCTTGATTCCAGCTTGTGTTTCTTTCAGCCCAGCTTTTCTCATGATGTAGTCTGCATATAAATTAAATAAGCAGGATGACAGTATACAGCCTTGACATACTCCTTTTCCTATTTGGAACCAGTCTGTTGTTCCATGTCCAGTTAACTGTTGCTTCCTGACTTGCATATAGGTTTCTCAAGAAGCAGGTTAGGTGGTCTTGTATTCCCATCTCTTTCAGAATTTTCCACAGTTTATTGTGATCCACACAGTCAAAGGCTTTGGCATACTCAATAAAGCAAAAATAGATGTTTTTCTGGCTTCAGTTCAGTTCAGTTCAGTCGCTCAGTTGTGTCCGACTCTTTGTGACCCCATGAACCGCAGCACACCAGGCCTACCTGTCCATCTCCAAATGCCGGAGTTTACTCAAACTCATGTGCATCGAGTTGGTGATGCCATCCAGCCATCTCATCATCTGTCACCCCCTTCTCCTCCTGTCCCCAATCCCTCTCAGCATCATAGTCTTTTCCAACGAGTCAACTCTTTGCATGAGGTGGCCAAAGTACTGGAGTCAGCCTTAGCATCTGTCCTTCCAATGAACACCCACCACATCCATACATGACCACTGGAAAAACCATAGCCTTGACTAGATGGACCTTTGTTGGCAATGTAATGTCTCTGCTTTTTAATATGCTATCTAGGTTGGTTGTAACTTTCCTTCCAGGGTTAGCATATTGCAATTAGTCAGTGAAAGGAGAACCTAACCCAGTGGTTTATGGGAACTGATTTGTATCAAAATCAGCATTGCAGCACAGACAGAAAGGATCCATTCTTTTAACAAATGGTGTTAGGAAAATTGGAAATTCATATGGGAGAAAAATGAGATTTCTAACAGACAAAACATCCAGATTTCAATTTTAATTACATTGTAGACATTTACAAAAATTTAAACATTAAAGTTCCTAGAAGATAAAACAGGAAAACATCATCATTAACTATGAATGACAAAAAATTCTTAAAAATGAGAGGAATAGTACTTACTATAAAAGGAAATGTAGTTTATTTTGATGATATGAATACCCAGAATTCATCTCATCAGAAACACAATTAGAGACAAAAGCAAGCCAGAGAGTGGGAGAAGATATATGCAAAACATGTAAAAAATAGAGAATATTAAAAAAATTCTTTTAAGTCACAAGTGAAAAAAAAAGAGAATAAAATTTGAACATTCATTTTAACAGATACTCAGTGTCTAAGGCACTTTGAGGAAGGATATGCTCAATGTATAATAATTACAAGAAAATCTGTTCATACTGTTCATAATCTAAAATATATAAATTAAAACCAAAATATTTTGCTACACAGATATCTAAACATAAAAAAAAATTGATAGCACAATGGGTTGGTGCAGTGTAGCACACTGGACATACCCGTGCACTGCTGATGGAAGGGAAAAGCAGTATAACTAATTTGGAAAACAGATCAGAATCATCTAATAAAGCTGAAGTTCCATATATTCTATGAGAAAGTTACTGTAATCCTAAAATTTAACAAAAAGAATTATGATATATTTTCTAATTGGCACAACAGAAATATTCATAATTTGTTTTTTATACTAGCACTAAAAAAGGAACCAGTCTAATGCCCAACAGGAATAGAATGTATAAACAAAATGTTGTAATGAAAATGAAAACATTACCATTAAATGCAACATTTGGATAAATGTCACAAAATACTTTTTAAGTAAAAGAAAATAAACTCAAAGGATTTCACTTATATAGGTTTTAAAACCAGCAATGTGATTTGTACTCATTGTGGTCATGTGTTCAAGAGTGAAAGCATAGAAAATAAGGAAAAAGTTGCCTATAAAATTCAAGATACTGATTACCTTTCTTGGTAGGGAAGAAGTCTTAATTTGAAAATGACTGGAGCAAAGGATTGCTAGAAAAATGCTATATTTGACCTCAGTAAAAATTATACAAGTGCTTAATTTGTAATAACTATTGATGTTTTCATTTATATTTTATGCACTTTTAAAATTGTGTAGTATATTACACATTAGAAAACTTTGTTGTTGCTCTGTATATAAACTTTGTTTTTGTTCAGCTATAGCTCGCCATGCTCCTCTGTCCATGCGTTTCCCAGGCAAGGATACTTGCCATTCCCTTCTCTAGTGAACCAGTGAACCTTCTTGACCCAGAGCTCAACCTTGCATCTTCTGCTTGGTAGGCAGACTCTTTACCACAGAACCACGTGGTAAGCACAAAGAAACTTTTGTTGTTCAGTCACTAAGTCCTGTCCAACTCTTTGCGACCCCATGAACTGCAGCACACTGTTGAGGAACTCAACTGGGGATTTCCAAGATGCATAAAGGTCAAAAGAAAAGAAACTATAGGAAAAAAAAAAGTAAATGGAAAAAAATGAACTTCAAGAAATGAAAATGATAATATAATTTTAAACATAGCTCCAATAATAACTCAAAAACGAACATAGATCCTAAAGAACCCATCCAGCAGCACAGTAAGATAGACATGAACNACAGGAAAAAAAAAGTAAATGGAAAAAAACGAACTTCAAGAAATGAAAATGATAATATAATTTTAAACATAGCTCCAATAATAACTCAAAAACAAACATAGATCCTAAAGAACCCATCCAACAGCACAGTAAGATAGACATGAACATTATGTAAAAAAATTGGGAGTCAAAGAGGGTCCTGCAGAAGGTACAGGAGAGACATTAGGAAAGANATGAAAATGATAATATAATTTTAAACATAGCTCCAATAATAACTCAAAAACGAACATAGATCCTAAAGAACCCATCCAGCAGCACAGTAAGATAGACATGAACATTATGTAAAAAAATTGGGAGTCAAAGAGGGTCCTGCAGAAGGTACATGAGAGACATTAGGAAAGAAAAATATTAACAGAGAAGTTTCCAGAACTATTAATAAAGGACACTATTCTTTCATTTCAGGAATCTCAGCAAATCCCAAGGCATTAAATAAAAAAGAATCCATATGTAGACAAATCTTGAAGGCTCAGAAAACAACAGATAAAGAAAATATGAATTTTAAAAGAAAATATAAATTCAAAATGTAAGGAAGCTTCTTATATTTATATCTATATCCAATTAAGCTTTCAGTTATAATTTCTTTTTGTCTCATTAAACAAGTCAAGCCTATTTCGTAAACATATGAAGAAATGAAATACCGGCTAAAATAAGACTATCCTATTTTCTAGGCCTCCAGAAAACAATAACATAACAAAACAAAAGAAAGTTACAATAACTTGGCTTCATTCCTTCTTTATAAGGAAACTTGTTGAGCTTTTCCTTGAATTGATGTACAATATTTACTTCTGTTGCTGACTCCAGCACTTTGTTCCATCTCATTAATTCAAGAAGTGAGAAACATCAAGGAACATCAGGAATATCATTAATCCAAAGACCATTTCTGGTTATGCCTAAATGAAGCTATTACAGATATTTCAAGATCTGACTAAAATAGTTATTAAAAAGCCTAACCACTATGTCTCAATTTATTTTCCTAGATAATTGTACCATCTTTGTCTTGGGTCATGGGATGATACATGTCTTTGAGTTTCATATGCAACATTTTTTTTTTCAGGCCAAGGTGAAAAGAAACTTTAAGCCACTATCAGATACACAAAATTTTTCAAGCTAAGTTTGAATCCTTTCATGTGTCATAATGTAGTTCTAGGAGAAGATATCCTTACATGGTATCAGCCTGGTGTATCTTTCCACTCTCTTCTATAGTCTATTTTAAACGAGAAGCTTAAGTATTCCTCTACATTCTCTTTTTTAAGAATTGTAATTATATATCACTAAGAAATTCAATATTGCACTGATATCACATATGTGAGCAAATAGCATTATCTTTATGAATAATTTTTATCTAAGTGCATGCTACTTTGTTTTCATATAACTTTCTCTCCATTTGTAATTTTACATTTAAATGTGTGATTGTTTCATTACTACCTCTCTTCTGCACAAAACTAACTGGTTTTTCATTACTACCTGTCTTCCACATAAAATGAACAGTCCCATGAGGGCAGTGACCTGACCTAAGTACTTCTCCACTGTAGCCAAATAAGTACCATAATCCCCTGAACATAGTAAATATCTGACAAATGTGTAATGAACAGAAACAAACCAAATACATTGGTAGGAAAATAATTTTGTAATGTTTTCTTTTATTCTGAATCTTATTTTTTTCTATCAGTTTAATTGTTTAATTTAAAAAGGTGGCATAGGAAGATATACAGTTGCACCTACACACAAACACACACACATATACATGCACATATCTTCTAAATTATCAGATGAGAAAGGGGTTGAAAATAAATAGGTCTAACATAATGGTTCTTTCTTTTTAGTTATCAGAGCACACTGATAACTTACATTGAGTCTTACATGACTCAAGGGTTAAGGATTTCTGGGGAATCACCTAGAACTATATAAGTTATATCTATAAACTAGACAGAGTTGTTTTTTTTTTTTTTTTGGTTGATACTAGGTAATCAGCCTCATTAAAACAGAATGGATTATTGTATTCCTAAACTTAGATCCAGTATTTTGTCTCGTTCTTTAGGAATTCTTAGAGCAGCTGTAAATGCCATCTTGTATTTTCCCAAATCATCATAAAAATCACTGAAGCTCACTTCCCACTTAGCACTGTATAGACCCTGCATTTGTAATATGGTTCATGGATCCATCTTGCTCTGCATCAAAGCGATCAAAGGTGCTTTGAATCTGGAGGCAGCATGCTGCAGAAGAAAGAGAAACATCAGCTGCAGTTGTTGTAAGACCTTGAGTTCATTTCTAGCTTTGACCTTCAGAAGCTAGAAGTGTGTATTCTCCTGATGTTTCTGATCCTGGGATTTTTTTTTTTATCTGAAAATGGTGATAATTCAATATTAAGAAACTTAACACATAATTTATTAATAATTACATGCTATACATATACAAGTTATTGTTCAGATAACTCATTTTCTGAAAACATTAGAATGACTAATTATTAGCTATGTTGAAGACTTTTAAAATGCAATAAAAGAATAGTGTCATCTGGAAAGAAGCATTGAAAATAGGAAGAAGAATACTAAAAAAACAAGGCTTGCTTGATAAGTTTATAACAAAAATTACAAAACTGATTTGTTACAAAAATATCATGATAGTATAGTCTTGTATTATTTTACAATGTGACTGATATCACTCTTTTTGAAGGCAAGAGACTTTCTGTTATTTCTCATCATGAAAGTGAAAGTTGCTCAGTTTTGTCCAACTCTGTGACACCATGGATTGTAACCCATCAGGCTCCTCTGGCTATTGAATTCTCCAGGCAAGAATATAGCAGTGGGTAGCCATTTCCTTCTCCAGGGGATCTTCTCAACCCCAGGACTGAACCTGGGTCTCCTGCATTGCAGGCAGATTCTTTGCCCTCTGAGCCACCAGGGAAGCCCACTACCCATTTTATAACATTTAAATATTTTTTAAAAATTACAGAGCTTATACAGTACAGAACATTTACGTCCAAACCTTTTTGTAAAACTAATAAAATAACAGATAGATGGAATCCGAGGCTTTCTTTAGGGTCTCATAAATAGTCTTAATCAGAGTAAACATCAAAACTTGTCATGCCCTCTAGCACACTAGTACAGGTATCACTGATTTGTCAAGGTCGAGTTTCCTTCCATTCTCCAACTCCTATTTAAAACAAACAAGCAAACAAATTCCATCACTAAAAGGATATTATGCAAAATTCCAGTAACTGAGCCTTTTTGAAGTTCAGAATCTTCTTTCAATAGACGTACCCACATTTCTATGTAGTCCTTGTGTTTTTACTATTAATCATGATAATTGTATAGGCTTGTATTTGATCTGTACCACTGAGAAAAAGAGAGAAAAGTGTGTGACTGTGGCTGCTGGAAGATTTTGCATGCAGTCTGTGGTATGAAAGGACAGGAATAGGTTTGAAGTCCTCAAAAAAAAAAAATGTTAAAAATCCAAAAGTGGGTAGAGACTTTGGAATTTGCCAATGGACCCCTATAGTTTAGTATTTATAATCCAATCTGCTGGAGTTTATGAAGCAGAAGAGTGAAAAACATGGGACTCTGCTTAAGGCTAAAAATAAAAGAGTGCTTCATTCTGACTTACAAGAATTATAGGCCAATAAAACTAATGTGAGAAATATCATTTTAAAATTGAATAAATGTTTATCTATGAGTTTGATATTGTTTTGCAAAATAGATTTGAAATTTTTGGCCACTTGTATTTATTTTTATTCTTTACAGTATATTTATTTGATGCTGGGAAGTGTGAAATGATCATCAAACTAGTCATCAAATTTAATGGATGTTGGATAATTAAAGACAATTTCATTTGGCACTGACAAGTTACTCAGGAATGATGCTCAAAGATGGTACTGTATCACTCCTGAGGGGTACTCTTTAGAAATATAAAATTTATTTTGCATATTTTCCAGTAACGTATTTTAATAATAAGAATTGTCACCTCTTTATATAAAGAATGATCAAGCTCCAATGCAAAAATGAGAATGAAGTGACTTGGATATTCTGTGATCATTTCTACATTCCCATTAAAAATGATTTTATATTCTATAATTAATAGATTCTATTAAAATAAAGAAAATATTTTAAACCCACAATTTCCTATTATTTAACTACATTTTACTATAATATTTGATCTTGGAGTTACAACCCTTACATCAGCCTGGTGAAAATACCATACAATGGTTTGTCACTGTATATCTATTCTCAAATTTACATTCTGGGATATCATGTTGGTGTCATGAAATCGGTCATGGCAGCAGTGTCTACAACATAGAGATTGTCAAGTGCTATAAATGAGTGGTGGATTTGTTAACTGACCATCATCACTTACTTTTAAAAGGTGGTAAAAAAATTAAGTGGTGAAAATAAAACAAAATGGCATTGTATTTATGGTTGACATGTTAATAGCACAAAATTGGAAGATATTGTCTTTCAATATTCCAAAATTATCAACTGATTTACAAATAAATTACTCATGTTATTGACCAATGAGAGACTTTCTAACCAGACGTGTTATCACTGTTTCACTTTTGTCTTTCTGAAAATATCAACAAGTAATGATATCAGGACTATGCTTGTTTGTTAAAGATATGAGTGGAATTGAACAGTAATTGAATGTATACATATAACCTGATTTTGAGGTACTGCTATTGGTAAAAGAACTATTAAACGGTAGATTCCGGAAGAAATAACAATTCAATCTGATGTTATAAGTGTAGAGAATTTTTTTAATTGTATATTTTACTGTTATTTGTAGAGTATTTCATGTTTCTTATATTAACAAACTTTATAATAAATATAAGTATGTACACAAACTTTTTTTTCCCAGAGACCCAAATTTGAAACATTTAAAAGCTCAAATAGCAAGTCTTAATAACAGATAACGTGATGCTATGCTGAGTTTCAGCTTTTATCGTGGTGAAATGGGAGTTTTTGCAAAGTTTGGAATAAGGGATTAAAAAGATCAAATCAGTTCAGTTCAGTTGCTCAGTCGTGTCCAACTCTTTGTGACCCCATGAATCGCAGCACGCCAGGCCTCCCTGTTCATCACCATCTCCCGGAGTTCACTCACACTCACGTCCATAGAGTCCGTGATGCCATTCAGCTATCTCATCCTCGGTCGTCCCCTTCTCCTCTTGCCCCCAGTCCCTCCCAGCATCAGAGTCTTTTCCAATGAGTCAACTCTTCGCATGAGGTAGCCAAAGTACTGGAGTTTCAGCTTTAGCATCATTCCTTCCAAAGAAATCCCAGGGTTGATCTCCTTCAGAATGGACTGGTTGGATCTCTTTGCAATCCAAGGGATTCTCGAGAGTCTTCTCTAACACCAGAGTTCAAAACATCAATTCTTCGGCACTCAGCCTTCTTCACAGTCCAACTCTCACATCCATACATGACCACAGGAAAACCATAGCCTTGACTAGACGGACTTAGATGGCAAAGTAATGTCTCTGCTTTTGAATATGCTATCTAGGTTGGTTATAACTTTTCTTCCAAGGAGTAAGCGTCTTCTAATTTCATGGCTGCAGTCACCATCTGCAGTGATTTTGGAGCCCCCCACAAAATAAAGTCTGACACTGTTTCCACTGTTTCCCCATCTATTTCCTATGAAGTGATGGGACCAGATGGCATGATCTTTGTTTTCTGAATGTTGAGCTTTAGGGCAACTTTTTCGCTTTCCTCTTTCACTTTCATCAAGAGGCTTTTTAGCTCCTCTTCATTTTCTGCCATAAGGGTGGTGTCATCTGCATATCTGAGGTTATTGATATTTCTCCAGGCAATCTTGA
>SJYW01014763.1:511702-570218 GCA_006410735.1 Raphicerus campestris | reverse complement strand
ACCAGGCTCCCCCGTCCCTGGGATTCTCCAGGCAAGAACACTGGAGTGGGTTTCCATTTCCTTCTCCAGTGCAGGAAAGTGAAAAGTGAAAGTGAAGTCGCTCAGTCGTGTCCGACTCTTAGTGACCCCATGGATGGCAGCCTACCAGGTTTTTCCGCCCATGGGGTTTTCCAGGTGAGAGTACTGAAGTGGGGTGCCATTGCCTTCTCCTAGGTGCACCTAAATCGTGCAACATTTAAATAAAGGATTTGCTTACTCCTCTAACATAAAGAGTAGAGTAGATCTTATTGTCAAGATGTCATTATTAGCATTTCCTTTCTGGAGAAACTGAATCTTTTCCTAATTTCTACTTTCTGTTTTCCTAGAACTACCACAGGTTCTTCATCATTACTGCTACTGGGCATGGGTCTGTAGGAAGGATTATTTCATATTTTTATGAACAAGCTAAATAGAGGATTATTGTATTCTAAAGGTCAGTGCACAATTATTGGGGTTACTAATTGACTTTAATTTTTTATGGGACTTTCAGAAACTTTTAGTATGTTTCAGTCTGCAGGTGTTATAAAAATGATTTAACAATTGGCAGTTCAAAAGTCTTAAAGAAAACACTGCCTGGATAAAAAACACTGGTGAACTGTGAAATGTCTCATCAAGCCCTGGCTTCACCGAGGCTTTGAGGACGTGTTTCTAGCTTACAGAAAAACACTATGATAGAAATAAATATAAAGCAAAGGAACAGTATGCACGGCTGTAACTTTGAGGGGAAAACAAGGTGCTTTGGTCATTTTACTTCTGCCATTTGTCTGTCTTTAAATAAACTGAAAATGTAACAAAGGAACTATACCACTATAATTTAATATACTATATAAGGTATTGTTTATTGATAGAACATAGAAGTAGCAAAATTATATTACTTAAAAATTTATTCTATAAAATTATTTCAATTTCTGCTAACCTCTACCCATTTTATTTCTACTCAACAGTTTTTGTTTATTGTTTATAGACTTCAGTAGGAGTTCTATACATTATTTTTTTTTATTCAAGACAAGAGATATAAACATTGAGTGGCAATTCAGACAAGCCTGAAGACCCCTGAGACTACTCTGCTACTATTCTTAACATGTCTACATCTCTGTGGCAGTGACTATAAAGAACTGAGTTTATAAAAGGTCACATTTCAGCATTCAAAAAAATGTACAGATTTTTCAAGTGGCTAAGAAACTATTCATATTACCTATGTATCTATTTTTCCCTTGTGTTACATTTGATGTTTAATTCAACTTGCTGTTTCCCTTTGAGGTGAAATTTGATTTCGTTTGGCAACATTTCAAAATCATGGCTTGGTATTTGATCAATAAATCAGGTATTTATTTCACTATTATATATCAATTATATGTACATTTTTGGCTTCCCCAATGGCTCAGCTGGTAAAGAATTTGTCTGCAAATCGTGAGACCTGGGTTTGATCCCTTGGTTGGGAAGATCCCCTGGGAAAGGGAAAGGCTACCCCCTCCAGTATTTTGACCTGGAGATTTCCATGGACTGTTGACTCTCTGCAACCCCAAGGCCTATAGAGTCCATGGAATTCTCCAGGCCAGAATACTGAAATGGGTAGGGTAGCCTTTCTCTTCTCCAGGGGATCTTCCTAGCCCAGGGATCGAACCCAGGTCTCCCACATTGCAGGTGGATTCTTTACCAGCTGAGCCACCAGGGAAGCCCTACTGGAGTGGGTAGCCTATCCCTTCTCCAGGGGAATTTCCCAACCAAGCAATCAAACAGGAACTTCTGCATTGCAGGCAGGTTCTTTACCAGCTGTGCTACCAGGGAAGCCCATTTTATGTATATATATAAATGTATATGTGTGTATATGTGTATACATAGATACATTACATACATGAATGTATTATTAACATAATATGTTTCAAGATAACTAGGTCCATAGGCCATATGTTCATATAAGCAAACTCATAAATTTACAAATATATTAGTTTCATTAATGAACTACAAGTCTATAAAACTATATATGGCAATAATTTCTAAATGATATTTCCTAATAATTTTCAATTATAGAAATTAAATTATGTAAGTACTAACAGTATTTTTCTGCTACTCTCTCAGTAATGTAGAGACTGTAAAAATCAAATATTCTAATTTTCCAGGGCAAGAATCATGTTAGCAATTCACTATATGCCAGTAAGCTCTGTAGCAAGAATAAACTCTCCCTTTTCTGACTGAAAGCAACCACAATGTTTGCATTTTCTATTTTTTGGACAGGTAAACTGAATTGTTGTTTTCAGTTGCTAAGTCATGTTCAACTTTTTTATGAAACCATGGATTGTAGTCCATCAGGCTCCTCTGTCCATGTGACTTCTAGGCAAGAATACTGGAGTGGGTTGCCTTTTCCTTTTCCAGGGGATCTTCCCAGCCCAGGGATTGAATCTGCATCTCCTGCACTGACAGGCAGATTCTCTACCACTGAACCACTAGGGGAGCCCCTTTTAGGCACATGTGTTATTATTACTCAGTATTATGATATAAACCAAGGTAAAAGGGGTGATGGAGTTTATACAGATAAAAGTATGTATGTATGGTCATGAAAAAGAAATTGTTGGTGAAAATGTTCATGAATGAAAGAAATGATACTTTTTAAATTTCATTTTTCTAAATTTGAAAATCATTTTATTTGCAATACTACATTCAACAGCCCTGTGAAGTAGGTGTCATTATCTGACTTCATAAAGAGGTTAAATGCATTTTCTCAATTCACTGGACCAGTAACTGGAGAAGTATAAACTTTAAAACTTTATTACACTGGTCCTAAGTGAAGTTTTCTTTCTGGCCTTATGCTTTAATGGAAACTGGGTTCCACTTTTACTTGGCTTTCCTCCATATTAGCCACAACCCCCAGCCCTCACACCTGCCCCGCCAGGAACCGACTCTTATCTTAGTACCAAAATTAATGAGAATGGGCTTACTGAAAAGTCAAGAGTCTAAATGTTTAGACACTATCCCTTCTCTTTTCAAAGTCTTTGTTGTCTCTTTCAAAGAATCTTTACTAGTGAATTCACTCCCTCTGTGTGAGTGCCTAAAACAAAATCAGATGAAAGTGAACACAGCATTTCATCTTAAATTGGTTTGCTGAGACACAACTATAAGATCTCAACAGGTGTGCTTAGCCAAATTGTGTAGTAACTTAGATTATCATTAAAATGTCATCAGAAAATTTTCTGTTCTCTGCTGATTTGTTTACTTGAATCTACAAAGATAAAGGCCTGAAATGCATCTGCTACATCAGTTTGGTTCAGTTATCAGTTGTGTCTGACTCTTTGTAATCCCATGGACTGTAGCACTCAAAGCTCTGTCCATCACCCACTCTCAGAGCATGCTCAAACTCATGTTTGTCAAACTGGTAATGCCATCCAACCATCTAATCCTCTGTCATCCTCTTCTCCTCCTGCCTTCAATCTTTCCCAGCCTCAGAGTCTTTTCTAATAATTCAGTTCTTCACATTAGGTGACCAAACTATTGGAGCTTCAGCTTCAGCATCAGTCCTTCCAATGAACATTCATGACTGATTTCCTTTAGGACTGACATTGGCTGGGGCCAGATAACAAGGTTCTGGTCATAGGTATGTAGATGGAAGTGATACACATCACTTTCAGGCTTGGCATGCAGGACTCCCCCAATTCTGATCCTCCCATATGCCAGCTGGTTATTGATGGATAAGGTGATCTTGGAAGATAGTATTCAAGAAGACAGAACCCTTTTAACTTTGGGTCCTTAATGACAAGTGAGACAGAAGACCCTTTCCATTCCTATCAACAAATAATAGGATATATATGAACTAGACATAAAATTTTACTATGTAAAACCACCCAGATTTAGAAACAATCTCATTAATAGAAGGTGTTTNTTTAACTTTGGGTCCTTAATGACAAGTGAGACAGAAGACCCTTTCCCTTTCTATCAACCAATAATAGGATATATATAAACTAGACATAAAATTTTACTATGTAAAACCACCCAGATTTAGAAACAATCTCATTAATAGAAGGTGTTTCTATTATAATAGCTAGTAAACCTTAATTGTTCATGTATCAAATTGGAATTGCTGGATTTTATTTTTCTTTAAACAGTGTATCAGTTGGATTCTAAAACATCATGTCCTTATTTGTGCCCCGTATATTCAGCCATTATGTCTTGGTTGTATTAAAAAGCCTACTATATTTTCTGAATTTCAGCTACTGGAATGCCACTGTATTAAATCCTTGAACAAAAATTCCCTAAGTAATCTCATTTAAGGNTGAACTGTGGTGTTGGAGAAGACTCTTGAGAGTCCCTGGGACTACAAGGAGATCCAATCTGTCCATTCTAAAGGAGATCAGCCCTGGGATTTCTTTGGAAGGAATGATGCTAAAGCTGAAACTCCAGTACTTTGGCCACCTCATGCGAAGAGTTGACTCATTGGGAAAGACTCTGATGGCGGGAGGGATTGGGGGCAGAGGAGAAGGGGACGACAGAGGATAAGATGTTTGGATGGCATCACTGACTTGATGGACGTGAGTTTGAGTGAACTCCGTGAGATGGCGATGGACAGGGAGGCCTGGCGTGCTGTGATTCATGGAGTCACAAATAGTCGAACATGACTGAGCGCCAGAACTGAACTGAACAGTTTCTTATGGGATATAGAAAAGACTGAACCATGTATTTTCTCTCAGAATTAGATAAAAATAAAACATTTGAAGTTTATTTAAAGACAAGTGACTAGCTTTATTCAGCCCCTTTGTGCCATTTATCTTTGCCTACTGCAGCTTCATTGGAGGTTTACCTAGTAGTGCCATGGAATGTTCCTGACTTAAGGTTCTATGAACTTTTAGATATTCAGTGAGATCTTGTGTTGAGTTCACTTAGGACTCCAGAAGATGTAAAGCTATTTTTTAAAGATACTTATCAGTGAGTGTACCAAACACAGCCCTTAGAGACTAAGAGCGTGCCTGGCCCAATTCCAAGTTTTAATGCTCCCTGGTAATTTGAAAGTAAATGAAGTGTGAAAATAAAGTTACAATTTTTTTAAATTTTTACATTTAATTAGTTAAATGTAAACAAACAATATACAATGACTTCAATGTAACCACATTACATTTGAGGTTCTTCTTGAATAAACCTTATAAGACTTAGGCCTAAAAGACTTTGTGGTCTCTAAATAAATTAGACTTGATATAACTCTCTTAAAATACTCAAGGGTATTGAAAAAAGACAAAGTGTAGCTCCTACAAACGAGTATTTTTAAAAGAATACTCATTTAAATTCAGGTAGTATAGTGTGAAGCTAAGAGTAGAAACTGCAGGGTTTCTTAGTGGTTGGGAGTGATTATTGGTGCTACTACTTATAGCTGTGTGAACTTGTGTTTCCTCTTTTGTATAATAGAAATAATAATATTACTTATTTTATAGGGTTACTATAAGGATTAAATTACAATATACACAAAGTGCTTAGGAGAATTCCTTGGCATATACATTTTTTGTTTCTAAATCAATAAAAAAGAAATAGCGTTGTTACGGTGTCTTAGCTTCTATAACAGACTCCTAGAGTTTCAGTGGTTTGCGTTCATGTGATCGTGTTTATCACAAACCCATGTGAGTTTGGAGACTTTATTAAAAAATCCTGCTCAATGTAGTTAAACAGGGATCCAGGCCACTTTAATTTTGTGGGTCTCTCTCTCATCCTGATGTAGCTCCCAGGCATTTAACTGGCTGANTCATGTGATCGTGTTTATCACAAACCCATGTGAGTTTGGAGACTTTATTAAAAAATCCTGCTCAATGTAGTTAAACAGGGATCCAGGCCACTTTAATTTTGTGGGTCTCTCTCTCATCCTGATGTAGCTCCCAGGCATTTAACTGGCTGACAGATAAATTGAGAGTGTGTAGAGAGTCACTTAGGATGTTTCATGAGAGTGCGCGTTTCTACCCATATTCCACTGGCCAGTTCGCAGTGACACGGCCCTAATCAAGTAAAACGAAGGCTGCAAACTATTCTTTCTGTATACCTGGGGTGAGGAAACAGGGTTGATTTGCACCTGACAAACAAAGAAATGTACGTTGAAACTATAACATTAAGTTTTTATCTACCTCAAAAGAGTTTGGATAAACAGCACAGTGGCACTTAACATTCATAAAGAATCTCAATTATTTATTGATTCCACATTCTTTTTTTCCAGTAAAGATGTGGAAGTCAGTTATATAAAGATGGATAAGTATTATTGACAATTATTTACCTCTTAAATCCACTGGAAATTATTGTTAGGTTGACTATGTAAATGAACTATTTTCGGTATATATTTGAAGTATGTTTTTCCTTTGGACAGACCGAGCTCCTTCCTTTTCTCCTTGTTTGTTTTATGACCCTAAAAACCAATTTTCTCTAAAGGTCATTTTACCTCTAAATATTTCTTAAATCCATATACTTCATTCCACTTATTTGGCATAATTTGAGATCAAATTATCATTTTTCTTGCCTGGACGATTCCATTGACTTCTGAATTGATCAACTTATATCTACCATTGTCTGCTTCCAGTTTATTTACTGCAGCCATTTGATTTTTACTTTTACAATCAGTCCATTTCTTCGAGTCAGCTCCCTCAAACACTAATTTAACTGACTTACACGTTTNCATTCCACTTATTTGGCATAATTTGAGATCAAATTATCATTTTTCTTGCCTGGACGATTCCATTGACTTTTGAATTGATCAACTTATATCTACCATTGTCTGCTTCCAGTTTATTTACTGCAGCCATTTGATTTTTATCACCTAAATACTTTTACAATCAGTCCATTTCTTCGAGTCAGCTCCCTCAAACACTAATTAAACTGACTTACACGTTTCTTTCGGTGACGTTCTCTTACCTGGTCTCCACCGTATAAATCACCCTTCATTTCTAGGACATGTAGGGGTGCTTCCTGTCCTAGGGCTTTAGTAAAAGCTATTCCTTACATAAAGTTTCTTCCTGTAGACATTGGTTAGGTAATTCCTACTCTGAGTCAGATCTCAGAGATTGCTTCTTCAAAGACGCAGTGACCTCCTAGATTATGTATCATTTTGTTTACTTTCTCATGGAACCTCTGACTCTTATTCATAGTACTTCTTTATAATAATTAATAAACGGTGCAATTAGATATCTATTATCTGCCCTTTACGTAAATGTTTTCTGTAAGACTGTGTTGATCAGAACACGATCTCTAGCACTTGGCAATATGCATTACAAAGAGCAGACACTTAATACTTTCTGAACAAATGTGGCTCATTTTATTCCTGCATCACCAAATAATTTCATTCATTATCAGTTTATGTTTGATTTCTTACAATATACTAAGAACTGTGCTGCATGTCATAGATTCAAATTTAACTGAACAGTCCTATAGTCTTCGAGTTGCTGATAATCCAGTGGAGGGCCCAAGAAAGTAAATGAAAGATAATAAAATGTAATAAATATTTGGGTACAAATTTCATGAGGAAACAAAAGAACATTTATAATTTTTCTTTTTTAATGAGGGAATTTTCAAGAAGAGATAATATTTTAGCATTCTTCCCTTTGTCACTGTGGATCTTGACATCTACCAAATCGAGGAGGGCAAGTTCATGCATAAAGCCCTATGAACTTAAACTCCAAAGGCACAGCTGGCTAGTGAAAGGAATCTCTCTGAGAAAAAGAGAGTTCTATATTGATGAAGACTTTACTGATTTCAAGGAAGAGAAACACACCGTGTAAATGAGACATCCATTGCAGAAGTACAAAGAGATACCATGGACAGAATAATTATTCAGTATGTAATAAATATAATGTTAAAAACTTTTGACATCATGGTTTATTTATACATTAAAGNCTGATTTCAAGGAAGAGAAACACACCGTGTAAATGAGACATCCATTGCAGAAGTACAAAGAGATACCATGGACAGAATAATTGTTCAGTATGTAATAAATATAATGTTAAAAACTTTTGACATCATGGTTTATTTATATATTAAAGTAAATATCATGCAAATGTTATCTCAAATCAACTAGGTTTCCATAAAAGTGAAAACCAAAAAATTCCTCAATAAAGAGAATTCTGAACTATAATTTATCCTATTTGTCTTCATGAACTGATCTATTTTATTGTTTTTATATCTAAATCTTTTAATTGGAAAAATCTCTCACCCAAAGATTTTCTTCATCATTTGACAGTCCAAATTTAACCACAGCTAATTCTTTGGTGTGAATTCTATGTCTCAGCAATCTTATATTCCCAGTTTTATATACTAAACAAGAAACAAAATTTTATTTATTATATTTATATTTTGTTTCTGCACAAGGATGACTGATGATGACTTGAGAGTCTGGATTCATATTTTATTTATTCATTCTATTAATTTTATGTATTTATTCTATTTACTCTCTCATTTATTTATGCTTTACACAGTACCTCCTATCTACCAGGCATTGATTTACTAGCAATAAGACAGAGAACAGTATTGTTTAATGTCTATGACCCAGATAACTCTTCAGTTACCAGTGCTATTTAAGCTATCCCTTAATTGAAAATATGAAGAGAAAACTTAGAATTGCCAGTGATTTAAACAGAAAAACAAGGTGGCTCAGAGGTAAAGAATCTGCCTGTCAATGCAGGAGATGTGGGTTCATTCCCTGGGCTGAAGATCCCCTGGAGGAGGAAATGGGCAACTCACTCCAGTATTCTTGCCTGGGAAATTCCATAGACAGAGGAGTCTAGCAGGCTAGATAGAATCCATGGGGTCACAAATAGTTGGACATGACTGAGCACATACACATAGGAACCAAATATTTGAAACAGAAGAACTTACTAACAAATAACATACTCGATGAAGGAAAGAGAAAACCACTCATTAATAAAATAAATATCTTTGAAGGGATAATACATCCATTACAAGACATAAGACACTTTCCATTTTTGATTCTATAGGAAATCAGATAAGCTGAAAATACTCTAGTTATAATCCCATAATAGTCCATAAAATATTAAAAACATGTTGATATTGTATAGCTTAGCTGCCAGGGCAGTAAGGGAAGATCATAGGTATAGATTTTTTCTAAAAGAAAGAAAACCAAAAGAATCACAGTGGTTAAGCACATGCTTTGATAGTGGTGGCAGTGGAAGTGAGAGTATGTGGGAAGGTTGGGGGAGATTGCTAATCTCTTTAAACAAAAGATTATTTATCTTTTATTTTGTTATAATTTTAGAATCACAGAAAATTTCCAAGAATGGTGCATATAATGCCCCAAAACTCTTCTTTGAGATTCTCAAAGTGTTGAAATTTACTTACCCATAATTTCTCATTTTTCAACATTTGTCTTTTTCTTCATCTGTACCCATTTTAGAGGCATGATTTGAGGATCATTTACCAAAATTAATTGAAAAAGTAATGAACAAATTGTTAAATTAACAAAAATTTCATAAAACACAACTAAGAAAAGATGAAGAAAGAATTAGGAAATGCCCTAAATTCAAATAGGTGTTATATATAAACAATCCTCAATTAATTTATCTCAATCTTCCTCTTCATGAAAGACACTTTAAAATGAAAAACTGTCACTTTGGAAACAAGTAACCAAAGCTTTAAACACCTAGATATTAGATATCTGATAACACAGAGAGTTACTCCATCTCAGAACTGCGGGAAGAAACTTCATGATAATTAGTTTTGCATATGTATGTGACTATTAAACAGAATTAATTGTTCTACATCATGTGCATCTACAGAGTCATTTCTAATATCTTTGGGGTACAATAAGAGTGAAACATAATCACCAATGTAATATTGAGAAAGAAATAAGATCTCTATTTAATTATTAATTTAGGAACGATGAGTGCAGGTACAAAGTAAGAAATCCTTGCTCAAATTTTACTTTTGATTTCGTTATCATCAATGCCTTCACTAGTTTAAGATCATTTGTCAGCTTATAAGGGCTTCCCAGGTGGCTCAGTGGTAAGCAATCCACCTGCCAGTGCAGAAGATATAGGAGAAATAGGTTAGATCCTTGACCTGGAAAGATCCCCTGGAGCAGGAAATGGCAACCCACTCCAGTATTTTTGCCTGAGAAATCCCATGGACAGAGGAGACTGGTGGGCTGCAGTCCATGGGGTCACAAATAGTTGGACAGCCTGAGCATACACACACACACACACACACACACGCATCAACTTACAAACATCTCTTGGGACCTACCCTCTGGAACAACATGTCTTCTGAAATTGTTCAGTATGATTATTTGCTTCTTATACAGAATTCATGCTAACATAATTGCCTTAAAAAATGTCTCTTTAAAGGTACAGACTATCTTAGCAAGAATACCTATTTGCTTATCTTCACACGTCTGCATATGAACCTATCTTCAGTTCTCTTCTATTGTTTACATATTCCTGTAAATGTGTTAGACTAGAGCCTTATTCATTCACTTGTTATCCACAAACTAAGTTACCTAACAGATTCTAGCCACCATTTTATTCTATCTTATGTTCATGATTTATTTGTCTCTTTCTAGGTGATGATTCTAAAAATAAGTTTCTAATATTGTTCTACTTATAAAAAAATCCAAAACTGTGAAGTAGAAGCTTAGAATTATAGTTCTAAAAGCAATGTCTTTGTTTTTGGTGCGCTGCAGTTAGGCCTACGCTGGTAATGCTAACTGAGGAGTGCAGTTAATTATGCAAGTGGTTACCAAAACCGACTATAGCTTATAGTATGCAAGTAAATTTCAATAAAACTTGCATTCAGTAGAAAAACATTAAAATATTCATTCAATTCATTTTACCTAGAAATACACTATCTGAATTTCAACATCATGCTAATATGCAGTTAGGCCTGTAAATTCCACAAATATATATATATATGCAATTTTCCGAGACTGAATTCTAGCTGAAGAGCAAACACCATTTATTTATTTATTAATTTTTGGCTATATAGCACATAGAAACTGCAGTTATCCTTTAGTGAAACAGAACATCCTAGCTTGAATAAAGAATTTTACATGCTTTATCAGAAGATATTTATATGAAAACTATATATTTTAAGTGTAAAAGCAGTTTCTAGAAATCTCTTCTATCAGTTTCCTATGGCTACTATAACAAATTCCCAGAAATGGCAGCTTAAAACAAGGGGAATTTGTTAAGTCACCATTCTGAAGTTTAAAGTCAGTATCACCGGGCCAAATCAAGGTATCAATGTTGCACTTCTGCAAGCTTCAGAGGAGATCCCCTCCCTTACCTTCTTTAACTTCGAGTAGCTACCATATTGCTTGCCTTGTGGTCCCATCGCTCAAATTTCAGCTTCTGTTGTCACATTGTCTTCTCTTTCATCTGTCAAATCTTCCTCTGTCTTCCTCCTATAAAGAGACAAGTGATTGTATTTAAGGTCTAGTAGGCGAATGCAGGATAATCTCTTCATCTGAAGATACCTTTTTATCACATCTGCAAAATTTGTCAGAGTCACAGGATTCAGGCATCTAGAATACTGCTAAATTTGGCAGGGGGCATTATTCAGCCTACCACATCCCTTTATATCAACCTTCAGATTTTTCAAGTCCAAAGCCTCATACATATATGGTGACTAAAGTATTTAACTCAAAGCTTTTTAGTGAATTTTGAGTCATAATGTAATTTCCCAGAATCTAGAGCTGTGCTAGGTAATATTCTTCAATGAGTTTAAAATAAACTTTAAGTTATAGAGCGTTCTATGTCTGCAAATGGTTTCTTCTAGCATCTCTGAGAATAGTACCATCTTTTCTCCTAAAAGATACCTGAGACATACCCTTCTCCTTCCCTTCCCTCCATTCTTCCCTTACCCCGAATTCCAATCCACCACTTGTCCTTGATGACCTTGACTCTAAATATCTTTCAAATTTTCCCATTTTTTCCTCTATTCCCCTCAACTTCACTCTCCATCCTGCAGTTAGAATTATCATTTCAAAGCGCAAAGGTGATAATTAGGTGACAAATTCATTCTCTGATTTGGGGACAAAGGTCAAAATTCTTAACACAGTCAAAACGGCCACTTTTCAAATGTGGTTATCACCACCGTCCCCATAGTTTTCTTCAATTCAGTCCACAGTTGTGTGCTGGGGGGCACTTCTACTGAAGGCCAATGACCACATGATCACCCTAGTGATAATTATTAAGCTAGGGAAGGCAAAGCCCCAGGGAACCTGTGAGCTCAGCTAAGACTTTTATATTTGAATAGAATGAAGTTATCACACTCTGATTTAAAAACACTGTTCTGAGATGAGTTAAAGGAACAGAGAAGACAAACCATCACAGAAGGAAGTGAAGATGCTAGAAAAGATTAGTCATGATGGATTCTTGAATCAGAGAAGGAGATCACCTTGTGTACCTGACTGCTCTTCCAGAAGAGCAACTCTACTAATCTTTAGGGTTTTGGATTCTAGGAAATCTTTTTGAGCTTAAAATAAAATTTCTATTTTTATTGTCTTACTTATTCTGCAATTTGAATGGGTGTTTGTTTATTAAAACCAAAACATCAATGGGTTGGCCAAAAGATTAAAGTTTAAAAAGACAGGACATCTGTGGTCAAGTACATGGATTTAATGAAAACAAAATCTTCTTTCTAAGCTTCTCTGGTGGCTCAGAGGTTAAAGTGTNGTCCAAGGGCCTAATTCTATCATTAAAAGATCTATCTCTTTAAATATTTATTTTTTATCTCATTAAAAACAAATGTGTATGTATACTTACACCTATAGGCACACATAACACATATATAGATATAACTTTCTATTGAATGGTATATATAGGTATAATTTTCTATTGGAGGACTGTTAATTTTATCCATTTTTATTTAATTGGTATGACCTTTTAAAGCTTTGGGGTGATTGTATAGTTAGCATATTGTATCAACCCACTAGTTATCCAATTTATTAGAGATCAGTGAAAGTAGCAATAATTCACAATTCTATAATCACCCATCTACAGTCACTTTAAAAAATTAATGAGCTTTGTTAAACATACAATGTATATTTTCACATGCACTTAGACATTAAACACATATATAGGTACTCACATATATATCAATTCACTGAGCTTTGATGATTATACATTATTCTTTAATTTTGAAGAATTTACTCCTTTAATTAGCTTATTATTTTGGTGAATGGATTTTTTTAAACAAGCAGTTTTAAATTTAAAAAGAAAAGAACCTTTTCAAATAACAGTTTGAGAGATTTATAAATAACAGTTTCAACAACTTCCCACCAAATTGTCTAGTTAAAACATTTATTTATGAGAAAGATGTTCCACAGAAGAATAAGGGGAAAGAAAAATTCAGCTAATACAATCCATAAAACTCAGTGTGCAGTCTATTAGGGCTTGAAGACTTTTTACTGGTTTAGAAAATGAAGCAGATGTTTCAGTGAACAGGAGACCATAAAGAGTATACTAAAAATATGCAGCAGCACAGCTGCATCTGTGCCATTTTTCTGACCAAGAATTTTTGAGAAAGTTAAGCCAATTTTGATTTTTCACTTGCTTTAATTAAGTCCTCTGTAGTTGTGACACTGAATTCAAATTTGTAAATCATAAACATGGGACTTAGGTGCCGATCTGAAATAGAAGTGATAACTCAGATTTTATAAATTGTTTAACCAAACATACAAAATGGACAAAATGATCATAAAGATGACATTTTTTTTGCTAATATATAATCAATCAATGGAAAGAAATAAAATTGTGAAAGAGGGTCTCTTAAATTTTTAAAATTATTGTACTCTAGTTTCCTGGATGTAATGAATGACTTAAAAATTCATCTTGAAATGAGAACATTCTTAGTTGTCATAAAAATGTTCCTTTCCTTATTAATCATTCCTTTTAAAATTTCTCCTGAAATATTACATTGAATTCAAGACACAGAAGTGCTAGTTGGTTGCATTTATAGAAATTCATTACCATAATAAATAACCATAACTTTATGCTTATAGATATCTATCCTGTATGTGAAGCACACACCTAAGCTATTCCATTGAGCATATGCAAATATAATATTTTCTCATATTAGTTCAAACAATTAGTAGAAAAGAGTTAAAAATATGTCTTGTGATTAAAATTATTTATGATCAGATAATGATTTCAATGTAATCTTTTCATTTTAATGCATGTTTTTGTAGATAAAATATTATAAAATTATTAGAAACTAGTCTAAAGGAGTGTATAATACAATTGGTAGAAGCAAACCAAAGGATTTAATTTAAAATTTTCTATCTAAATAAATATTCATTTATAATGAATTTGATTCAATTACTTGAAATCAGAATAAACATATGTTAAGCAATAAACTCCCTAATGTAAATCATATGACCTAGAAGAGCTAGATCGGAGAAGGCAATAGCAGCCCACTCCAGTAATCTTACCTGGAAAATCCCATGGATGGAGGAGCCTGGTAGGCTGCAGTCCATGGGGTCGCTAAGAGTTGGACATGACTGAGCAACTTCACTTTCACTTTTCACTTTAATGCGTTGGTGAAGGAAGTGGCAATCCACTCCAGTGTTCTTGCCTGGAGAATCCCAGGGAAGGCAGATCCTGGTGGGCTGCCGTCTATGGGGTCACACAGAGTCGGACATGACTGAAGCGATTTAGCAGCAGCAGAAGAGCTAAACAGAAATACATTGCTTATAAAATATGATTAGGTCTACAATTCCTAATCCAAACTCTAGGGACCAGATATATTCCAGACACTGGGATTGTGTATGAATTTTTAAAAGATAATATTTAGCTTGTATCATATTATGCTAACACTCGGTGGGGCCTGGAACAGTTCTCCCTATTCAGATATGTAAACAAAATACATAAACAATATATCTGATTCAAGCAATAAAAAATTCCATAAATAATCATACATCAGTAAGGATCTATTTGTCATTACATGAAAACATTTTGGTTATCAGGGCTTTTTGTTTGAGGGGTTTTCAATATATATTACAAAGCATACTAATTTCCCCATACATGGGTTTGCTTTATTTTGATTCTCTTAACAATGTAAATGTACATGGGCCCAGCCCTTTGACTCTATAATCATGAACATTTAACAGCGTTTTATGATCAAGGTGGTATTTGGACTATTCCAACCTCTTTATCACTATTAAAATATAAGAAACTTCGTTAAGCAGTTCTGAGAATATGAAGAATACAGTGAGGTGAAGGAAAAGACTCCCTCTTTCAAGAGAGACAACCAAACTAAGGTAGAACTTGATCAGTCACATTTACATGTATTTATACTTCTATCATCTCAGAAATACTAAATTTCTTACCTGGAGTAGCTTTCCTATATTTTCAACTATTTTATTGAAGTTGTTGGTATTATATCTTTTTTAAAGGATCACATGTTTCTGTGATCATTAACTATAACATAACTATACAGCCTACTCAGGTGTTTTTCAATCTGTAGGTTGAATAAAACACCTTCCATTTTCCTTCATTACATAGTCTTATTCCAGATATGAGCAGTCCTGGTAAGAAAATTACCTTTTTTTTTTCCTGTCTGGCTTGTTCTTAGAGGAGTAAAACATCCAAAACACATTCATTTAGGTGAGTAAAATACAAGAGAGAGAGAAAAAAAAAAAAGCTGTGTTATTATAGGTTAATCTCAGTATTCTCAAATTTGGGTAGTAAAGAATAGACCAAAATACATGATGGTCACCGACAGCAGTATATGATATTGCTTGAAGCAATATATTCTTATTATGGGATTCAGGAGGGGTGGATGAATAATAAGAGGACTCACAAAGACAGGCTACCTATGTCTAGTTAGCCTGAGATTGACCATGCTATTTCCAAGAAGAGGTTACAGAACAGGAGAGGATTAACAGTTTGTCTGAGCCAAATTCCTTGAAGAGATTATGAGTCTCAGAAATTTCAGTCCTTTTTCTTCTTGGCAGATTCACAGAGTTCTATGAACATTCAAGCCAGAAAACTACCCACATGCTTGCTTTTGTGCCATAGTATCCTCCAAGTACATAACACCAAATCCCAATTTTTCCAGTTCTCATTGGATCTGCATCTGTCTGGGTGATCATCTTTCAGAGTCAAAGTAAATTAATCCTGCAGCATATTACTTCTATATTTGGGATAGCTTTATGGAGCAGTAATGCTAATAGTTGGCACTCCTTTTCTTCAAGCCTCACTGCAATCTCTAAGTATTCTAATTTTATAGATGAGAAAACAGAAGCTTAAAAAGCTAAGTGACATGACTTAGATCACACAAACTTATAAATGGTGAAGTAGGCACTTGAAAGCCAGATTCTCTGATGCCAATCTCTTTCCATAATTCCATGGATAATTAAAATAGTACATTTTGGTGAGGAGTCTTTGATTTGTTTAAATTTGGCAAAAGTCTCAGATGTGGTTTTGTTCCATCTCTGCTGAACAATCAATTAATCAATATTACTCGCTTGACTATAATTATGGACCTAAACCAAAAAGACTTATGAGGAATCTCTGGGCCCAGTTCCTGAAACTTTACTGGATTTTTCATTTCCTCAAATGCACATGTATTCATGAACTAGTTCTAAACCTTGGCCTTAAAGAAATACCTTTCAACCTGATAAATTTTAGAATCCTGCTACTAACTGGTATAAAATGAATGTCAGTCTTGAAATCTCTTTTTCACTTGGAAAAGATGGTCTCACTCTGCATTGCAAAAAAGAGAGAGAGCAAATGAGGAGAGACAATTTAATTCTATCAATAAGGGAGAAGGTAGTTGTATGAATCCCAAAAGAAGAGATAAACATGTTTGAAAATTGCTTGAATCAGTTGAACATTTTATTGTTATCAACACTAAAGCATATCCTCCACTAGAAAAACAGTAGGTGTAACTGAATTGCTTTTAAATGACTTTCAAGGATTCTTTTTTGAGATGAGGCATTAGAATAATTTTATTATAATTTCATGAAATTTTATTTTCATTTGTTTGGTCTTCCTGTCAATTAGAGGTGACTGATGAAAAGACTGTGAAGCAGAGTAACTTTTGCTATTGAAATTGAGAGGTTCTCAGGGATTAGCTAGGCTTCTGTAGTTAAACCTTTGATCTCTATTTTTAAAGTTTTAAGATATTTCTTAAAATAAGAAGGCTTGAGATTCATAATAATTTTATTAAGCAATAAGATGGTGAAATTACGAGAAGGTCAAAGATTTTAAATGGATTAAAATAAATATGTTGGGAAATTTTTATAAGAATATATTTTCCAAATTATGTTAAATCTTATAATAAATGGGAAAAAAGAATTATTGTTTTAAAATATAAAAATGTTTTTATAACATTAAGAAACATTATTAAATTATTGGGAATTTATCTGTATTTATTGTTTCATTTAGGTTTAGACCTGTAGGCCAGTTGTCTTGGATTGTGTTCAGAGAATTTCCCAGGATCCCTTTTGTTGAAAATGCAATTGCCCTAAAGGGAAAATAAAAGCCTAAATTATCTAGTATGTAGTTAATTTTTATGCTTGACGTAGACAGTCTACTGGTTCATACAAATCATATTGGTAAGATAGCTACTATTTCAGAATAAGACAAATGTCAACTGAAGTATCCTCTTTCATGTATTTTTGAGATCTGCATAATTCCTGTCATCTCCATGTTTTGAAGTCTACAGTAAGAAGTTGACATCACTTCCTTATTGTCACCACTGGCTTTGGTTGCTTTATGGACCATCTTACCATTCCCAACAGATTGCTCCTCTTAGGGTCACACTGTCTAGATGTGAAACATGGCCCACTTTACTGATTTATACACTATCATTAAAATAATAAGCAAGCAAACAGAAAATAAAACTAACATAATTGTTTCCATTTTAGGTCTGGAAAAACCAATATGGGTGTATTCACAAAAACATCAAAGCATAAATTTTAAATATTGAAAAGCATGATTTTTACAGATTTTATTGGCCATTATTCAAAAGTCTCGTCAAAGCTATGGTTTTTCCAGTAGTCATGTATGGATGTAAGAGTTAGACTATAAAGAAAGCTGAGTGCTGAAGATTTGATGCTTTTGAACTGAGATGCTGGAGAAGATCCTTGAGAGTCCCTTGATTGCAAGGAGATCCAGCCAGTTCATCCTAAAGGAAATCAGTCCTGAATATTCATTGGAAGGACTGATGCTGAAGCTGAAACTCTAATCCTTTGGCTGCCTGATGCGAGGAATGGACTCACTGGAAAAGACCCTGATGCTTGGAAAGATTGAAGGCGGCAGGAGAAGGGGATAACAGAGGATGAGATGGTTGGATGGCATCATCGATTCAATGGACACGAGTTTGAGTAAACTCTCAGGGTTAGTGATGGACAGAGAGGCCTGGTGTGCTGCAGTCCATGGAGTCGCAAAGAGTTGGACACAGTGACTGATCTGAATTGATTCAAAAGTTCTTGGATTCCACCGTATTTATTGGATTTATCTATAGAATTCTCAGTCTGTTTATTCAAAATATTCTTGGGGGAAAAAAAAAAAACTTCTTTCCAAATGGAACTATAATTGTTGTTGTTCACTTGCTAAGTCATGTCTGACTCTTTGCAATCCCATGGACGGCAGCACACCAGGCTCCTTTGTCCTCCACTATCTCCTGGAGTTTGCTCAGTCTCAGGTCCATTAAGTCAGTGATGCCATCCAACCATCTCATCCTCTTTGCCTTCTTCTCCTCTTGCCCTCAGTCTTTCCTATCATCAGGGTCTTTTCCAAAGAGTCAACTCTTTGTATCAGGTGGCCAGATACTTGGAGCTCAGCTTCAGTATCAGTCCTTTCAATGAATATTTAGGTTAATTTCTTCTAGGCAACTTCCCTGGTGGCTCAGACGATAAAGTGTCTTCCTACAATGCAGGAGACCCAGGTTCGATCCCTGGGTCAGGAAGATCCCCTGGAGAATGAAATGGCTACCCACTCCAGTATTCTTGCCTGGAAAAATCCCATGGAAGGAGGAGCCTGGTAGCCTACAGTCCATGGGGTTGCAAAGAGTTGGACATGACTGAGCTACTTCACTTTCTTTCTATGTTCCTTTAGGATTGACTGATTTGATCCCCTTGTAGTCCAAGAGACTCTCAAAAGTCTTTTCTAGCACCACAATTCAGTTCAGTTCAGTTCAATTCAGTCGCTTAGTCGTGTCCGACTCTTTGTGATCCCATGAATCGCAGCACGCCAGGCCTCCCTGTTCATCACCATCTCTCGGAGTTCACTCAGACTCACGTCCATTGAGTCCATGATGCCATCCAGCCATCTCATCCTCGGTTGTCCCCTTCTCCTCCTGCCCCCAATCCCTCCCAGCATCAGAGTCTTTTCCGGTGAGTCAACTCTTCGCATGAGGTGGCCAAATTACTGGAGTTTCAGCTATAGCATCATTCCTTCCGAAGAAATCCCAGGGTTGATCTCCTTCAGAATGGACTGGCTGGATCTCCTTGCAGTCCAAGGGACTCTCAAGAGTCTTCTCCAACACCACAGTTCAAAAGCATCAATTCTTTGGTGCTCAGCCTTCTTCACAGTCTAACTCTCACATCCATACATGACCAATGGAAAAACCATAGCCTTGACTAGATGGACCTTAGTCAGAAAAGTAATGTCTCTGCTTTTGAATATGCTATCTAGGTTGGTCATAACTTTTCTTCCAATTAGAAACCATAAATTCTTTGGTGCTCAGCCTTCTTTATGATCCAACTCTCACATCAACACATGACTATTGGAAAAAGCATAGTTTTGACTATACAGATCTTTGTTGAAAAAATGATGTCTCTGCTTTTTAATATGCTGTCTAGGTTTGTCATATCTTTCCTTCTAAGTAGTGTCTTAATTTCAAGGCTGCAGTCACAATCCACAGTGATTCTGGAGCCCAAGAAAATAAAATTTATAATTGCTTTCACTTTTCTCCCCTTCATGAATCACAGCCTTGTGGTAAAGGGGCTTGCATAACTCACTGTAGCTATGAGCCATGCCACACAGGTCTACCTAAGGTGGATAAGACATAGTGAAGAGTGCTGACAAAATGTGGTCCACTGGAGGAGGAAATGGCAACCCACTCCAGTATTCTTTCCATGAGAACTCCATAAATAGTATGAAATGGGACTATAGTGCTAGGTAATTAAATAATATCTTTTTGGCTATTATATTTCATAATGATTCTAAAATATAACTATATAATCATTATTCAAATTAAGTTACATGTTTTCAAATAGCTCTTATTTTTCTTTAGTAACATTTTATGGATCCTGCAAAAGCTGTCTCTGCTCCCCAAATATGATGTTTTGTTGTGCTAGTTGTTCAGTCATGTCTGACTTTTTGCGATCCCGTGGACTGTAACCGGTCAGGCTCCTCTGTCTATGGAATTCTCTAGGCAAGAATACTGGAGTAGATTGCCATTCCATTCTCTATAAACATGATGTAGAAATGACAAGTGCATTAATTTTTGTAGTTTAAACATCATGCAGATAAAATATATTCTCTTCAACCAGTTTTATGAGGATGGCCCAGGCTGTGTATCAAATAACACTGAACAATGAACATGGTATCTTTCCCATGTGGTCCAGAAAGAAGGTAAGTAAATAAAAAATAAATGCTTTCTATCTTCCAGAGGGGACGCATGCATGTTGTGGCATGGTATTAGTATGACATAGTGTTAGTTATGCTATGTNACAATGAACATGGTATCTTTCCCATGTGGTCCAGAAAGAAGGTAAGTAAATAAAAAATAAATGCTTTCTATCTTCCAGAGGGGATGCATGCATGTTGTGGCATGGTATTAGTATGACATAGTGTTAGTTATGCTATGTTATATTACATACTGTGCTATAATACACTATGCTGTGCTATGCTCTGTTATGCTATGCTGTTCTATCCATTACACTATGATGTCTCTTTTTCTTAGATGTTTGTTTTCCAATTCTACGCAGCCCTCTTTAGGTGCATTGCTTGGCTTAAGGTGTTATGAATTTGGAATGAGTTCTGAGGCATAGAGAAGATTGAGAACNTTCTCTTCAACCAGTTTTATGAGGATGGCCCAGGCTGTGTATCAAATAACACTGAACAATGAACATGGTATCTTTCCCATGTGGTCCAGAAAGAAGGTAAGTAAATAAAAAATAAATGCTTTCTATCTTCCAGAGGGGATGCATGAATGTTGTGGCATGGTATTAGTATGACATAGTGTTAGTTATGCTACGTTATATTACATACTGTGCTATAATACACTATGCTGTGCTATGCTCTGTTATGCTATGCTGTTCTATCCATTACACTCTGATGTCTCTTTTTCTTAGATGTTTGTTTTCCAATTCTACGAAGCCCTCTTTAGGTGCATTGCTTGGCTTAAGGTGTTATGAATTTGGAATGAGTTCTGAGGCATAGAGAAGATTGAGAACTGGTTCACTCCAGGACACTTATTTATGCATCATTCCCCTGTGACTCCGTCCTATCATGCTCTTTGGCTTCTAATTGGTGGTGAGTCGTATTCAGATGCGTCGATAGGGGAATGTTATTTATCTTTTCTCATAGGATGTTAGCTCCTCAAACTAAATCTCAAGTTTAGCACAGTCTTCTCTAGAGCTGAGTTTACCATGCCAGACAAAATTTCTATGCATTAGACAGAGTCTCTGGTAGGCAAAGGGAAACTGAGGGACAAACAGCTGTTATTTCCCCACATTGTCAGTATAAGGGATTCTGTGCATGCCCAGTTGCTCATTCATGTCTGACTCTTTGTGACCCCATGGACTGTAGTCCACCAGGCTTCTCTGTCCATGGAATTTTTTAGGCAAGAATACTGGAGTGGGTTTATACTCCAGTATACATTTTATACTTCAGAAAATTGCACCCCAAATATGAAGCAATTCCCGACCCAGGGGTTGAAGCTGTGTATCTTGTAACTCCTGCTTTGGAAGGTAGATTCTTTATCCCTGGGTTACCTGGGAAGCCCATAGGGGATTATGCCTGAAAGGAAATCAGGCTGACTAGGCAGCATACAGTTCTAAACACAAATAATAAGAAATTAGATTATTACTCTGGTTTCTTTCGGCCCTCAGTCAAAGCTTCCTGTTTCCTTTTGAGGTGGTTGTCATTACTTTTTCCTATCCTGTACTCAGTACCTCTAAATAAGATTTAACTTTTGCTTGACTGGGGCCAAATTTTCAGAATAGTGAAAGCAAATTGATCTAAAATGCCATTTATAATAAACGCACCATTATTTAATATACCATTAAATGAAGAGGAAAATCTCTGCTAATTTAACATTGATACTATATTTTATATTACTTAGAGTTTTTATTTTATTCTACTGAAGTACTTCTCTGTATATATTACACTTGTGCAATCATAAAAAGAGTATTTAAGTGAAATAATTGATTAAATGGCTCTAAAACTACAACTTCTTTCCATTCAGGGTCCAACTTTTTGATCTGGAAACACCAGTGCATTTTTTCCCATGTAAAATCATCCTTGGTGGCTACACAAGCATTAATGATTCATTTTTTCTTGAAAAATGCTACAGTAGTTTCTGTATACTTATTGTCCAAGTAGCTAACACTATTTCATAATTTTTCATACACAGGGGCAGGCAGTAACAACTTCCAAGCCTACCTGTTCCTGAATGACAATAATTATCTCATCTAAATTCGGATATGTTAAAATTTGAAGGAAAAAAAAGAATCCCTGAAATAATGCAACTACATATTAGCTGGAAATTTCAGATTCTCAACCACCATAGCTAAAGGGTAGGAATGTCTGCTTCTAAACATTCAGGATTCAGCTCCAGAACACTCCTGACCCAGTACTGTCACATTTACAGTAGTAAATGGAAAAAAATTCCACATGTCACTGAGTGGCATAGGTGGGTTTCCCTAGTGCTTCAGTGGTACAGAATCTACTTGCAATGTAGGAGCCCCAGGTTTGATCCCTGGGCCTGGAAGATCCTCTTGAGAAGGAAATGGCAACCCACTTCATTATCCTTGCCAGGAAAGTCTCATGGACAGAGGAGTCTGGCAGGCTACGATCCATGGCACCACAAAGGAGTTGGAAACAACGTAGCAACTACAGAACTAAAGCGCAAAGGTGTGTTTTGTCTGGGAAATTTTGCTCCCTATAACCATAACAAGAAGATGAGCCTTTCTGATTTCTTTTGGTCCTGGATTTTTCCCCAACAAGCACGTCTCACCCATATCTGGGAACATTTCCAAAAAAAAGTGGTGTAATTCACTGGGTGAAGCAGTATGTGGGAACACAACCCACTATAGTCTTAATCATTCTTGGACACCTTCCTTGCTATATACACATAGTCACAATCATTTCACACTTCCATATTTCATGGAGAGGTTTATCAACAGATTATAGAAAGTTATTTTTTGTTTTTGAGTCAACTGCCTACACTGGTAGCAAGCTAAGAGGTTAGTAATTAATGAAATATCCTATGACAAAGTATCCTAGAGAAGGGGGTCTGTCACACATACTCAAAATAACTTTCCAAGTCTGAACACTAGAAGTTAAACGGTCCCTCTTTCCCCTGATTTCTTCAGAGAGCACTTGCATATGTTCAGTTCAGTTCAGGGGCTCAGTCATGTCCGACCCTTTGCTACCCCATGGACTGCTGCATGCCAGGCTTCCCTGTCCATCACCAACTTCTGGAGCTTGCTCACACTCACATCCATTGAGTCATCAATGCCAACCAGCCATCTCATCCTCTGTCATACCCTTCTCCTCTGCCTTCATTCATTCCAAGCATCAGGGTCTTTTCCAGCGAGTCCATTCTTCCTAAGATGTCAAAATATTGGAGCTTCAGCACTCTGAGCAGCTTAGCTACTTTACTGTTGGAAGTCTAGTATTTAATATTGCTCTTTCTTAACATTTCTAGTACAGAATACAGGTTCTTACACCCGTTTTTAAACAGGCCTGGTCATTCTGTGAGGGTGTCAAGACTCATGAACCTTTATACTTGTTATACTATGCTTATGTTTCTGTGATTATGCTCTAATCCATCTTGCCTAATACCTCTTCTGGAATATTTGGGGTTACTTTATATTGTTTATGTTATAAATTGAGCCAAATGGCCATTAGAACAAATATCAATCATCTAGAATAAAGAAATTTGAGAAGGTCACTTTACTAATTTGTCCCTTCTTCCCTGCCAAGTGGCCTGATAGCACTCTTCATTTCTCCTAGGCCCCCACTGAACCAAATAGTCCTGCTTTGCCCATCACTTTCCTATTTTTTGCCTTGCCATCTGTTCTGCTTTGATGTGACTGTTAATAATCTGTGTGACCTAAGTGATGACACCATCAATTTAGAGATTTGAGGGCATCTGCACTCTTTTGCTGCTACCTTTTGACATTCTTCATCAAGCTGACTCCTGCTCCCATGCTCATTTCTCCCCTGAATTCAAGACACATGCCATACATTGTCTCATACATATTTCTACTTGAACATTTAAGAGATATTTTAGAGATTATTTTAGAATCTTGATTTCTTTCCTGCAATAATCTTCTCCCAGAATATTAGCCAAAGCAATGAATGGTAACTTCCCTTCACCTAGGTCACAAACTTTGAAGTCACCACTGTCTCTCTCTCTCACATAATTCACATCCAACTGATCAATATAGATTGGTATATCAATTCTCTGAAAATTATATAAGATATGTCCATTTCTCACTTTTCCATAGCTACTACCCTCGTCCTAGCCACCAACACTTTTCATTTAGATTATTATAATAGGTGCCTAGTTGATAACCCTATCTCAACACATCATTCAGCGTGCTTCTGCAAAATTGTTAAAGAAGATCATTTTATGACTCATCTCAAAAACCATCACTACAAATCTTAGGCCAAGAGCAGTAAAAGGTCACAGAGTCCAGTTTTCATGTGCTAAGTGCTGGTTCCCAGGTGTGCTGTTACCTCTCCTTCACCTAATTCTTCTGTCCTTTTCAAGTCCCAGTGCACCAATTTTATACTTTTATCTTCCTCACTGTTTAACTCTCTCTCTCTTTTGTAGTTCAGCATGCAGTAAAAAGACACCTCTCCAGACGGTTTCCTGCCTACGCTCCAACATTTCCCTATGCAGCCATCCATGTGGAACAGGAATTTGGACCTCCCAGGGTGCAGTGCCCCCTATCTCTCTGTCTACCACATTCAAGCAAGGGGCTCCTAGGTGACACTAGGATTTTGAGTATAGCCAGTCTGGAATCCCACCAGGAACTGCTTAAAAAAGCTGTGGCAGCCCTGGAGGGGACTAAGTAGCCTCTGTGACTATTAACAATCTGTTAAAAGCAGGGGACCAAATTGTTTGTAAAGATGATGTGTATGGAGATACAACTAGGGTACTTCAGGCAGGTAATGGCTGAATTTGGATTAAAGATTTCTTTGCTGATNAATAATTGATTAAATGGCTCTAAAACTACAACTTCTTTCCATTCAGGGTTCAACTTTTTGATCTGGAAACACCAGTGCATTTTTTCCCATGTAAAATCATCCTTGGTGGCTACACAAGCATTAATGATTCATTTTTTCTTGAAAAATGCTACAGTAGTTTCTGTATACTTATTGTCCAAGTAGCTAACACTATTTCATAATTTTTCATACACAGGGGCAGGCAGTAACAACTTCCAAGCCTACCTGTTCCTGAATGACAATAATTATCTCATCTAAATTCGGATATGTTAAAATTTGAAGGAAAAAAAAGAATCCCTGAAATAATGCAACTACATATTAGCTGGAAATTTCAGATTCTCAACCACCATAGCTAAAGGGTAGGAATGTCTGCTTCTAAACATTCAGGATTCAGCTCCAGAACACTCCTGACCCAGTACTGTCACATTTACAGTAGTAAATGGAAAAAAATTCCACATGTCACTGAGTGGCATAGGTGGGTTTCCCTAGTGCTTCAGTGGTACAGAATCTACTTGCAATGTAGGAGCCCCAGGTTTGATCCCTGGGCCTGGAAGATCCTCTTGAGAAGGAAATGGCAACCCACTTCATTATCCTTGCCAGGAAAGTCTCATGGACAGAGGAGTCTGGCAGGCTACGATCCATGGCACCACAAAGGAGTTGGAAACAGCCTAGCAACTACAGAACTAAAGCGCAAAGGTGTATTTTGTCTGGGAAATTTTGCTCCCTATAACCATAACAAGAAGATGAGCCTTTCTGATTTCTTTTGGTCTTGGATTTTTCCCCAACAAGCATGTCTCACCCATATCTGGGAACATTTCCAAAAAAAAGTGGTGTAATTCATTGGGTGAAGCAGTATGTGGGAACACAACCCACTATAGTCCTAATCATTCTTGGACACCTTCCTTGCTATATACACATAGTCACAATCATTTCACANCAGAACTAAAGCGCAAAGGTGTGTTTTGTCTGGGAAATTTTGCTCCCTATAACCATAACAAGAAGATGAGCCTTTCTGATTTCTTTTGGTCCTGGATTTTTCCCCAACAAGCACGTCTCACCCATATCTGGGAACATTTCCAAAAAAAAGTGGTGTAATTCACTGGGTGAAGCAGTATGTGGGAACACAACCCACTATAGTCTTAATCATTCTTGGACACCTTCCTTGCTATATACACATAGTCACAATCATTTCACACTTCCATATTTCATGGAGAGGTTTATCAACAGATTATAAAAAGTTATTTTTTGTTTTTGAGTCAACTGCCTCCACTGGTAGCAAGCTAAAAGGTTAGTAATTAATGAAATATCCTATGACAAAGTATCCTAGAGAAGGGGGTCTGTCACACATACTCAAAATAACTTTCCAAGTCTGAACACTAGAAGTTAAACGGTCCCTCTTTCCCCTGATTTCTTCAGAGAGCACTTGCATATGTTCAGTTCAGTTCAGGGGCTCAGTCATGTCCGACCCTTTGCTACCCCATGGACTGCTGCATGCCAGGCTTCCCTGTCCATCACCAACTTCTGGAGCTTGCTCACACTCACATCCATTGAGTCATCAATGCCAACCAGCCATCTCATCCTCTGTCATACCCTTCTCCTCTGCCTTCATTCATTCCAAGCATCAGGGTCTTTTCCAGCGAGTCCATTCTTCCTAAGATGTCAAAATATTGGAGCTTCAGCACTCTGAGCAGCTTAGCTACTTTACTGTTGGAAGTCTAGTATTTAATATTGCTCTTTCTTAACATTTCTAGTACAGAATACAGGTTCTTACACCCGTTTTTAAACAGGCCTGGTCATTCTGTGAGGGTGTCAAGACTCATGAACCTTTATACTTGTTATACTATGCTTATGTTTCTGTGATTATGCTCTAATCCATCTTGCCTAATACCTCTTCTGGAATATTTGGGGTTACTTTATATTGTTTATGTTATAAATTGAGCCAAATGGCCATTAGAACAAATATCAATCATCTAGAATAAAGAAATTTGAGAAGGTCACTTTACTAATTTGTCCCTTCTTCCCTGCCAAGTGGCCTGATAGCACTCTTCATTTCTCCTAGGCCCCCACTGAACCAAATAGTCCTGCTTTGCCCATCACTTTCCTATTTTTTGCCTTGCCATCTGTTCTGCTTTGATGTGACTGTTAATAATCTGTGTGACCTAAGTGATGACACCATCAATTTAGAGATTTGAGGGCATCTGCACTCTTTTGCTGCTACCTTTTGACATTCTTCATCAAGCTGACTCCTGCTCCCATGCTCATTTCTCCCCTGAATTCAAGACACATGCCATACATTGTCTCATACATATTTCTACTTGAACATTTAAGAGATATTTTAGAGATTATTTTAGAATCTTGATTTCTTTCCTGCAATAATCTTCTCCCAGAATATTAGCCAAAGCAATGAATGGTAACTTCCCTTCACTTAGGTCACAAACTTTGAAGTCACCACTGTCTCTCTCTCTCACATAATTCACATCCAACTGATCAATATAGATTGGTATATCAATTCTCTGAAAATTATATAAGATATGTCCATTTCTCACTTTTCCATAGCTACTACCCTCGTCCTAGCCACCAACACTTTTCATTTAGATTATTATAATAGGTGCCTAGTTGATAACCCTATCTCAACACATCATTCAGCGTGCTTCTGCAAAATTGTTAAAGAAGATCATTTTATGACTCATCTCAAAAACCATCACTACAAATCTTAGGCCAAGAGCAGTAAAAGGTCACAGAGTCCAGTTTTCATGTGCTAAGTGCTGGTTCCCAGGTGTGCTGTTACCTCTCCTTCACCTAATTCTTCTGTCCTTTTCAAGTCCCAGTGCACCAATTTTATACTTTTATCTTCCTCACTGTTTAACTCTCTCTCTCTTTTGTAGTTCAGCATGCAGTAAAAAGACACCTCTCCAGACGGTTTCCTGCCTACGCTCCAACATTTCCCTATGCAGCCATCCATGTGGAACAGGAATTTGGACCTCCCAGGGTGCAGTGCCCCCTATCTCTCTGTCTACCACATTCAAGCAAGGGGCTCCTAGGTGACACTAGGATTTTGAGTATAGCCAGTCTGGAATCCCACCAGGAACTGCTTAAAAAAGCTGTGGCAGCCCTGGAGGGGACTAAGTAGCCTCTGTGACTATTAACAATCTGTTAAAAGCAGGGGACCAAATTGTTTGTAAAGATGATGTGTATGGAGATACAACTAGGGTACTTCAGGCAGGTAATGGCTGAATTTGGATTAAAGATTTCTTTGCTGATTGTTCCAAAACCAAACTGTTAGAGGCAGCTATTACACCAGAAACCAAGATCATTTAGATTGAAACCCCCACACATCCTGGCCTGAAGATGATTGGCAATGAAACCTGTGCACATGGTGTCCTTATACTTGGAGACATTATTTTGGTGGTTGATAACACATTTATGTCAACATATTTCCAGTGGCCTTTAGCACTGAGAGCATGTATTCAGCAACAAAAGACATGAATGACCAGATGTTACAATGGGCTTAGTGTCATTTAATCCTCTGTTTCTTACAAAATTCTCTTTGAGCAGTTCCATCTCCTATTGACTGTTACCCCTACAATGAAGACCTGAAGACTCTATAAGTCTGTCTGGAGAAGCATTTTGAAAATGGAATGGCAGTTGCTCAATTTCTAGAGTCAGATCCTTCATTAGAAAAGGTTATTTATCCTGGGTTGCCCTCTCATCCTCAGCATGATATGGCAAAGCATCGATTCACAGGTCACCCAGAGTTGATCACCTTTTATATCAAGGGTTCCTTCAACATACTGATACTTTCCTCAGAAACCTTAAGTTATTTATTCTGCCTGAGAGCTCAGGGGGAATATGAAAGCCTTGCTGAGCTTTCAGCATTCATGACCCATGCATCAGCGGCTAAGAGTGAAGTCCTTGGAATAAGTGACACCCTGATTCTACTCTCTATAGACTTAGAGAATAAACAAGACCTACTAGACAATCTAGATCAAGTTTTGAAGGCAGCACACCCTCCAAATGCAAGTCACAACTAGCATTCCATAACTGCTATCTGAAGTAGCTTCCAGAGAAAATCAAATCTTCCACGTAATTGAATGGACCATTAATGAGTCTTTACAGAATTTTCAAGTGAAAAATTTAAGGCACCTCATTACCTTTCACAGCTGTAATCTTCCTGGGATCATCCCTCTTAAAATGTTTCCTCTTTCCCTTAATATAATTGACAGATTAATTCTGTTAAGATCTTTTTGCTAATTCTGATATTCATTTGCTTCTGAAGGAGGTGAGATTTGTGCTGCTATTGAGAATTGTGTTCCTTTTTTTTCCGACCTTAAGATCTATATTGATCATGTTAACAATATAATGGCAATTCATTTTTTATGTTTTCTGAGGGATTTAAGTGATTACATGAATTTTATTAAATCAAGAGTGATTTTTTATGTTATTGAAAGTAGCACTCAAAGCAATTGTTTAGACTTAATTACCATATACCTAAAATCAAATATCTGAAAAGTCTATGAAATTCTACTGATTTAAGGTTGTACTTTTTTTTTTTTTAAATAAATCTGATTACTAACATACACATACACACGAAAACTAGTAAAAATTAATATCCCAATAGGGGCTTGGTTGATCTTACTTGATTGAGCCCTTTTATTTCTTACCTCATCCCCACCACTCCTATCTTCTCCTGAGTTGTTTCTTGATCAAATTTACTGTTGTGCTTTGCACATTCCAAGCAATGCACCACTTGGGGCCTTTACATTTACTTTTTAATCTAACTCAAATATTTTTCTCCATTACATTGAAGTATTTCCATTACATTCATTCACATCTGCATTTGTGAAAAGATATTGACCAAGTAAGACAAGAGAGCAGATTAAGAAAAACCTGGGCTTGCCTTTTGCCATGAAAAAAAAAAAAAAGTACATATAGAACATTTTCATCTCTAAGAATGCCCTGAAAACTAATAGGAAAGATTTTCTGCAAGTACAGATAAAAAGAAAAAGCCACAAGAGAGAGAGCAGGAGTACAGAGAAACAATCTGCCTGGGATCCACACCCCAAGCACTGTGTTCAACAAACGGGGAATTTTACAACTTCAAAAATCCTCCCTGAAGAGTGACAGGGCTCTGAGTTCCACCTTGAGGTTTTCAGACATGTGGAAACCTGCTGTGGGAAGAAGGGCCTCTGTAATGTTTAGCTTTGGAAACCACAGGGCTTATATCTGGTAGAACTACAGTCTGCTCTTTAAAGGCACATACAAAGTCTCAAACACTCTAAATCCCAGAGCAGAGGTAGCATTTTTCAAAAGTACATGGGTCATAAGTGAAGGATGTTGACTGACTGATTTTAGGGCTACTGAAAAAGGAAGGGATCTGTTGAAACATTCTCTGGTTTAAAATGAACTAGCAGGTGCTAGCTGTTTTTTTGAGGGGGTGGGGGTTGGGTGCATTCTCTTCCTAGCTGACTTGATGCTTCAGTTCAGTTGAGTTCAGTCGCTCAGTCGTGTCTGACGCTTTGCGACCCCATGAACCGCAGCAATCCAGGCCTCCCTGTCCATCACCAACTGCCAGAGTCTATGCAAACCCATGTCCATAGGATCGGTGATGCCATCCAACCGTCTCATCCTCTGTCGTCCCCTTCTCCTCCTGCCCCCAATCCCTCCCAGTATCAGAATCTTTCTCAGTGAGTCAGCTCTTCACATCAGGTGGCCAAAGAATTGGACATTCAGCTTCAACATCGGTCCTTCCAATGAACACCCAGGACTGGTCTCCTTTAGGATGGACTAGTTGGATCTCCTTGCAGTCCAAGGGACTCTCAAGAGTCTTCTCCAATGCCACAGTTCAAAAGCATCAATTCTTTGGCACTCAGCTTTCTTCACAGTCCAACTCTCACATCCATACACGACCACTGGAAAAAACATAGCTTTGACTAGACAGACCTTTGCTGACAAAGTAATTTCTCTGGTTTTTAATACGCTGTCTAAGTTGGTCATAACTTTCCTTCCAAGGATTAAGCCTCTTTTAATTTCATGGCTGCAATCACCATCTGCAGTGATTTTGGAGTGCAGAAAAATAAAACTGTTACTGTTTCCACTGTTTCCCCATCTATTTGCCATCTATTCCCCATCTATTTGAAGTGACAGGACCAGATGCCATGATCTTAGTTTTCTGAATGTTAAGCTTTAAGTCAACTTTTTCACTTTCCTCTTTCACTTTCATCAAGAGGCTCTTTAGTTCTGTACTTTATGCCATAAGGGTGGTGTCATCTGCATATCTGAGGTTATAGATATTTCTCCCCGCAATCTTGATTCCAGCTTTTGCTTCTTCTAGCCCAGCGTTTCTCATGATGTACTCTGCATATGAGTTAAATAAGCAGGGTGACAATATACAGCCTTGATGTACTCCTTTCCCTATTTGGAACCAGTCTGTTGTTCCATGTCCAGTTCTAACTGTTGCCCCTGATCTGCATACAGATTTCTCAAGAGGCAGGTCAGGTGGTCTGTTATTCCCATCTCTTGAAGAATTTTTCACAGTTTATTGTGATCCACACAGTCAAAGGCTTTGACATAGTCAATAAAGCAGAAATAGATGTTTTTTTCTGGAACTCTCTTGCTTTTTCATTAATTCAGCAGATGTAGGCAATTTGATCTCTGGTTCCTCTGCCTTTTCTAAAACCAGTGTGAACCTCTGGAAGTTCATGGTTCATGTATTGCTGAAGCCTGGCTTGGAGAATTTTGAGCATTATTTTACTAGTGTGTGAGATGAGTGCAACTGTGTGGTAGTTAGAGCATTCTTTGGCATTNGGGGCTTGGTTGATCTTACTTGATTGAGCCCTTTTATTTCTTACCTCATCCCCACCACTCCTATCTTCTCCTGAGTTGTTTCTTGATCAAATTTACTGTTGTGCTTTGCACATTCCAAGCAATGCACCACTTGGAGCCTTTACATTTACTTTTTAATCTAACTCAAATATTTTTCTCCATTACATTGAAGTATTTCCATTACATTCATTCACATCTGCATTTGTGAAAAGATATTGACCAAGTAAGACAAGAGAGCAGATTAAGAAAAACCTGGGCTTGCCTTTTGCCATGAAAAAAAAAAAAAAAGTACATATAGAACATTTTCATCTCTAAGAATGCCCTGAAAACTAATAGGAAAGATTTTCTGCAAGTACAGATAAAAAGAAAAAGCCACAAGAGAGAGAGCAGGAGTACAGAGAAACAATCTGCCTGGGATCCACACCCCAAGCACTGTGTTCAACAAACGGGGAATTTTACAACTTCAAAAATCCTCCCTGAAGAGTGACAGGGCTCTGAGTTCCACCTTGAGGTTTTCAGACATGTGGAAACCTGCTGTGGGAAGAAGGGCCTCTGTAATGTTTAGCTTTGGAAACCACAGGGCTTATATCTGGTAGAACTACAGTCTGCTCTTTAAAGGCACATACAAAGTCTCAAACACTCTAAATCCCAGAGCAGAGGTAGCATTTTTCAAAAGTACATGGGTCATAAGTGAAGGATGTTGACTGACTGATTTTAGGGCTACTGAAAAAGGAAGGGATCTGTTGAAACATTCTCTGGTTTAAAATGAACTAGCAGGTGCTAGCTGTTTTTTTGAGGGGGTGGGGGTTGGGTGCATTCTCTTCCTAGCTGACTTGATGCTTCAGTTCAGTTGAGTTCAGTCGCTCAGTCGTGTCTGACGCTTTGCGACCCCATGAACCGCAGCAATCCAGGCCTCCCTGTCCATCACCAACTGCCAGAGTCTATGCAAACCCATGTCCATAGGATCAGTGATGCCATCCAACCGTCTCATCCTCTGTCGTCCCCTTCTCCTCCTGCCCCCAATCCCTCCCAGTATCAGAATCTTTCTCAGTGAGTCAGCTCTTCACATCAGGTGGCCAAAGAATTGGACATTCAGCTTCAACATCGGTCCTTCCAATGAACACCCAGGACTGGTCTCCTTTAGGATGGACTAGTTGGATCTCCTTGCAGTCCAAGGGACTCTCAAGAGTCTTCTCCAATGCCACAGTTCAAAAGCATCAATTCTTTGGCACTCAGCTTTCTTCACAGTCCAACTCTCACATCCATACACGACCACTGGAAAAAACATAGCTTTGACTAGACAGACCTTTGCTGACAAAGTAATTTCTCTGGTTTTTAATACGCTGTCTAAGTTGGTCATAACTTTCCTTCCAAGGATTAAGCCTCTTTTAATTTCATGGCTGCAATCACCATCTGCAGTGATTTTGGAGTGCAGAAAAATAAAACTGTTACTGTTTCCACTGTTTCCCCATCTATTTGCCATCTATTCCCCATCTATTTGAAGTGACAGGACCAGATGCCATGATCTTAGTTTTCTGAATGTTAAGCTTTAAGTCAACTTTTTCACTTTCCTCTTTCACTTTCATCAAGAGGCTCTTTAGTTCTGTACTTTATGCCATAAGGGTGGTGTCATCTGCATATCTGAGGTTATAGATATTTCTCCCCGCAATCTTGATTCCAGCTTTTGCTTCTTCTAGCCCAGCGTTTCTCATGACGTACTCTGCATATNGAAAAGTCTATGAAATTCTACTGATTTAAGGTTGTACTTTTTTTTTTTTTAATAAATCTGATTACTAACATACACATACACACGAAAACTAGTAAAAATTAATATCCCAATAGGGGCTTGGTTGATCTTACTTGATTGAGCCCTTTTATTTCTTACCTCATCCCCACCACTCCTATCTTCTCCTGAGTTGTTTCTTGATCAAATTTACTGTTGTGCTTTGCACATTCCAAGCAATGCACCACTTGGAGCCTTTACATTTACTTTTTAATCTAACTCAAATATTTTTCTCCATTACATTGAAGTATTTCCATTACATTCATTCACATCTGCATTTGTGAAAAGATATTGACCAAGTAAGACAAGAGAGCAGATTAAGAAAAACCTGGGCTTGCCTTTTGCCATGAAAAAAAAAAAAAAAGTACATATAGAACATTTTCATCTCTAAGAATGCCCTGAAAACTAATAGGAAAGATTTTCTGCAAGTACAGATAAAAAGAAAAAGCCACAAGAGAGAGAGCAGGAGTACAGAGAAACAATCTGCCTGGGATCCACACCCCAAGCACTGTGTTCAACAAACGGGGAATTTTACAACTTCAAAAATCCTCCCTGAAGAGTGACAGGGCTCTGAGTTCCACCTTGAGGTTTTCAGACATGTGGAAACCTGCTGTGGGAAGAAGGGCCTCTGTAATGTTTAGCTTTGGAAACCACAGGGCTTATATCTGGTAGAACTACAGTCTGCTCTTTAAAGGCACATACAAAGTCTCAAACACTCTAAATCCCAGAGCAGAGGTAGCATTTTTCAAAAGTACATGGGTCATAAGTGAAGGATGTTGACTGACTGATTTTAGGGCTACTGAAAAAGGAAGGGATCTGTTGAAACATTCTCTGGTTTAAAATGAACTAGCAGGTGCTAGCTGTTTTTTTGAGGGGGTGGGGGTTGGGTGCATTCTCTTCCTAGCTGACTTGATGCTTCAGTTCAGTTGAGTTCAGTCGCTCAGTTGTGTCTGACGCTTTGCGACCCCATGAACCGCAGCAATCCAGGCCTCCCTGTCCATCACCAACTGCCAGAGTCTATGCAAACCCATGTCCATAGGATCAGTGATGCCATCCAACCGTCTCATCCTCTGTCGTCCCCTTCTCCTCCTGCCCCCAATCCCTCCCAGTATCAGAATCTTTCTCAGTGAGTCAGCTCTTCACATCAGGTGGCCAAAGAATTGGACATTCAGCTTCAACATCGGTCCTTCCAATGAACACCCAGGACTGGTCTCCTTTAGGATGGACTAGTTGGATCTCCTTGCAGTCCAAGGGACTCTCAAGAGTCTTCTCCAATGCCACAGTTCAAAAGCATCAATTCTNATATATATGTGTCAGTATACTGTATTGGTGTTTTTCTTTCTGGCTTACTTCACTCTGTATAATTGGCTCCAGTTTCATCCATCTCATTAGAACTGAGTCAAATTTATTCTTTTTAAGGGCTGAGTAATACTCCATTGTGATATTAAATATAAATCAATGCTAATCTGGTTATGGTTTTATCTATAGAACCAAAAATCATAAGTGCAGGATGAAGTCAAAATATTGGGGTTCTAAATCCCATGTGAATTTCTATATATGCAATAGCATTTTTCTCCATGTGCTTTAGCTATGTGTTACTAATTTATTACTGCCTCACAAATTACCTGGAAACATTCTTGTTTAAAACAGTGAATACGACCCTGCTGTTTTGAGGATGAGGGATTTAGGCATAGCTGAACTGAGTTTTCTGGTGTAGGTTTTCTCATGTGGCTGGGACTGCAGTCATTTTAAAGTCTGATTGAGAGACGGTCCACTTCCAAGATCAGTCACGTGCCTTTTGATACACCTCAAGTCCTCAGCGGCTGTTGGCTATAGATAGCAGTTCCCTGATGCTAGGATTTCTCTATAGGGCAGCTGACAAGACAAGAATGACATATAGCAATAGAAGTGACATCCTATCATTTCTACCATATTCTATTCTTTAGAAGTGAGTTACCAGGTCTAGCTTTCACACAAGAGCAGACAGTTACCCGAGCTTATGAAAACTAGGAGGTCAGTTATCAAACAGCACATTAAAATTTTAGATGTTCTCTACCATGGTTAATGGAGAAGGCAATGGCACCCCACTCCAGTACTCTTGCCTGGAAAATCCTATGGACAGAGGAGCCTGGTAGGCTGCAGTCCATGGGGTAGTGAAGAGTCGGACACGACTGAGTGACTTCAATTTGACTTTTCACTTTCATGCATTGGAGAAGGAAATGGCAATCCACTCCAGTATTCTTGCCTAGAGAATCCCAGGGATGGGGGAGCCTGATGGGCTGCCGTCTATGGGGTCACACAGAGTTGGACATGACTGAAGAGACTCAGCAGCAGCAGCAACCATGGTTAAGGAATTCTCTTGTAGCTCAGTCAGTAAAGAATCTGCCTGCAGTGCAGGAGACCTGGGTTCAGTTCCAGGGTTGGAAAGATCTGCTGAAGAAGGAAATGGTAGCCCATTCCAGTATTTTTGCCTGGAAAATGCTGTGGACAGAGGAGCCTGGCAGGCTACAGTCCATGGCATCACAAGAGTTGGACACGACTTAGCCAGATAACCAGATAACCACCAGGTAACCACTATGGCTAAACATTTATCATCTATAAGCCTCCAAAAGAGTAGTATATATTTTTATACAGCAATGGACAATTTGGGAAGCACTATAAGCTGTTTAGTTCCAAAGTTGCATAGATTATGTGTTGAAATTCTATCTAGAATTTAATTATTAAATTTTCTCTCCTTGTCCATGAAGACGAGGATATATGAGATGAGTGAAGGTTAAGTGGAAAGACTTCCCATTAAAAAAATAACTTATAGAAACATCTTACCATTTATGATGCAGAAATTTTATTAAAAATTTCATATCCTCAAACTATGCATTAAAATCATTTGCTGACTTACCACATTTCATTAAACAAAACAAATATATAAAAAAATGAAATGTTCCTATTGCTGCTGCAATAGATTACTACAAAGTTAGTGGCTTAAAAAATCATAAATTTATTATCTCAGTTTTAGAGGTCATAAGTTAAAAAAGAGTCTCACTGGGTTAAAATCAAGGGNAAATAACATAGAAACATCTTACCATTTATGATGCAGAAATTTTATTAAAAATTTCATATCCTCAAACAATGCATTAAAATCATTTGCTGACTTACCACATTTCATTAAACAAAACAAATATATAAAAAAATGAAATGTTCATATTGCTGCTGCAATAGATTACTACAAAGTTAGTAGCTTAAAAAATCATAAATTTATTATCTCAGTTTTAGAGGTCATAAGTTAAAAAAGAGTCTCACTGGGTTAAAATCAAGGGTTTTGGCAAGACTGTACTCTTTTCTGAAGACTCTAGGCTAGAATCTGTTTACCGTTGTTTTCCTCTTTCAGCTCCCAGAATTTGCCTGCACACCTTGACTTGTGCCCCTCTTCCATCTTATAAGCAGCAGTGGCTGGTTGGATCTTCCTCACGTTGCAACATACTGAAGCTATCATACCTCTCTCTTTCACTTATAGGACCTTCAGATTTTAGTAGTCCTACCTAGATAACCCAAGATAATAGCCTCATCTGAAGTTCTGCTGAATAGTCAACTAAATTCCATCTGCAATTTAAATCTATCCTTTCCATATAACATAATATAGGCTATGGGAATTAGCATGTAAACCACTGTAGAGGCTACTATTCTGCTCACCATACTTTGAAATATTGGACTTAATTAAAGCAAGTATATATTTATACATNCCATCTGCAATTTAAATCTATCCTTGCCATATAACATAATATAGGCTATGGGAATTAGCATGTAAACCACTGTAGAGGCTACTATTCTGCTCACCATACTTTGAAATATTGGATTTAATTAAAGCAAGTATATATTTATACATTTTAATATACATAGTACATTATACAATTATTGTAGTAACTTCAGAGTGATGCATGCTTGTTGCATGAATAAATCAATACATATTCACCAGCTGAAATTGTTATGTCTGCTGTGAAAGAAAGTGAAAGTGAAAGTCGCTCAGTTGTGTCCGACTCTTTGTGACCCCATGGATAGTCCACGGAATTCTCTAGGCCAGAATACGAGAGTGGTAGTCTTTCCCTTCTCCAGGGCATCTTTCCAACACAGGGGTTGAACCCAGGTCTCCTGCATTGCAGATGGATTCTTTACCAGCTGAGCCACAAGGAAAATCCAAACCTCCATTTCTTCTGCTTCCAATTTACCTTTTATATTTTGTCAGAAATAAATTTAAGATTTATATATGATTATAATAGTCTTCTACATAAATTTATCATGACACTCTATTTAATATAAATTCCTGAGTGTGACATTTGGGGCTTTTTACAATTTAACTTGAAGCTATTTTTCCACACTCTCTCATAATTACTCCCCTGGATATGTCTGCTATATAAAGTCAAAAGAGGCTGAATCTCCTAGGTTGGTGAAGAGAAGAGAAACACAGGTACTGGATACTTCCTACTGAAAAGTCCTCTTGGCTTGGACTTCTCTTTGATTGCATTTCCTCAGCTGATTGCCACAATTTCCAAATTATGTTTTCTTTGCTCTATAGAGTACAGTGGCATCAGGCACCATGTAAGAAGATATAAAGACAGGAAAATGATAACCATAGGAAGAATGAAAGGAGAAGTACAAAGTCTAATAAATAAACTGACAAAGTCTAGTAAATAAGCTTCATTTCTTCTCCCAGTTATTAAAATTGTGTTATCTATTTTAGTGAAGGTTTCATACATAGTTGTTAGAATCCTGAACTCATCTCTACTGTTTAACCTCCCTCATCTTCTAATCCAAACCTTTTCAGTTCAGTTCAGTTCAGTCGCTTAGTCATGTCCAACTCTTTGAGACCCCCTGAATCGCAGCACGCCAGGCCTCCCTGTCCATCACCAACTCCCAGAGTTCACTCAGACTCACGTCTATCGAGTCCGTGATGCCATCCAGCCATCGCATCCTCAGTTGTCCCCTTCTCCTCCTGCCCCCAATCCCTCCCAGCATCAGAGTCTTTTCCAATGAGTCAACTCTTTGCATGAGGTGGCTAAAGTACTGGAGTTTCAGCTTTAGCATCATTCCTTCCAAAGAACACCCAGGACTGATCTCCTTTAGAATGGACTGGCTGGATCTCCTTGCAGTTTAAGGGACTCTCAAGAGTCTTCTCCAACACCACAGTTCAAAAACATCAATTTTTCAGCGCTCAGATTTCTTCACAGTCCAACTCTTATATCCATACATGACCACAGGAAAAACCATAGCATTGACTAGACTGACCTTAGTTGGCAAAGTAATGTTTCTGCTTTTGAATATGCTATCTAAGTTGGTCATAACTTTCCTGCCAAGGAGTAAGTGTCTTTTAATTTAATGCCTGCACTCACCATCTGCAGTGATTTTGGAGCCCCCCCAAATAAAATCTGACAGTTTCCACTGTTTCTCCATCTATTTCCCATGAAGTGATGGGAACAGGTGCCATGATCTTCGTTTTCTTAATATTGAGCTTTAAGCCAACTTTCTCACTCTCCTCTTTCACTTTCATCAAGAGGCTCTTTAGTTCCTCTTCACTTTCTGCCATAAGGGTGGTGTCATCTGCATATCTGAGGTTATTGATATTTCTCCCGGCAATCTTGATTCCAGCTGGTGCTTCCTCCAGCCCAGCGTTTCTCATGCTGTACTCTGCATATTTAAGTCATATCAGTTCCACCCCTTTACCACCATCTTCACTTCCAACGCATACTCAGATGTCTTCTGTCCATAATCCATAACCTCCATGCTATCTTCTTCCAATTTACCTTTTATATTTTGTCAGAAATAAATTTTCAAGATTTACATGTGATTATAATAGCCTTCTACATAGATTTATCATGACACTCTATTTATTATAAATTCCTGAGTGTGTCAGTTTGGGCTTTTCATAATTTAACTTGAAGCTATTTTTCCACACTCTTTTTTAATTACTTCCCTGGACATACCTAATATTCTAATATTCTCTACTCATTTGTAGTTTGCATAGCTTATATCTTTATTCAAAGCTGCTATTAGGTATGTCCTTCTTCTTTCCTGCTTCTTTGGTTCCTATAATTACCCAGGAAAGCTCTGTGAATTCTTCCATGTCCCCAGTATCCAATCCAACATAAGTGAAATCGGTACCTGTCTTGCTATTGCACCTACATTTATTTTAAATCTCTATTAAAACAAAATCCTCCCCCCACTCTTTTTTTTTCATTTAGGCCAAAATGTGTGCAAGCTGGTACTTAACTATTTTGTATTAAGAGCCCTAGGTTTGAACTGAGGTGGTACCCTGATCATGTGTATACTTACGACAAGTGTGGATATCTAAAACTATGCTCTATCTGGAAGAAAAGGGCACTAAGTAGTGGAAAGAATTTCTCACTGAGGTTTGTTATACAAATGTATAGAGCAATGTGTTGCGTATTTTCAAGATTTTTCATCTTTTCGTCATTCTCCTCAAAGTAGTCTCAAGCTGTCCTCTTTTGGGGACAGATGCTCCTCTTAAACCTGGAGACTCTTATCCTTAGTGTGAGGTAGCTTCCTGGTGCAGATCTTATAAATGTGCACATAAATGAATTAAATTAAAAACAAAATATCTCAACCTGACTATTCTTTAATGCTTTTCTCCCAGATGTGCACTGACCCATTACTTACAGCAAACTTACACTATAAATCCTCACAATTGCATATCCTTAGAGTTTTGTGAATCAAATTTCACTTGAATAGTTTTAAGGGACTCCTGGGGCAAAAGAGATGGAACATTTCATGTTCATCCAGAGACTAGATTACATCAATTATTATTATGCTGCTTGATTCTCCTGCTACAAGTCTTCCCTCTGTGACCATTTTAATTACATAATAATATTTACTATTATTTGTTAATTTGCTGAGTTCTAAGTGTGCCCTATTGGAGAAGGAAATGCCAACCCAGTCCAGTATTCTTGCCTGGAGAATTCCATGCACAGAAGAGCCTTGGCAGGTTACAGTCCATGGGGTCCCAAAGAGTCAGACATGATTAAGCAACTAACACACACACACACAAGTGTGCTCTATAGTGCAGTACACAAAACAAAGAAGTCACTGCTTCTTTTCAGGGTTTTGCAATGTAAGTCACCGAATTCAATATTTAGTCTTTGGTGTTATTGTATATACACATAAATACAAAAACATACACTCTGCAAACATGAACTACACACATATGTATAGGCACACACAAATAAATGTCAATAAATGAAGGGATTACCTTTGCAATAACCAGGAAGGTATGATCACTCACCTAGAGCTAGATATCCTGGAATGCAAAGTCCAGTGGGTCTTAGGAAGCATCACTACGAATAAAACTAGTGGAGGTAATGGAATTCCAGTTGACTTATTTCAAGTCCTGAAAGATGATGCTGTGAAAGTGATGCACTCAATATATCAGCAAATTTGGAAAGCTCAGCAGTGGTCACAGGACTGGAGAAAAGTCATTTTTCATTCCAATCCCAAAGAAAGGCAATATCAAAGAATGTTCAGACTACTGCACAATTACATTCATCTCATATGCTAGCAAATAATGCTTAAAATCCTCCAGGCCAGGCTTCAGCAATATGTGAACCATGAACTTCCAGATGGTCAAGCTGGATTTAGAAAAGTCAGAGGAATCAGAGATCAAATTGCCAACATCCGCTGGATCATGGAAAAAGCAAGAGAGTTCCAGAAAAACATTTACTTTTACTTTATTGACTATGCCAAAGCCTTTGACTGTGTGGATTACCACAAACTGTGGAAAATTCTGAAAGAGATGGGAATACCAGACCACCTTACTTGCCTTTTGAGAAATCTGTATGCAGGTCACAAAGTAAGAGAACTGAACAGGGAACAATAGACTGGCTCCAAATCAGGAAAGGAGTACTCAAGGCTGGATATTGTCACCTTGTTTATTTAACTTACATATAGAATGCATCGTACAAATTGCCTGGCTGGATAAAGCACAAGCTGGAATCAAGATTGCTGGGAAAAATATAAAAAAACTCAAGATACGTAGATACCACGCTTATGGCAGAAAGTGAAGAACTAAAGAGCCTCTTGATGAAAGTGAAAGAGGAGAGTGAAAAAGTTGGCTTAAAACTCAACATTCAGAAAACAAATATCAAGACATCTGGCCCCATCACTTCATAGCAAATAGATGGGGAAACAGTGGAAAGAGTGAGAGGCTTTATTTTCTTGGGCTCCAAAATCACTGTAGATGGTGACTGAAGCCATAAAATTTATTCTCCTTTATGACATGAAGAGCTAACAGCAGGAAAGGCACCAGGTGAGAGGTTGAGATAGAAGAAAAAAGGGGGTGAAGATCCTAGTTACTTATCTATTTTATACATAGTAGTTTATATCTCTTAACCTCTATTTCGCCCCTGCTTCCTTTTCCACACTGGTATCTACTAGTTTATCTGTGAGTAAGTTTTTGTTTTTTATATATATATATATGGTAGTAGTTTTTACTTAAAATTAACTATATGCTTACTATTCTTAATAAAAATAAGTATATGCTTATTTCTCTAACCATAGTATTTTCTAGGTCCATCCATCTTCTTACAAATGCCAGAATTTCATTTATCTTTTGATGAACAAGTGGGTTGATTCCATGTCTAGCTTATTGTAACTAATGCTGCTGTGGACACCAGAGTGCATGTATCTTTTTTTGATTTAGTGTGCTTTCACTTTTTTTTTTTCCCACATATATACTCAGGAATGAAATTACTGGATTATATGGTAATGCTGGATTTTCAATTTTGTGAGAAACCTTCACACTGTTTCAGTTCAGTTCAGTCGCTCAGTCGTGTCTGACTCTGCAACCCCATGAATTGCAGGGCCTCCCTGTCATCACCAACTCCCGGAGTTTACCCAAACTCATGTCCATCAAGTTGGTGATGCCATCCAGCCATCTCCTCCTCTGTCGTCCCCTTCTCCTCCTGCCTCCAATCCCTCCCAGCGTCAGGGTCTTTTCCAATGAGTCAACTCTTCGCATGAGGTGGCCAAAGTATTGGGGTTTCAGCTTTAGCATCAGTCCTTCCAATGAACACCCAGGACTGATTTCCTTTAGGATGGACTGGTTGGAACTCCTTGCAGTCCAAGGGACTCTCCACTGTCTTTTCCAATACCACAGGTCAAAAGCATCAGTTCTTTGGTGCTCAGTTTTCTTCATAGTCCAACTCTCACGTCCATACATGACCACTGGAAAAACCATAGCATTGACTAGATGGACCTTTGTTGGCAAAGTAATGTCTCTGCTTTTTAATATGTTATCTAGGTTAGTCACACTGCTTACCACAGTGTAATTTGGTTGTACCAATTGACATTCCTACTAACAGTGTAGAAGGGGTTCCATTTTCTCCGCAATCTTGCTACAATTTATTATTTGGGATTTTTTTGATGATAGCCATTCTGACAGGTATAAGGTGATTTTGACTTGGATTTCCCTGATTATTTGTGATGTTCGGTATCTTTTCACATGCTTGTTGTTCAACTGCATTTCCTCCTGTAAAAATGTCCATTCAGGTTTTCTGTCTACTTTTATTNTGATTATTTGTGATGTTCGGTATCTTTTCACATGCTTGTTGTTCAACTGCATTTCCTCCTGTAAAAATGTCTATTCAGGTTTTCTGTCTACTTTTATTCAAATTTTTTGATGTTGATTTCTATGAGCTATTTATATATGTTAGATATTAATCTCTTATCCATCCTATTTGCAAATATCTTCTCGCATTCAGTGGATTGCCTTTTTGTTTTGTTGATGACTTCCATCACTATGCAAAAACTTTTAAGTTTAAGGTTCATTTGTTTATTTTTGCTTTTATTTCCTTTACTTTAGGAGATAGATCAGAAAATATTGCTTTGATTTATGTCAAAGAATGTTCTGCTTCTAGGAGTTTTATAGTATATAGTCTTTATTCCATTTTGAGTTTGTTTTTGTATATGGAGCTATAAAATTTTCTAATTTTATACTTTTACATGCAACTGCCTGGTTTTCCAGCACCACTTATTGAAAAGCCTGTGTTTTCTCCATTTTTTATTCTTGTTCCTTTGTTGTAGATTGATTGACCATAAATGTGTGGGTTTTTTCTGGGCCATCTATCCTGTTCCACTGATCTTTGTGTTTGTTTTTATGCCATTGCCATACTGCTTTAAATACTATGGCTTAGTAGTATATTCTGAAGTCAGGGAACATGATTCCTCCAGTTCTGTTCCTCATTCTCAAGATTGTTTTGGTTTTTTGGTGTCTTCTGTGCTATTGTCCAAATTTAAATTTCTTTTGTTCCAGTTCTATAGAAAATGGCATTGGTATTTTGACAGACATTGCAATGAATCTATAGATTCTCTTGGGCAATATGGTCACTTTATTAATGTTGATTCTTCCAATCCAAAAACGCAATATATCTTTCGATCTGTTTGTGTCATCTTCCATATTTTCATTGGTGTCTTATGGTTCTTGGTGTATAGGTATTTTGCCTCCTTAGGTAGGCTTATTCCTAGGTACTTTATTCTTTTTGATGCAGTGATAAATGGGATTGTTTCCTTATTCTTCTGATGTATCATTGTTGGTGTATAGAAATACAACAGATGTCTGTGTATTAATTTTGTATCAAATTCATTGATGAGTCCTAGTAATTTTCTGGTGGTGTCTTTAGAATTTTATGTATATAGTATCGTGTCATCTACAAACAGTGACAGATTTAGTTCTTCCTTTTCAGATGTGGATTCCTTTTATTTATTTCTCTTGTCTGATTTCTTTCTTTCTTTTTTTTTTTTGCTGTGGTTAGAACCTCTGAAACTATGTTGAATAAAATGCTATTTTTAATAGATGATAAAGACATTTAAATTTTTCTACAATGATATTGATTTATTTTTCTACTAGTTTTATCAAATATTATAATATGAATTTCTAGAAACATTTATTTCATGAAGATCTGAAATTATTCAGAATAACACCAATAATGTTATTTCAGTCAGGCATTCATTTAACCAATATTTATTGTGTATCTATCATATGTCATATTCTGTTCTAAATACTCAGGATTTATCAGTGAAAAACACATTTGAAGATATCTTTCTTATCGGTTTTCATTGTAGTAGAAAAGTTGTGAATAATGAACAATCAATCAATCAATTAACTACATGCTGCTGCTACTGCTGCTGCTGCTAAGTCGCTTCAGTCATGTCCGACTCTGTGCGACCCCATAGACAGCAGCCCACCAGGCTCCCCCATCCCTGGGATTCTCCAGGCAAGAACACTGGAGTGGGTTGCCATTTCCTTCTCCAATACATGAAAGTGAAAAGTGAAAGTGACGTTGCTCAGTCGTGTCTGACTCTTCATGACCCCATGGACTGCAGCCTATCAGGCTCCTCTGTGCATGGGATTTTCCAGGCAAGAGTACTGGAGTGGGGTGTCATTGCCTTCTCCAGATCAACTACATATTACCTCAAAATGTAATGTGTCATGACAAAAAAGTAAAATAGTGCACAGAGAAGTACAGATGAAGACAGTACTAACAAAAGAGACACATTGACCACTATGTTAATGATTATTACTAGCATTCATCATATACTCTATATGTAATAAATTTATGCTCAAAGTTGATTAGAACAAATTACTACATTAAAATCTAGTTGTATAAATACATGTATCCATTAAAAAGTGTACTCATTGAAAATAATCAAAGAATGATCGTAGTTTCTAAGTATACTTATTAAGGAGAAAATTACAGTTAGTCTAACTGAAATGCAAAAAACTATATGAGTGAATAATGAGCTATGGATTTTGTACTTTTGACCTGAGTTAAATTTAATTACATTTTATATAAATTACCTTTTTATATAAAGGCATTTTATAGGGTTGGCTCAAAAGTTGGCCAAATCCAAACATTTGGCCAACTCAATATAAATCTGACTTATTTGAATAATTTGAATGTTATTTAGTTACTTCAGATTTTACATAATTCAAGTAGCTTCAACACTTCTTTCTAATAATAACAATAAAAAGAATTCCAAACAATATTTCTAGGAAATGAACATATAATATAATTACACATATTTAAGCTTTGGTGGTACATTTCATTTATCAGTTCTTTTAGATACATTGAGTAAACCACAATCTACTCCAACCACAGTAGCATCCCTATAGTGAAGTCGCTCAGTCATGTCTGACTCTTAGCGACCCCATGGACTGCAGCCCACCAGGCTCCTCCATCTATGGGATTTTCCAGGCAAGAATACTGGAGTGGGGTGCCATTGCCTTCTCCAGCATCCCTATGAGAAGCTATTAATATTTGGTATATATAAATTTTAAATAGTCAGACACATTTATACTAATAGCTATTTTAAAACATTTGTTACCAAATAGCTTCCTTTGCCACTGCACTCCTAGTAAGACAACATATCAAAGGGTAGCTTGATAATAAGAGATGACTGAGAGCAGCTGTATGTGATATGACTGATCTCTATTTGATGTAACTGGTGATTTCTTTAACGGAAAGTACTTATAATTACACAGCAATTGATTTTGTTTCTTTTCTATTGTGGGCAGTAAACATTCCTATTTTGATTATTGTTGCAATCTTAAAGACATATTCAAATGCCTAAGAAAACAATGTCAATAACTAAAAGCACAATTCTCTTCACAATAGCAAGTTGCGTACTATACCTAAGCACAATTAACATGATTATAACAATGTTTAAAACTTACCTTAAAAATTGGCCCAAGATCACTTTCTTTACTCAAGAATTTCCAACAAATTCTCCATGAAAACTTGTTTTTGTTCTTTCAATTCAATGCTTATAAAATGGCAGGAGAGTTCTAAAAGACATATATTATATTCAAAATAAATATTTTAAAAGGTGTAAATGCATATTTCATATCCCTTAATGACTACATGAAGACATTTCTTTGGTAGTATTTGGCATTCTCATCATATAGCCATGCTCCATATATTATTTAAACATTTTAAAATTACAGTTAGTTAATTTCTGTTCTAAGACATTTTGTTTTATTTAAGAGCTGACAGTATTTCAAAACTCAAGAAATGTTACTCTGAGCTAAATCACTGATATAAAGTTGCTTATATATATATATATATATATATGGATATATGGATATATATTCCTATACAAAGATATATAACATAATTGTTAACAGAATTCAAAATTTCAAAAAAAATTAAGCAATAATTTTGTGTTTTTTATATAGGGCATTATTGGAAGTATGACAAAGATTAAAAAAACATAAATTATATATTTGAGATAAAGAAAAATTAGATTATTTTGCAGTTACTTTGTATTAAAAGTGAACATTCATAGAACAATATCCATATACTTCTTTTTTGTTTCAAGTAAATCTATCCATTCATAAAACAATAGTTGGAGAAAATGTAGAGATTCTTAATCAAATTGGCAAGAATACATTAATCAAGAATGTATTTTATTAAATCAGTAGTTATGACAGTAGAATAAAAATGAACTTTTCAGATATGTTAACTATAATGAAATTGTTAGAGGCAATACTATTCTCACAGCAGTCTATATTCTTTTTTATTTTTTTTAACATATGAAAATGTTTTCCCTTTTGGAAAGTCTTCCTACTTATTAGAGTTGCTAATACATTAGTGTTAAAAAGCATGACAATACCAGCTTTTTCTTCTCTTTGTATTGTTTTAATCTTGGTTACTAACATTGATTCAACACTAAACACATAAAAAAAGCTTTTATTGGACATTAAGTATTGGTTCTAGAAAATTTTCTTTGCAACTTCACCTGAATAAAGACAACAGTAACAATAACACTCATTAGCACATGCAAAGCAGCCTGCCCATAGGCTAAGTATCTATATGTAACATTTTATTTAATTATCATGACAACCTTGTTAGGTAGATATTATTATTGAAGTGGAAATGAAAATATAATTGTGTTAAATGACTTTCCAATGTTGCACACCCTATAGATGAAGTTAGGGAACTTGAATTCAAATCTTTTGAATTGCATCAACTAATTTCTTACAAAGTTTTAAATTTTCTATCACAGACACAGAAGTATAGATCAATTGAACAGACTATAAAATGGAGAAAAGACAATCTCTTCAATAAGTGGTCCAGGGAAGACTGGACAGCTACACTTAAAAGAATGAAATCAGAACACCACACGCAAAAATAAACTCAGAATGGATTAATGACTTAAATGTAAGGCTAGACACTAGAACAAACTCTTGGAAGAAAACATATGCAGAATACTCTATGACCTAAGTCACAGCAAGATCTTTTCTGACCCACCACCTAAGTAATGGAAATGAAGACAGGAGTGAACAAGTGGGATCTAATTAAACTTAACAGATTTTACACAGCCAACGAAACCATAAACAAAACAAAAAGACAATCCTCAGAATGGGAGAAAATATTTGCAAACAAAGCAATTGACAAGGGATTAATCTCCAAAATATACAAACTGCTCATACAGTTCAATATTAAACAAATGAACAACCTTGTCAAAAACTAAGTGGAAGACACTTCTCCAAGGAAGACATACAGATGGCCAACACACACAAGAAAAATGCTCAATATCACTATTAGAGATCTACAAACAAAATTACAATATCATCTCAGATCAGTCAGAATGATCATCATCAACAAATCTACAAGCAATAAATACTAGAGAGGTTCTGGAGAAAAGGTAATCCCCTTACACTGCTCATGGGAATGTAAACTGATATAGCCCCTAAGGAGAATAGTATGCAGGTTCTTTAAAAAACTAAAAATAGAAATACCATATGACCCAGTAATCCCACTCTTGGTAATATACCCAGAGAAAACCATGATTCAAAACGATACATTAAAGATATTGTTCATTGCAGCACTATTTACAATAGCTGCTGCTGCTGCTAAGTCGCTTCAGTTGGGTCCGACTGTGCAACCCCATAGACGGCAGCCCCCCATCCCTGGGGTTCTCCAGGCAAGAACACTGGAGTGGGTTGCCATTTCCTTCTCCAGTGCATGCAAGTGAAAAGTGAAAGTGAAGTCACTCAGTCGTGTCTGACTCTTAGCTACTCCATGGACTGCAGCTTACCAGGCTCCTCCATCCATGGGATTTACCAGGCAAGAGTACTGGAGTCGGGTGCCATTGCCTTCTCCAGGCTCCTAGGTCCATGGAATTTTCCAGGCAAGAATATTGGAATTAATTGCCATTATAATTGAATATTATGATGGAATATTACCCAGCCATAAAATGGAACAAAATTGTATCATTTATAGACATGTGGATGGACCTAGAGGCTGTCATACAGAGTGAATTAAATCAGGAAGAGAAAAAACTATATTAATACATATATGTGGAATCTAGAAAAATGGTATATAAATAGATACATACACTTAGAGAACAAACATATGGATACCAAGGGGGAAAGCAGGGGAGTGAGATGGATTGGGAGATTGTGGTTGGCATATATACATTACTATATATACAATAGATAACTAAGGAGAACCTATTGTATAGCCACAGAGAACTGTACTTGGCACTCTGTGGTGATCTAAATGGGAAGAAATCCAAAGAAGAGAGGAGATAAATATATCAGTTCAGTTCAATCACTCAGTTGTGTCCAACTCTTTGTGACCCCATGAACTGCAGCACGCCAGGCCTCCCTGTCCATCACCAACTCCCGGAGTTCACTCAAACTCATGTCCATTGAGTTGGTGTTGCCATCCAGCCATCTCATCCTCTGTTGTCCCCTTTTCCTCCTGTCCCAAATCTCTCCCAGCATCAGTCTTTTCCAATGAGTCAACTCTTCACATGAGGTGGCCAAAGTATTGGAGTTTCAGCTTTAGCATCATTCCTTCCGAGGAACACCCAGGACTGATGGATGTTGCAAAGAGCTGGTTAGTCCATGGAGTTGCAAAGAGTTGGACATGACTGAGCAACTTTCACTTATGGATGTTTCACTTCTCTGTATAGCAGAAACTGACAGAGCAGTGTAAAGCAATTATACAGTAATAAAGAAAATAAACATTGTTTTGAATCTACCTTTATAAAAGCAGTATCAGTTCACTTTGGTTGCCCAGTTATGTCCAACTCTTTGAAACCCTATGAACTGCAGTATGCCAGGCATCCCAGTCTATCACTAACTCCTGGAGTTTACCCAAACTCATGTCCATTGAGTCGGTGATGCCATCCAACGATCTCATCCTATGTTGTTCACTTCTCCTCCTGCCTGCAATCTTTCCTAGCATCAGGGTCTTTAAAAATGAGTCAGGTGGCCAAAGTATTGGAGATTCAGCTTCAACATCAGTCCTTCCAATAAACACCCAGGGCTGATCTCCTTTAGGATGGAGTGGCTGGATCTCCTTTCAGTCAAAGGGACTCTCAAGCATCTTTTCCAACACCACACAGTTCAAAAGCATCAATTTTTCAGCACTCAGCTTACTTTATACTCCAACTCTCACATCCATACATGGCTAATGGAAAAACCACAGTCTTGACTAGATGGACCTTTGTTGACAAAGTAATGTCTCTGCTNAAGCAGCCTGCCCATAGGCTAAGTATCTATATGTAACATTTTATTTAATTATCATGACAACCTTGTTAGGTAGATATTATTATTGAAGTGGAAATGAAAATATAATTGTGTTAAATGACTTTCCAATGTTGCACACCCTATAGATGAAGTTAGGGAACTTGAATTCAAATCTTTTGAATTGCATCAACTAATTTCTTACAAAGTTTTAAATTTTCTATCACAGACACAGAAGTATAGATCAATTGAACAGACTATAAAATGGAGAAAAGACAATCTCTTCAATAAGTGGTCCAGGGAAGACTGGACAGCTACACTTAAAAGAATGAAATCAGAACACCACACGCAAAAATAAACTCAGAATGGATTAATGACTTAAATGTAAGGCTAGACACTAGAACAAACTCTTGGAAGAAAACATATGCAGAATACTCTATGACCTAAGTCACAGCAAGATCTTTTCTGACCCACCACCTAAGTAATGGAAATGAAGACAGGAGTGAACAAGTGGGATCTAATTAAACTTAACAGATTTTACACAGCCAATGAAACCATAAACAAAACAAAAAGACAATCCTCAGAATGGGAGAAAATATTTGCAAACAAAGCAATTGACAAGGGATTAATCTCCAAAATATACAAACTGCTCATACAGTTCAATATTAAACAAATGAACAACCTTGTCAAAAACTAAGTGGAAGACACTTCTCCAAGGAAGACATACAGATGGCCAACACACACAAGAAAAATGCTCAATATCACTATTAGAGATCTACAAACAAAATTACAATATCATCTCAGATCAGTCAGAATGATCATCATCAACAAATCTACAAGCAATAAATATTAGAGAGGTTCTGGAGAAAAGGTAATCCCCTTACACTGCTCATGGGAATGTAAACTGATATAGCCCCTAAGGAGAATAGTATGCAGGTTCTTTAAAAAACTAAAAATAGAAATACCATATGACCCAGTAATCCCACTCTTGGTAATATACCCAGAGAAAACCATGATTCAAAACGATACATTAAAGATATTGTTCATTGCAGCACTATTTACAATAGCTGCTGCTGCTGCTAAGTCGCTTCAGTTGGGTCCGACTGTGCAACCCCATAGACGGCAGCCCCCCATCCCTGGGGTTCTCCAGGCAAGAACACTGGAGTGGGTTGCCATTTCCTTCTCCAATGCATGCAAGTGAAAAGTGAAAGTGAAGTCACTCAGTCGTGTCTGACTCTTAGCTACTCCATGGACTGCAGCTTACCAGGCTCCTCCATCCATGGGATTTACCAGGCAAGAGTACTGGAGTCGGGTGCCATTGCCTTCTCCAGGCTCCTAGGTCCATGGAATTTTCCAGGCAAGAATATTGGAATTAATTGCCATTATAATTGAATATTATGATGGAATATTACCCAGCCATAAAATGGAACAAAATTGTATCATTTATAGACATGTGGATGGACCTAGAGGCTGTCATACAGAGTGAATTAAATCTGGAAGAGAAAAAACTATATTAATACATATATGTGGAATCTAGAAAAATGGTATATAAATAGATACATACACTTAGAGAACAAACATATGGATACCAAGGGGGAAAGCAGGGGAGTGAGATGGATTGGGAGATTGTGGTTGGCATACATATATTACTATATATACAATAGATAACTAAGGAGAACCTATTGTATAGCCACAGAGAACTGTACTTGGCACTCTGTGGTGATCTAAATGGGAAGAAATCCAAAGAAGAGAGGAGATAAATATATCAGTTCAGTTCAATCACTCAGTTGTGTCCAACTCTTTGTGACCCCATGAACTGCAGCACGCCAGGCCTCCCTGTCCATCACCAACTCCCAGAGTTCACTCAAACTCATGTCCATTGAGTTGGTGTTGCCATCCAGCCATCTCATCCTCTGTTGTCCCCTTTTCCTCCTGCCCCAAATCTCTCCCAGCATCAGTCTTTTCCAATGAGTCAACTCTTCACATGAGGTGGCCAAAGTACTGGAGTTTCAGCTTTAGCATCATTCCTTCCGAAGAACACCCAGGACTGATGGATGTTGCAAACAGCTGGTTAGTCCATGGAATTGCAAAGAGTTGGACATGACTGAGCAACTTTCACTTATGGATGTTTCACTTCTCTGTATAGCAGAAACTGACAGAGCAGTGTAAAGCAATTATACAGTAATAAAGAAAATAAACATTGTTTTGAATCTACCTTTATAAAAGCAGTATCAGTTCACTTTGGTTGCCCAGTTATGTCCAACTCTTTGAAACCCTATGAACTGCAGTATGCCAGGCATCCCAGTCTATCACTAACTCCTGGAGTTTACCCAAACTCATGTCCATTGAGTCGGTGATGCCATCCAACGATCTCATCCTATGTTGTTCACTTCTCCTCCTGCCTGCAATCTTTCCTAGCATCAGGGTCTTTAAAAATGAGTCAGGTGGCCAAAGTATTGGAGATTCAGCTTCAACATCAGTCCTTCCAATAAACACCCAGGGCTGATCTCCTTTAGGATGGAGTGGNGAGGGGAGGAAGGGGAAGAGGAGGGAAGGAGCAGACAGCACAACCATCAGCTGGAAATAAAGAGAAGTTCTTTGACATTATACATGATTTTATGAAGTAATGTTTGTTTTTTATGCACTTATTCATACATCAGATGTTTACTGATGGCTCTGCAAATGATCTAAAATTTCCCTGACTGTATCATTTATGTTTGAACTCACATCATTTGTTTTTTTCTGATGAAACTGGTTATTATAATTTATTTAAAAGTTTCTGATCACTTTATATGAAGAAAGTCATTTAACAACTGTAAAAGCCATATGTAAAAGCATATTCTATGTGGTAGTTGGTAGTGTCGTGGTCTGATCTAAAACGAAAATTTGAGAGGAAAGAATTGTGTCATTTCTGAATGGAAGCTCGAAGAACTGACAGGTGCTTCACAAGATGTTTTCCCTGTCACAAGACTGGTGATGTCCCACATGAGGGCTGCTTCTTCAGTCAAGGTGTCAGTCTAAAGACATGAATTCATACAGCAGGCCCATAGATGACACGTGATGGGCATATTGCTTTAGGGAGAAATCAACCTTGGTTGTTGTAAACCATTGAGATGTGGGAGAAATCTGCACAGTAGTCTAACTTAGCTAAAATCGACATATTCATTTCTCAATGTTTGAAAAAAGTTAAACTTGTTTTTAGGCCATACAAATGATTGATTAAGTTACTAAGCAATGGCCAAATATTCTCTGACAAGTTTTCCTTATACTAATCTTAAAATAATTTCTAACTGATTATAAAAGGAATCCCAAAACATTTACTGCCTTGAGATTGCTGGCCATCTTAAACACTACAGACTAGCCACTGTTACAAATATATAAGGTGTTCTTTTCATCTTGACAAGTGAATCTAGACAGAGATTTAAATGAAGGGGCAAGATGATAAAGGAGGGAAAACACAGTGGAATCAGAGAATATAAAAGGAATCAATAAGAAAATAAACACTGCTTCACACATTTGATGATGGTGCACTATGACAAAAATTATATAAGTAGATATTTTATACATCTCTAGAATATTATGTAAATTTTGTTTGCATTCATTTTTATGACAAACTTACAGACATGCTTACATGTTTGCCTGAGAGACAAACAGATCACAGTGTATCCTGAGGAAACAATGTCTAAATAAATTGGAATTTTTTGGAAAGTATAAAAAGCAGAAAAACTTTCAGAGAAGTGGGAGTTGAGTTTTGGATCCACCAAAAAACATTAGAGCAAGTGCAAATTTTGTAGAACTCCACTATTCTGATAATCTTACTCTGCTAAACTTGGATCATTTTTGAGAGAACCAACACCGTGGGCTACTATGAATAGTTAAATAAATTCATATATTTATTACATATGAATATATATATAATAAATAAAATTACTAAAAGTCAATCTGGAGAAGTAAAAATATATTTTCTTAAGTGTAAGATGGCATCTTTTGAATTCCTACAAAATTTTCTGAACACTTTATCATAAGTGCATATTTTCTTTTGCACTGGATAACTGCTGGATTAAAAAAAAGTTCACCCTTATAAATTATGAGTGATAGATTTAGTTTTACTTGATTGAGTGGATATAAGAGGTTCAAAATTGCCTTTTCTTTTTGGTCAACTTTGAAGATGATTAATAAGATAGAAAAATGTATTATTTTGTACTATATATTTTTATTGAGAAAGTTAAATTACACTTCTTTTTTACATTTTAAGGTTTTCATGCATCAACATTTGCACTATTCTTAAATTGATAACATAATCTGGAATAATATAACATAAAGCTATTCAGAGGTTTGCAGGAAATACCATAGATATACCATAGATCATATAGCAAGATGCCACCAATATTATTTTGAAGTTACAATACTAATGAACTTGAAGCTATGACTCTATGGTATCACTGGTAAATGGCCTTTGAACTACAGTAAAAAGTGCAGAAAAAGGAGTTATGATGGAGCTGGTTTAGAATATTTCCATGTTAAATGGTTAAACTCCATTTTCAGTCTAACTAAAGGGCTTCCCAAGTGGCACTAACGATAAAGAACCCACCTGCCAATGCTAAAGGCTTAAGAAATGCAGGTTTGATCCCTGGGTCAAGAAGATTCCCTGGAGGAATACATGGCAAATCAGTACTCCAGTATTCTTGCCTGTAAAATCCCATGGACAGAGGAATCTGGAGAGCTATGGTCCATAGGGTCACAAAGAATCAGACACGATTGAAGTAACAGCATGCAATCTAACTAAGAATAGGACCCAACAGATGATGAAACTTGTACTTCTGCCTAGTGGGATATCACCAGCCACATCTTTAAACTTTAAGGACGATTTCAGGTCACTGCTTAGGATATGTACTCTGACAAACTGACCCTGGTCATGTACTGAAAAGGACAAATAAAAAATTGAAGGGACAGTAAACTATAAGTCATTCTATTCTCAGATACCCTTAGAGTTAACTTCAACATTGCTGGAAAATGAAGTTTGACGGATGACAGAAGTGTCATATTATTGGTATGGAAATGCATGCATTTCTTTATTAAACATATTAGAGGTCTAACTCTCTGCCACCTGTTACAGTGTAGTAAGTAAAGATTATAGGTGCCATCTGTGGAGTCCCTAATTTATTTTCTTTTAGGTGTACATTTTAATTCACTGAAGTGCTAAACCACAAAATACCCATCAAAAATTGTCTATGAAAATATATATTTTACACACTAAAATAGCATAAAAATTTAAAATAAACCTATTTTACATTTTTTCTCTTAGTACTTATTGATAGGTAAATGAAATAGGTTATTAACAGCATTTATAGGATATAAATTTATATTAATTCAATATTATTTAATATATATGTGAATAAATGCTCATTTATACTTAAAAATTATCTTTACTACTCCTTTAAGAACTAAATATATCACCACATAAACACTGTTTTTAAATTGCCAGTGTCAATGGATCATCTGATTATTTGTAAATATTTTTGTAAGCTTCTTGTGCACCTGAGGACAAACTATCTGAAAAATGAAAAAGTAGTTTTCACTAGAACGTCGCTTTCGTTCTGTAAAACCTAAAATAGTGCTGTGGAATAAGGGGTAACTGACACATCTCCATATATCATTTTTATTACATAGATACTATTTCCAAAATAAATTATGTCCAGATTGGAGGTGATTTAACACATTAAATTATCTTCCAGCTGAGCACACACACACTGGCCTTTCTAAACCTGTTTGTTTTATGTCATATGGATAGATAAAAGGCACAACTGATAAGGAGATTTCAGCTAGTGGTAGCCTATGCTTTACTACCAGTGTGTAAAATGACAATACTCATAATCCCCAAATTATCCCTCATTACCTATTCCGAGATGCAGCCAGGCCAACAACTGCAATTACCTAGAAAGATTAACTGTATTTAATTGTTCACTCAAGTGGAGTCCCAATTCTGCCCTGAAGGTTGTCATGTGAAAATCCCAGCTGATCCTGTGTTTAAGTGAAATGTTCTGTTCTGTGACTTCATGCCAGCTAAGGCACAAATGGATATTTTCACTATAATGATAGAGATGGACCATGCTTTCCTCCCTGGTGATTGGAAATTGTAGAGGCTATTAAATTCCTTTTTCTTAATTGTCCTATTTAGCTTCCCTGTGGAAGGAGAATATAGCCTAATACAAGCCAGTCGTCAATGGAAAGCATGTAACTTGAACAAAAGATAATTTATAAGCTGCATTTGGCAAAAAATGCTATTAGTCATTACTTTAAGTTCTGTTCTACTATCAGTGATTACAGGAAAGGGGGGTGCCTGAGGAAAATAACATATGTAAGTAAGTGTAGTAGTTTGTATGAAATGTAGATATTGAATTTTCTAAGCTTGCCAAGAAGAGATTTCACCAAAGAATGTACAGAATGTTGTCCAGAAAGGACACTATGTCTGAAATGTACTGCACAAAGGAATGAAGAGAAGAAAGATATCAGTAAGTATGTGGGTATATTTGAACAAACACTGGCTAAATACAGCAAAAATAATAACAGCTATACAGGGTTAAATAATATAAAACTAACATGCTGCTGCTGCTGCTAATAACTATAGCATATAAAATATATATGGCTACAATTGAAATTAATATATTTTTAGAGGGGAGGCTGGAAAGATAAATGGCTTTAGATGCTTAACATTGTAAGAGAGGCAAAGATTAAATGCTAACATTTAGATTTTGACCATGTACATTTTCTATGATAAATAATAAATAAATAGAATATACATATAACTCATAACATAGTTAAGAAAACCATAGAATGCTAACATAAAATTATTCAAAATAAAAGAAGGAAGGAATAGAGAAAATAAAGACACAAAAAGCCAAAGTAAATGGAAATTACAGAAAAGTTATGGTATAAAGAAAATAAAAATCATCTAGTTATAGAAAAATACTGTGTAGAAATAGAATAAAAAGAAAAATCCAGCAATATATTATTTACTAAAACCTATATTTAAGACAAGAATAAAACAGTTGGAAGTAAAAGGATGGAAAAAAATTTATACGAGACAAAACTTTCCAAATTAAAATTTTTAACCTTGATAAAATATTAGATTTATACTACCCCCAAAATTAAAAAGAATATGCTAGAATCTGGCCTATTTTGCCTTGGATCCATTTCCCACTTTTTCCAGCTATTCCCATTGATACAGAGGTCTGGCTCTTGCAGGCTCCCTGTCATCTGATCAAAGAGCAGCATCAGCAAGAGACTGCACCAAGTAGGAAGAGGGGAAGTCAGTGTTTCAACCCTTCTCTCAGTGCGCTGGGATCTGTGTCCAGTGGTTCCTCCCTTGTCTGTATTTAAAAGGGCTGAACAATTGCAAATAGAACTGCCTTATGACCCAGCAATCCCACTGCTGGGCATACATACCAAGGAAACCTGAATTGAAAGAGACACATGTACCCCAATGTTCATTGCAGCATTGTTTATAATTGCCAGGACATGGAAACAACCCAGATGTCCATCAGCAGATGAATGGATAAGAAAGCTGTGGTACATATACACAATGGAGTATTACTCAGCCCTTAAAAAGAATAAGTTTGACTCAGTTCTAATGAGATGGATGAAACTGGAGCCAATTATACAGAGTGAAGTAAGCCAGAAAGAAAAACACCAATACAGTATACTGACACATATATATGGAATTTAGAAAGATAGTAATGGTGACCCTGTAAGTGAGACAACAAAAGAGACACAGAGGTATAGAATGGACTTTTGGCCTCTGAGGGAGAGGGAGAGGGAGAGGGTGGGAGGATTTGGGAGAATGGCACTGAAATATGTATACTATCATATAAGAAATGAAGCGCCAGTCTATGTTCAATGCAGGATACAGGATGCTTGGGGCTGGTGTACAGGATGATCCGGGGAGATGGTGTGGGG
>SJYW01014763.1:490221-511286 GCA_006410735.1 Raphicerus campestris | reverse complement strand
AAAAAATAAAAAGGCTGAACAAATCTGCCCTGCTCCCGGCTTAGTTGCCTCAGCTTCTTCCCTCTTTCCTCCAGTCTAACAAGCTTAGCAGTGGCCTCCTCCTTCTGCTGCTACTTTTTCAGCTGTGTTAACATTCCCTGTTGAACTCCCAACTCTCCTGGGTCATTTAATATTGGGCTTTAAATTCCTTCTGTTTGAAGCACTTCTTGCAGTTTCTGTTTTCCTTATTAGATTCTGACTTCATATTAAGGATCACCTTATGATGATGACAGATTGTTTTCACCAAAAATGCATAATTACTATAATTTGGTATATACCATGGCTTTAAAAGAAATGAAATAAAAATTGATGTAATCACTAATAGGAAAAAATATGCCTGTTCAGTATGCCAGGAGATTCCAATATATCCGAAGCAAATTTCTCCTCAATCACAGTATTCTCCCAAGCTTACAATACAGCAATTCCTATTTCTAAGCAAACTGTATTTGGAACATCAATTAGAAAGCAATTTGTTCACATGCACAATTTTCATTTGTGCTCCTCATCCTCTCTCTTAAGCATATCTAGAATGCCTACCATATCATTTACAAGGTGCCTGTGTGAGAAAGAAAAACCATGAGCATCTCCACTTCGGTGGGAATACAAATTACATCATCATGAAATAGAACCAATATATTGGTAGGAATATGCATAATGTGCCATAGGAGAGAAACTGCTGATGAANACAAGATGCCTGTGTGAGAAAGAAAAACCATGAGCATCTCCACTTCGGTGGGAATACAAATTACATCATCATGAAATAGAATCAATATATTGGTAGGAATATGCATAATGTGCCATAGGAGAGAAACTGCTGATGAAGGAAATTAAAATCAGGTTTTGAAAAATAAAATGAATTTGTGAGAGGAGGAAGTCAAAAGCATATCGCTGATTATTTTACTTAAATATTCAGTCTTGACAGGGCTGTCTGCTGTCACCCTGTTTGTTTAACCTAAATGCTGAGTACATCATGAGAAATGCTGGGCTGGATGAGTTGCAGGTTGAAATCAATAGAGGCAGGAGAAACAGCGATTTTAGATATGTGGATGATACCACTCTACCTTAGATGTGTGGATGATACACTCTAAAGGCAGAAAGTGAAGTAGAACTAAAGAGCCTCTTGATGAGAGTGAAGGAAGAGAGTGAAAGAGCCAACTTAAAAGTAAATATTAAAACAAAACAAAACTAAGATCATGGCATCTGGTCCCATCACTTCATGGCAAATAGAAGGGGAAAAGATGGAAGTAGTGACAAATTCCTCTTCTTGGGCTCTAAAATCACTGCAGGTGGTGACTGCAGCCATGAAGTCAGAAGATGACTGCATCTTGGCAGTAAATCTATGACAAACCAAGACAATGTGTTAAAAAGCAGAGACATGATTCTGTGGACAAAGGTCCATATAGTCAAGGCTATTGTATTCCTAGTGGTCGTGTATGGTTGTGAGAGTTGGACCAAAAAGGAGAGCACCAAAGAATTGATGCCTTCAAACTGCAGTGGTGGAGAAGACTCCTGAAAGTCCCTTGGACAGCAAGGAGATCAAACCCGTCAATTGTAAGGGAATTCATCACTGAATACTTTTTGGAAGGACTGATGCTGAAGCTGAAGCTCCAATACTCTGGTCATCTGATGTGAACAGCAGATTTATTGGAAAAATCCCTGATGCTGGGAAAGATTGAGGGCAGAAAGAGAAGAGGGCATCAGAGGATGAGATGGCTGGATGCCATCACTGATGCAATGGTCATGAACTTGGGCAAACTTTGGAAGATGATGAGGGACAGGGAGGTCTGGCATGCTGCAGTCCATGGGGTCAGAAAGAGTGGGACACAGCTGGGTGACTGAAGAACAGTGTCATTCAGTCTTACATGTATCATGCCATCCACAGTTTTGGGTACAGAGCACGTATAAATTTCAAAGTATACTGGTTGCATTTATGGAGCTCATAGTTCATCGGGGAACCTGAGAAGACTCAGGAAGAAGGGGAAGCTAAGAAAAGTTTCCTGAAAGAGGTGCTGAATGATTAAGTTTTAGAAAAATTCTTTAAGAGTGTTTACCAGAAGAATGAGGACATTAGAGAAAATGGACAAGGATGCAAATACCATTATTTCAAATGGTGAAAAAATACATCTATGACAGAAAATTACTTTTTCCATTTCTTTTCTTAAAAAAAAAAATCTCTCCTATATCCTACCACTCTTGCAAACAGAATCCATACTTGTAAGCAAAAAGTTGCCCACTGTGAGATTTCTGTTTCTGCAACTCTAGAGAATACTATTTTAGACATATTGATGTTCTCAAAAGAGAGGAGACAAAGATTATGCTTCATATTTGTACTTTGTATATAATACTGTCAACTAGGAAGATATTCTTCCAGATTATCAAGTATTTTTGGATTTCTGTTTAATTATTATTCCTTAAAATAAAAGGAAAATAAAAATGAACTTCCTAAACTCCTCTCAAGATAAATTGTTAGTTTAAGATGACTTTATTTACTGATTTTTCCAGAAGAAACTGTGAAGAAGTAAGAATCTATTTCCTTAAGGCGGAATTTTCTTCCTATTTTATGTGTCTGTCTTCAATTTTCGGTTAGGCCATCAAGTATTTCTTTGGCTCCTTCACAGTTTCTGAGTCTCTGCTTTGGAAAAACTAGAAATATCAATCATTGCATAAGTTGCACATTAAATCCTTTGCTTTTTTTAACACAAGGAAAAAGTTTTGCAGAATTTCAGGAAGCATTTTTGTTGGTCTGGAGTTCTATAGATTATACCACATAAGTAGAAACGAATAACACCATTTCAAAACATGAGATAAAACTAAGTTATTTTTCCCACCAATAATTTTACTCCTTCCTTGAAATGAAATCTTAGGTGTAAAGAACTCCTTATAAATAAAAGAGTCGATATGACTCTCATCACAATTTTGCTTTTGTTTCTCATTTTCACTGAACTTTGATGCTGTCTGGAATTGCTGAATATCCTAAAATAAAAATATTGAATTCTAAATACCCTATGATCCACATAGAAACAAACAATAAATTCCAAGAGGGCCAGAGATACCCTATACAAAAGTGGAATAGAGGATCTCACAATTTCCAAAAAATATAAAGTTTTGGAAATTAAGTCTTTTAGTACCACTGGCAATCAGTGGCCTAATTTGCTAATAAAGTTGTCTACAGTTGAGATGAATATTTGGTTGCTTTCAAGTTATTATTTTGAACTTTCAATTTTTGAATTCTGCTTCACTTCAAAAAATACATCTTTATGTACTCTAACTAATTCCTTCTACTACTTTATAGAGTCTACTAATTCCTTCTACCAAGAAGCTCTAGGTGTATCTTAATGCACATACGTAGAGTTATCTTTGTATTAAAAGTTCCAAAGATGTCAAATTACACCCCCTCAAATTTCAAGATTACCAAAGCAATAGCATTTATTTTTAAATTCATACTTTCAAACATACCCTTCAACTCTGGGGTCTCAAAATTCTATTCCCTAGAAATAAATTACCACTCACACCTTTTACAAAGGGTTGTATCAAAGTTTGCTATATTGCATTTTCCTTATACTTCATGAGAAATAGTTTTAATCAAATAGTAAGCTTAAAAATTATTTCATAGTTTTCCCAAGAATCTTGACATTTCAAGTTTTTGAAACTCCTGCTTTTTTTCAAATCTGACCTTTTCTACCTAAATATCATATTTTTGCATTGCATTTTGATAACTCAATATGTTTTTAAATGAATGTTGTGTGCTTTCCACTTGAAAGTATACAGAACAACATGGCAAGAGCAAGTTCCGTTTTTAATTGAATTATTTTCATGGCTTTGAGCAGATTTTAACCTTTAAAACAACCTGGATGCAATTCTGATTAACGCCTCACTATTTAGTCTAGTGATTCAGTGGAGATGAACTCCATCTCCTACAGCAGTGGTGAAATTCCCTTATCTGAGACAGTTGAGAAAAAAAATAATAAAAGTATTTCCAGGCCATATTTCCTTTCATTCAACATGAAACATTATTACTGATATCCATGGTTCAGGGATACAGTAACTGTCTAATGGAATTCACAGAACATCAAGAAGAAAATAGATCTTCTATTAGACAGTAAGATATTAATATATAGGACTACCTGTGATTTTCAGTATGAATCCTTACTCCTTACATTTCTATAGTATTTTAGAGTTCCCAGAGAACATTCATATACCTTAATTACAAACAGAATCATGAATTACATATTANTGGTTGCTTTCAAGTTATTATTTTGAACTTTCAATTTTTGAATTCTGCTTCACTTCAAAAAATACATCTTTATGTACTCTAACTAATTCCTTCTACTACTTTATAGAGTCTACTAATTCCTTCTACCAAGAAGCTCTAGGTGTATCTTAATGCACATACGTAGAGTTATCTTTGTATTAAAAGTTCCAAAGATGTCAAATTACACCCCCTCAAATTTCAAGATTACCAAAGCAATAGCATTTATTTTTAAATTCATACTTTCAAACATACCCTTCAACTCTGGGGTCTCAAAATTCTATTCCCTAGAAATAAATTACCACTCACACCTTTTACAAAGGGTTGTATCAAAGTTTGCTATATTGCATTTTCCTTATACTTCATGAGAAATAGTTTTAATCAAATAGTAAGCTTAAAAATTATTTCATAGTTTTCCCAAGAATCTTGACATTTCAAGTTTTTGAAACTCCTGCTTTTTTTCAAATCTGACCTTTTCTACCTAAATATCATATTTTTGCATTGCATTTTGATAACTCAATATGTTTTTAAATGAATGTTGTGTGCTTTCCACTTGAAAGTATACAGAACAACATGGCAAGAGCAAGTTCCGTTTTTAATTGAATTATTTTCATGGCTTTGAGCAGATTTTAACCTTTAAAACAACCTGGATGCAATTCTGATTAACGCCTCACTATTTAGTCTAGTGATTCAGTGGAGATGAACTCCATCCCCTACAGCAGTGGTGAAATTCCCTTATCTGAGACAGTTGAGAAAAAAAATAATAAAAGTATTTCCAGGCCATATTTCCTTTCATTCAACATGAAACATTATTACTGATATCCATGGTTCAGGGATACAGTAACTGTCTAATGGAATTCACAGAACATCAAGAAGAAAATAGATCTTCTATTAGACAGTAAGATATTAATATATAGGACTACCTGTGATTTTCAGTATGAATCCTTACTCCTTACNTCAACATGAAACATTATTACTGATATCCATGGTTCAGGGATACAGTAACTGTCTAATGGAATTCACAGAACATCAAGAAGAAAATAGATCTTCTATTAGACAGTAAGATATTAATATATAGGACTACCTGTGATTTTCAGTATGAATCCTTACTCCTTACATTTCTATAGTATTTTAGAGTTCCCAGAGAACATTCATATACCTTAATTACAAACAGAATCATGAATTACATATTATCATATTGTTTTATANCTCCCTCTCCTTCAGAGGCCAAAAGTCCGTTCTATACCTCTGTGTCTCTTTTGTTGTCTCACATTAATCTTCTCATGTAGATCTGGGGAAGAGTTACGGATTCTGTGAAACAGAAATCCTACAGATCTGTGTTTGCATCTAAATACTGCTACTGAACAAATGACTAAAACAGAAACTCAATTCCTCTAAGCTGCCAGTCCTCACAGGCAAAGTGGATATGGTAATATTTAACTTATCTGGTTATTATGATAATAAAATAAGATACATGTAGGTAAACTAGTTGCCACAATTTTTGCTACAGGTAAACAATAAATGGTGTCATTATTTATCAAATACAATCTCCTTCCTCAGTCTTTTTCCTCTTGACTTCTCAGAAATATCAATAGTGAATTCCTTAANCTTATCTGGTTATTATGATAATAAAATAAGATACATGTAGGTAAACTAGTTGCCACAATTTTTGCTACAGGTAAACAATAAATGGTGTCATTATTTATCAAATACAATCTCCTTCCTCAGTCTTTTTCCTCTTGACTTCTCAGAAATATAAATAGTGAATTCCTTAAATCTATTCCCTTTCTGGGAATTCACTGTATATCTCCTTGTATACCAGTTGGGAAACACTTATTTAAACAATAAGAAATACAAGTTTTTCTATGATATTCAACTTCTTCCATGATCCTTGCCTAACTATTGTTTTCAAAATTATTTCCAAAAATATTCTTCATGAACCTTCACTCCAGTCCAATTAAATACATTGGATGTTTGAAATTATTTTGTTTCATGATTGCTATATTTTCCATAATCTGAGAGGGACTCCTGTACTGCTTTTTAGAAGCCCAGAATTTAACTATCAGAGAATATTACTCTGCATTATTAATTGCAATCATAAGTGACTGGATCATTACACAAACTGTCCCTTTTCAAACTTTTTAAAATTTTATGGAAACTAGCATAACATCTTGCATATTAGCTAATATTTTAATTTGAGAATTATAAATATACTTGGAACTAGAAAAACTTGATTTGCACTTTCTCTAAGCAACAAATATCAGAGTCCTGATATGGACGGTTGTTTTTCAACAGAGATATGACAAATTAATCCAGGAAGTGACATTTTCTATGATGTGTTTTATGCTTAGCTTGTCACTGGTAATTGAAACAGAAGGTAGAGTGGTTTTAAACTTTCTTGATAGGATATCATTTTACTGTGGTTTCCCAATTTTTGCTTCTGTTCCTGTTTTCAAACAGTTCATGGATCAGATGAAAAAACAAAGTTTAGCTGGAAAAATAATGTGCATTAGTTAAGGTACCAGAAGTAATACAACAAATAGAGAATCTGTGATAGTGAAACCTCTAATTTCGAAAGCACTTTTAATCTTCTCCTCTTAACTTGAGGTATCTTGAGCACATTTTCTAAAGACAAGCACAAATAATTTTATGTCTCTTTTTATGTGTCTTTAGGATCTATAAAGATTATAATGAAATTATCAACTAGATGTTAATAAAGCTTTTCTAAACTACAAATTATCTATATATGTATGATCTCTAAAGTTCAACAAATGAAAACATTTACCAGAATAACATAACCATAATCAAGTCCCTCAGTTGTGTCCGACCATTTGCGACACGTGGACTATAAATTCCATGGACTTCTCCAGGCCAGACACTGGAGGGAGTAGTATTTCCTTTTTAAAGTGGATCTTCCCAACCCAGCAGTTGAACCCAGGTCTCCTGCTTTGCAGATGGCTTCTTTACTGGCTGGGCCACCAGGAAAGCCCAAGAATAATGGAGTGGGTAGTCTTTCTGTTCTCCAGTGGATCTTCCCAACCCAGGAATTGAACCAGGATCTCCTGCATTGCAGGCAGATTATTTACCAACTGAGAGCTACGAGGGAAGCCCCATAAAAATTATAATGAAATTATCAACTAGCTGTTAATAAACCTTTCTAAATTGCAAGTTAAATATATGTGTTTGATTTCTAGAATTCAATAAATGAAAACATTTACCAGATTAATTTATAACTGCAGTCTATTTTCCAAGTATATCTACATTAAAAATCTCTACTAAAACATCCTATTAACTTTTAAAAAAGTTTTTTTTTCCCTACATGTTTGTTTTATCTAAATTATCATCCTTTTTTCAGTGATCAAATTAGATAAATTTTCTTGATGGGACATATAAGTTGAGGTGATCTGACAGATTACAATATGGAGAAAAAAACTCAAGATTCATTAGGCAAGAATAATTTGTGTGGGCAAATTAAAAGGACAAGAATGGAGGTTGTGTTGGGATAGCTATCAGACCACAATGTAGCTCTGATCTTTGTACAAGGGAGAGAGAAGGAAGGAAAGTGGGGAGGAGTATCTTAAACTGCAGTGCAGTTCCAGTGTGTCCAGCAAGTCTGAAGGGGAATCTTCAAGGCTAAGTTGCCTTGCAGAAGAATGCTGTATCTCCTAGGAATGAGGCTCTCTAGTATCTCTGCCATGCTCAGTCATGAGCATGGGTAAAATATTTCAGCTCAGACATGCAGATGGGTCTCAAAATCCAGAATACTAGGATTTAATCAACTATGCCTAGATTCGAAAAAGATTCGAAAAAAAAAATTTTATGGCAGCTATAGGAACTCAAATTTAAAGCCTTAAAGAAAAATAATAAATTATACATAAATTTGTCCTTAAGTGAGGGGTTATGTGAAAGCACTGTCTCATTATGTGGGCATTGTTGTTAATGACTTGTACATTTATAGGGTTTATTAAAATATCTCATTATTTTTCCATAGAAAGTACAGTAATTTGTTAAATAAAAATGGATCTTGAATGCCTAACTTTGAGGGCAACCAAAAAAGGTTTGGATAATCACTCTCATAAGCCACAGCAACTGGTGGAAGAAATTTAAAGGATAGATTGAAATCTAAATACAAAGAGTCAAAAAGAGACTATTACAAGCAACTATAGGCCAGTAAAATGGACAACCTGAAAGAAATGGATAAATTCTTATAAAGGTACAACCTTCCAGTAATGAACCAGGAAGAAATAGAAAGTATGAACAGATCAATCACAAGTACTGAAGTTGAAACCATGATTAAAACTCTTCCAACAAGCAAAAAGGCCAGGACCATATGGTTTCACAGGCGGAATTTATCAAACATTTAGAGAAGAGTTAACAACTACTCTTTTGAAACTCTTCCAAAAAAACTGAAGATAAAGGAACACCCTGAAGAACATTCTAAAAGGCAACCATTTTCCTGATACTGAAACCAGACAAAAACACCACAAAAAGAGAAAATTACATGCTATTATCACTGATGAACATAGACAAAAATATCCTCAACAAAATACTAGCAAACCAAATCCAACAACATATTATAAACATCATACACCATGATCAAGTGGGATTTATACTGGACAGGAAAAGGTTCCTCAATATAGGCAAATAAATCAATGTAGTACACCATATTGGAAAATTGATCATCTCAGTAGATGGAAAAAAAGCTTTTGAGAAAATTCAATAGTCTTTTAAGAATAAAACTATCCAGAAAGTGGGCATAGAGGTAAGTTACCTCAACATAATAAAGGCCATATATGACAAAGCAAAAAAGCATAAGAGTTCCAGAAAAAACATCTACTTCTGCTTTATTGACCATGCCAAAGTATCTGACTGTGTGTATCACAACAAACTATGGAAAATTCTTAAAGAGATGGGAATGCCAGACCACTTGACCTGCCTCCTGAGAAATCTGTATACAGGTCAAGAAGCAACAGTTAGAACAGGACATGGAACAACAGACTAGTTCCAAATTGAGAAAGGAGTATGTCAAAGCTGTATATTTTCTGCTTATTCAATTTATATGCAGAGTACATCATGAAAAATGTTGGGCTGGATGAAGCACAAGCTAAAATCCCAGATTGCTGGGAGAAATATCAATAACCCCAGATATGCAGCCCCACCCATCAACAGAAAATTGGATTGAAGATTTACTGAACATGGCTCCGCCTATCAGAACAAGACACAGTTTCCCCTTCAGTCAGTCTCTCCCATCAGGAAGCTTCCATAAGCCTCTTACTCTTCTCCATCAGAGGGCAGAAAAACTGAAAACCACAATCTCAGGAAACCAACCAACCTGATCACATGGACCACAGCCTGGTCTAACTCAGTGAAACTACTGGGCACACCATGTAGGGCCACCCAAGATGGATGGGTCATGGTGGAGAGTTCTGACAAAACGTGGTCCACTGGGGAAGGGAATGGCAAACCACTTCAGGATTCTTGCCTTGAGAATCCCATGAACAGTATGAAAAGGCAAAAAGATAGGAAGGACACTGAAAGATGAACTCTCTAGGTCAGTAGATGCCCAATATGCTACTGGAGACCAGTGGAGAAATAACTCCAGAGAAAAATGAAGAGACCAAGCCAAAGCAAAAACAACACCCAGTTGTAGATGTGACTGGTGATGGAAGCAAGGTCCGATGCTGTAAAGAGCAACATTGCATAGGAACCTGGAATGTTAGGTCCATGAATCAAGGCGAATTGGAAGTGGTAAAACAGATGACAAGAGTGAACATAGACATTCTAGGAATCAGAGAACTAAAATGGTCTGCAATGGGTGAATTTAACTCAGATGACCATGATATCTACTACTGTGGGCAAGGTCCCTTAGAAGAATGGAGTAGCCATCATAGTCAATGAAAGAGTCTGAAATGCAGTACTTGGATGTAGTCTCCTAAGTGACAGAATGACCTCTGTTTTTTTCCAAGGCAAATCATTCAATATCACAGTAATTCAAATCTATACCCCACCCAATAATGCTGAAGAAGCTGAAGTAGAACAGTTCTATGAAGACCTAAAAGACCTTCTAGAACTAACACTGCCAAAAAGGTGTCCTTTTCTTTATAGGGGACTGGAATGCAAAAGTAGGAAGTCAAGAAATACCTGTAGTAATAGGCAAATTTAGCCTTAGGAGTACAGAATGAAGCAGGTAACCAGAGTTTTGTCAAGAGAACACACTGGGTGCAGAGCACCTGACCTGCCTCTTGAAAAACGTGTATGCAGGTCAGGAAGTAACAGTTAGAACTGGACATAGAACAATAGACTGGTTCCAAATAGGAAAAGGGTATGTCAAGGCTGTATATTGTCACTCTGCTTATTTAACTTCTATGCAGAGTACATTATGAGAAATGTGGGGCTGCATGAAGCTGGAATCAAAATTGTTGGGTGAAATATCAATAACCTCAAATATGCAGATGACATCACCCTTATGGAAAAAAGCGAAGAAGAACTAAAGAGCCTCTTGATGAAAGTGAAAGAGGAGAGTGAAAAAGTTGGCTTAAAGCTCAACATTCAGAAAACTAAGATCATGGCATCCAGTCCCATCACTTCATGGCAAATAGATGGGCAAACAGTGGAAACAGTGACAGACTTTATTTTGGGGGGCTCCAAAATCACTGCAGACGGTGACTGCAGCCATGAAATTAAAAGACACTAGCTCCTTGGAAGAAAATCTATGACCAACCTAGACAGCATATTAAAAATCTGAGGCTTCACTTTGTCAACAAAAGTCCATCTAGTCAAAGCTATGGTTTTTCCAGTAGTCATATACGGATGTGAGAGTTGGAGTATAAAGAAAGCTGAGCACCAAAGAATTGATGATTCTGTACTGTGGTCTTGGAGAAGACTCTTAGAGTACTTGGACTGCAAGGAGATCTAACCAGTCATTCCTAAAGGAAATCAGTCCTGAATATATATTGGAAGGACTCATGCTGAAGCTGAAACTCCAATACTTTGGCCACTTTGGGAAGTTCTTTGGGAAGAACTCATTCATTGGAAAAGACCCTGATGCTGAGGAAGACTGAGGGCATGAGGAGAAGGGGAGGAAAGAGGATGAGATGGTTGGATTGCATCACCAACTTGATGGACATGAGTTTGAGTAAGCTCTGGCAGTTGGTGATGAACAGGGAAGCCTGGTGTGCTGCAGTCCATAGGGTCGCAAAGAGTCAGACACAATTGAGTGACTGAACTGAACTGATGACAAACTAGTAGCAAACATCATTCTCAATGGTGAAAAACTGAAAGCATTTCCTCTAATATCTGGAACAAGACAAGAATGTCCTCTCTTGCCACTCTTATTCAACTTTGTTTTGAAAGTTTTTCCATGGAAATCAGAGAAGAAAAATATATAAAATCAATTCAAATTGGAAAAGAAGTAAAACTGTCATGTTTTGAGGATGACAATCATGACACTACACATAGAAAGCCATATGCATGCTTCCAGGAAACGATCAGAGTTCTTCAAAGAGTTTAGTAAAGTTTCGAGTACAAAATTAATATACAGAAATCTTTTGCATTCTTATATACTAACAACCAGTGATCAGGAAGACAAATTAAGGAAACATTTATCATCTCATCAAAAATAATAAATGCCTAGGAATAAACATACCTAAGGAGGTGACCTTTTAAATGCTGATTGATCAATTGGTATGAACTATCACTGCAGATCAAGAGTATGTATAAGAAAAAAAATACACTAAAATAAGACTGCTTTATCATGAAAACCATTTTATTGCTCATAATTTACCTAAGACTTTCCCCCACTTTTTTACATTTAAAAATTTATTTTTAATTGAAGAATAATTGCTTTACAATACTGTGTTGGTTTTTGCCATACATTAAAATGAATCAGCCATAGGGATACATATGTCCCTTGCCTCTTGAAACTCCGCTCTATGTTCCCACTGCATCTCATGTGTCTAGGTTGTTAAGAGCCCCAATTTAAGTTCCCTGTTGAAGTGAAAATTGTTATAATGATGGGAAGACAACAAACTAGGCAAAGAGTAAGAAGGTTGATGATTTTTTGGACTATGGAAATAACTTTGGCCACAATATCTATTGTACTGTCCCCTGTATTTGTACTTATCACAGATGCTCCCAAACATGTTTGAGTACTAGTAAACAGGTTGGAAGTGCCTCCTACTTTGATAAAATGTGTATGTAAATCAAGGATGGAGCAAATTGGCAATGAACCTTAAGAGTGAAAATTATATAATGTAAATTTGGGACAAGATTAAAACAGAAAGGTAGTAATATCATGAGTTTCTATACAGATCTCCTTTCCATCCTTTGTTAACAAACTGGACAATCTTAAAAGAAATTAATTGAATTTCAAGTGGAAACACTTTAGTTTGATAAATGCCATTTTATATATAAGTATGTTTAGTAATAATAACTGGGATTTACTAAGATTTAGGTAGAGACCAGCACGCCTTAATCACTTTACATGTATTTTCTGACTCAATACTTAAAATACTATATTATTTTGCCAATTTGGGGGAGGTGAGGAGACTGAAATATGGAGGATGTTTAATACCTTGCCAAAGACCTTGTTAGTAGGAACAAAACAATCTGTCTAGAGCTTAGATGTCTGAACACTTATTTTATGTCTCATTTGTTCCCCTACAGAGCAGGTGTCTAAAATGGAATTATGCAATCAGTGTCTGTGCCATTTATTTTAAAGAATTTGTGTGTAACTTTAAAGAATTTGTGTGTTTATGTGACACAGGGGTGGTGTTCCTGAATTTGGTAAGAGACCATACAAAATGAACTTAAAACTTTTAAGGTTCTAAATGCTATAAATGTGCTTCGTTCAGAAGCATGCTGCTATTGAATTGCTGCTCAGTTGTTAAGTCATGTCCAGCTCTTTGAGACCCCGTGAACTATAGCATGCCAGGCTTCCCTTTCCATCACTATCTCCCTGAGTTTGCTCAAACTAACCAACTTGAAGGACATGAATTTGGGTGAACTCCGGGAGTTGGTGATGGACAGGGAGGCCCGTCGCGCTGCGATTTATGGGGTCGCAAAGAGTCGGACATGGCTGAGCAACTGAACTGAACTGAACTGAGTGTCCATTGAGTCAGTGATGCCATCTAACCACCTCATCCTCTGTTGCCCCCTTTTCCCCTTGCCCTCCATTTTTCTTAGCATCAGGGTCCAGTTTACCATCTGGAATAATGACTATGCAGTAAAACAGAGTGTATTAGAGCCCACTCAGCAAGTTAGTTTCTTATGTCTCTCTGGCCTCTGACTTACTTGGAAAAATGGTTAATAAAAGAAAAAGAAAATGCTGCTGAAGGATTTCAGAGCAAGGTAATGAGTCATCACCAGAACAGAAAAATAGGCCTTGAAAAGCAATGTCTTTTCTAGTGAATCAGTTCTTTGTATCAGGTGGTCAAAGAATTGGAGTTTCAGCTTCAGCATCAGTCCTTCCAATGAATATGAATACAAAAACACAAATAGAAAACACATTGAAGTAAAATCACAACTTGCTTAATCAATGCTATTATTGCTGAAGCAATGCTTTTGAGCTTCATTAGTCATATTTTATAAATTTTAAAAATAAATGGCACACATCTATTAGAATGGCCAAAATTTGGAACACTGACAGAACCAAATGCTAGCAAGGATGCAGAGTAATAGTAACTCTCACCCAAGGCTGGTAGGAATGCAAATTGATACATACAATCACTTTGGAAAACGGTTTTTTTTTAAAAATCATAACTAGACTCAAACGCATCTTTATTAATCAAAGTAGGTATCAATACAATTAACACATTTTTGCCAACAAGAAATAAGTTGGTTTATTCTTGTAGTGTAAAAATCCATTGTTCGGGATTCAACAGACTCTTGGAAAGCATTTTCTGCCTCCTGCTGGTTATGGAAGCATTTTACCTGCAAAAAGTTGTCGAGATGCTTGAAGAAGTGGTAGTCAGTTGGCAAGAGGTCAGGTGAATATGGCGAATGAGGCAAAACTACGTAGCCCAATTCATTCAACTTCTGAAACATTCGTTGTGCTACATGCAGGCATTATCACGGAGAAGAACTGGGCCCTTTCTATTGACCAATGCCAGGAGTAGGCATTTCAGTTTTTGGTGCATCTCATCAATTTGCAGAGCATACTTCTCAGATGTAATGGTTTCACCAGGATTCAGAAAGCTGTAGTGAACAGTTTGGTCGTTTCTTTGAAAAAACTAAATATACTCTTATCCAAAGTAATTGGAAACTCAGGTTCACACAAAAATCTTCACATGGTTGTGTATAGCACCTTTATTCACAAAGGCCAAAATCTGGAAATAACTGAGATATCCTTGGGTAGGTGAATGGATAAACTGCATTTTATATTTGAAAATGGAATATTGCTCAGCGGAAAAAAAAAAAAAAACGTTATCAAGCCACAAAAAGAAACATAGGAGCCTTAAACTGATATTACTAAGTGGAAGAAGTCAATCTAGAAAGGCTAATACTGTATGAATTCAATTATATGACATCTGGAAAAGGCAAAACTATACAGACAGTAAGATCAAACTTTGCCAAGAGTTAAGCGGAAAAAAAGGATAAAGAGCAGAGCACAGAGGATTTTTAAGGCAGTGANTCAATCTAGAAAGGCTAATACTGTATGAATTCAATTATATGACATCTGGAAAAGGCAAAACTATACAGACAGTAAGATCAAACTTTGCCAAGAGTTAAGCGGAAAAAAAGGATAAAGAGCAGAGCACAGAGGATTTTTAAGGCAGTGAAACTATTCTTTACGATACCATACATTGGATATATTTCATTATATGTTTGTTCAAACCTATAGAATATACTACACCAAGAGTAAATCCAAATTTTGGAATTTGGATGATTATGATGTGTCAATATAGGTTATACTGGTCGTAACAGCTGTACCATTCTGGTGGGGATGTTGATAAAGGGAGAGATACATATGTATCGGGACAGGAGGTATACAGGAAATCTCTAAACACCCTCCTATCAATTTTATTGATAACTTGCTTAAAAAAAAGCCTCTTTTCTTAATAGAAAAACTTTTGGAAACAAGTGCATTCATGTACTACAAAGGAACAGCTATTGCTCTTGCCTTTTCTCTGTTTTGCAGAATCTCTTCGTATCCCTCAGGATTTTCATAATTCCTATAGTTCTCTCTCTGTAAGATACAGTTTCTTACCATTAACAAGTTTCAACCTGGTTCTTTCTTCATACATTGCTGAAATGCTGGTTAATTAGAATTTGGATTTGATAAGCTAAGACAGGAGCACAAGAATAAAATAACGAGATGTGAGAAAGGGAGAAGAAGGAAAAGAAATGCATCACTATTGGAGGACCTAACAGAAGCAGAAGATACTAAGAAGAGGTGGCAAGAATACACGAAAGAACTGTACAAAAAAGATCTTCATGACCCAGATGATCATGATGATGTGATCACTAATCTAGAACCAGACATCTTGGAGTGTGAAGTCAAGTGGGCTTTAGAAAGCATCACTACGAACAAAGCTAGTGGAGGAGATGGAATTCCAGTTGAGCTGTTTCNTCCCTTGGACTGCAAGAAGATCCAACCAGTCCATTCTGAAGGAGATCAACCCTGGGATTTCTTTGGAAGGAATGATGCTGAAGCTGAAACTCCAGTACTTTGGCTACCTCATGTGAAGAGTTGACTCATTGGAAAAGACTCTGATGCCGGGAGGGATTGGGGGCAGGAGGAGAAGGGGAATACCGAGGATGAGATGGCTGGATGGCATCACGGACTCGATCGATGTGAGTCTTAGTGAACTCCGAGAGATGGCGATGAATTAGGGAGGCCTGGTGTGCTGCAATTCATGGGGTCGCAAAGAGTTGGACATGAGTGAGTGACTGAACTGAACTGAACTGAAACCTGCCTGTTGCTGACTCAGTTCTCTGGGGCAAAATAAATATGAAAAGAACTTGATTTATATTTCTCTTGCTCTTCTTGCTGTTGATAAACCTCTTCATTCATTTTGTCTAACTGAGGCTCTCAATAACGTTGAACAGCAACAAAGAGAATAGCAAAAGAAGAGAGAAGAGGAACAACCTCTTCTAACTACTACAGCTTAAGTCCCAAGATCCACATTCTGTTAGAATTCCTCTTAATATTATTTTTTATGTACTTAATTTCTTAAATAGAAACTTAAGAACACTCACCTGGGATCCTAATGACCATATTTAAAATACTAAATACGTTTTATAGATTTTAAACTCAAAAACTGTGAGCAGCATTTTCAAACATAATAAGTTTCCAGATTGAGAAAGATTGCAGCTACATTACACAAACACACACATACACTTTCTGATTAAGCTGTGTCTTATTTATGTGATGTAATCTAGCCCATTATCTTGGACCTAAGGTTCTCTGATCCTAATATCCTGGAAGAAAAAAATGAAGTATGAACTTGAAGATAAAAAATAAAGATTACTGGTTTTATAACTTTTTTACTTACAATAGCTGATAAGTAATCATGATTTGAAAGTTGCTTCTGTTCATATCTGTCTTATCTTTTGTTTTAAAAACATAAGAAAGTTTATGGGGAAAAAATTTATAGAATACACAATCTTGGTGAGGTTTCATGAAGAGAAGATCTTGTTGGATATAAGGAAACAAATCAAAGAGGAAGAACCCATTCCCCACTAGAAGGTGCCCTCTACAACACACACACACACACACACACACATCCTCCCAGCAGAACCACAACCTGGACACTGCTCACAATTTAAGAAAGAAGCTAGTCATTTGGTGGGGAAATTTTCACATACTAATACATTTGGCTAGAAATAGGAAAGGGATATAACTGAAGGTTTGTTCTCTAGTATATTGCTAGTGAATGGTGGATTATTTCACTAAATGAAATTTTTCTAGGACTTGATTCTCAGAGAAATAACCCAGCTTAAAGGAACCAAAGGAAAAATGTATTACAGGATTATATACTATTTGAGCTGGGAAGAAACATCTTATAGCCATCAGCTTCTATTTCACAGGTAAGAAAACTGACATGTAAAGATATCAATTAATCCATGTATTCATTTTTAATTCTTACAAATATGAATGCCCAAAAGATAAACACTTTTGATTGAATAAAAATGAAAAACTATGTCATATACAAATGCAAAATCAAAACAAAAGTTGAAAGATACATAACAAGTGATTCAAATATTGACAACTTATAAGAAAATAAATGTTTTCCTTATTACACAAAGAAGGGCTTCAAATCATAATAGAGAGATGGAGTTCTGTTGGAAATGAAGCAAAGGACAAGAGTACACAGTTAGAACAAATAATCAATTAATTTATGAAAACCTATCTATTTATTATTAAATAAATGAAAATTAAATACTAAGAAATAGCTTTGTTAATATATCAAATGCAAGCTCTTTTAAAAGTTGGATAGCACCCATGGTTAAAGGGTGGTCAGAAAGCATAATCAGTGGTGTGCTGGAGACAGATTTTTTGATTCATGAGNATTATTAAATAAATGAAAATTAAATACTAAGAAATAGCTTTGTTAATATATCAAATGCAAGCTCTTTTAAAAGTTGGATAGCACCCATGGTTAAAGGGTGGTCAGAAAGCATAATCAGTGGTGTGCTGGAGACAGATTTTTTGGTTCATGAGAGGTGATTTTGCTCATTTTCCCCCAGATCTGAACAGAGTAACATCATGTTGGTACCTTGAAACTGGCAATGGCTAGAAGTTTACCATGGAATTTGTCAGTCATTATCAATAAGGGCATTTTTTAAAGCCAGAAAACCCAGCACACTGTGAGTATATATAGTATGAGCATTGTGTGTACTCATACTTTTAAATGAGAATAAAACTGATACAACGTCTTCATAAAAGAGCTACATATAAATGTGTAACCAAATTTTTAATGTGTATATACTGACAGTCATTTCATTTTAATGAATTCATATTTAAAATTCTTTTAGATAGATGTCTACTAATGAGTTTGACCATGTTTCCATTTTTGTAAAAGACAAAAAGAATTAGAAATAACCTAGATGGCCAGGGATACAACCAAACACAAAAAATTATGAAAATATAGAATCTGGGAAAAATTTACCTCTATTTATAAAAAGAGTAAAAAGTGTTACATATATAAAAGTATAACACAGATTATCTCAAACTGAAAAACTAGTTATTAACAGTAGCTATAGTTTAATTTCTTTGTGTTAATAAAATTGAGTAGCAAAAAGGAAATAAGATATTTAAAAGGGTACAAAAATGTATTATCATTACTTGTCTTTAAAAAGTGGAACTGTCAGGAGAAAATATATATATAATTCATGTATCTTTTACTTTTCTAATACATAGAATTTTATACACACATATATATCTGTTTATATATATCTAATGCCATATCATCTTAATCTGTAGACTATATATATGTATGTTCATATACATACTATATATGAAATATTCCTCACATACTGATTTAAGTTTTTAATTTTATCAACCATCATTTTTTTTATTAATACCTTTTCCTTTTTTAATTGGAATATTACTGCTTTAAATGTTGTGTTAATTTCTGCTGTACAACAGCATAAATTAGCTGCATGTATGTATATGTATGTATATATATACATGTGGGCTTCCTGGGGTAGCTCAGCTGTTAAAGAATCTGCCTGCAATACAGGGGACCCTGGTTCGATTCCTGGGTTGGGAAGTTACCCTGGGGAAGGGATAGGTTACCTACTCCAATATTCTTGGGATTCCCTGTTGGCTCAGTGGCAAAGAATCTGCTTGCCCATGCAGTAGGCATAGGTTTGATTCCTGATCCAGGAAGATTTCCATGGAGAAGGAAATGGAAGTCCACTTCAGTATTTTTGCCTGGGAATTGCCATGGACAGAGGAGCCTTGCAGGTAGTCCGTAGGGCAGCAAAAAAGTGAGACACAACTGCACAACAGCAATACACATAACCCCTCCCCTTTGAGCCAACATCTCAACCTCCCACCAAGCATCATTTTTAAAAGGAAAATACTGTTTTAAATAAGATTAATAATTAAATAAGATGATGGCCTAGACTTTGAGTAAAGTATTATTTCCATGTCTATTTGCTTTAGTGTGATTGCTCAGCAGGGACTGGAGGTGAGGTCACCCTGCCAACAGAGTTTACTCTGAAAGCAGAACCATTTTTATTCTCAATCAATCCAGGTAAATAAATATAAAGCACTTAGAAATCTCAGAAGGCTGGCCTTAGATGGAATATAGAGAAGTTTATCTTCTCTCTTAATAGAGACTTTGCAGTGCGGTGGAAGAGCTGAACTTGTCCTGAGCAGAAGGGTATAATTAAACTGGTATATTTCTGTTTTGCTAGTGATAGTATAAACAATTGCAACACTTTGGCAAACTATTTGGTAATATTCATTAGAAAAAAGAAATTTTATTGCTAGTTGATCCAGAACTTTTATTTCTAGCATATTCCCTCAGAATATTAAGAAATATTCTGAAACAAGGAAGAAGCTAAGGTACAAAGATATTCAATTATAGCAAAGACTGCTGCTGTTGCTGCTGCTAGTTGCTTCAGTCATGTCCGACTCTGTGCGACCCCACAGACAGCAGCCCACCAGGCTGCCCCATCCCTGGGATTCTCCAGGCAAGAACACTGGAGTGGGTTGCCATTGCCTTCTCCAATGCATGAAAGTGAAAAGTGAAAGTGAAGTTGCTCAGTGTGCCCAGCTCTTAGCGACCCCATGGACTGCAGCCCACCAGGCTCATTCAATCATGGGATTTTCCAGGCAAGAGTACTGGAGTGGGGTGCCATTGCCTTCTCCATTATAGCATTATTACTACTTTAATGAAAAAAAGCAGCAGAATTTAACTGTTTAACAATGAAGGAATGCTAAACAAAATGAAGCATATATAATCATGGATTAAAATTTAGTAAATAGAAATATCAGTATAAAGAGCTTAATAACATGGTACTTGATAGTTCTTGTATGTTTTGACAGATTTTCTAACTCCACCTGAGGAAGGTGAACACATCTAACCCTTATATAGTGTTGCCTAGTTCATAAAATGGCACCATCATATGTTGTTGTGTTGTCACTTCAGTCACGTCTGACTCTTTGTGACCCCATGGACTGTAGTCTGCCAGGCCCCTCTGTCCACGGGATTCTCCAGGCAAGAATACTGGAATGCGTTGCCGTGCCCTCCTCCAGGAAATCATCCTGATCCAGGGATTGAATCTGTGTCTCTTGTGCCTCCTGCACTGGTAGGCAGGTTCTTTACTATTAGCACAACCTGGGAAGCCCATACTGTGTGATGAACAGATTTGTAGGAGCTAAGTTGTTAAAAGGAGCTCCCCTGAAGCTCAAATGGTAAAGAATCTGCCTGCAATGTGGGAGACCTGGGTTCAATCCCTGGGTTTGGAAGATCCTCTGTAGAAGGGAATGGCAGCTGAACAACTAAGCACACAAGATGTTAAAAGACCAGTTGAGAAACTTAAGATAGTTTAAGTGAGAAATGGTGATAGTATGGAGTTGAGTTCCTTTAATGGACTGGAACCTGGTGGTCTGAAGTTGATGATAAGAAAGTGAAAGAGAGAAAAAGGCTAATATTCCCTGGTTTATGCAGAAAACCAATAAAGCCCTTGACACAGTGTTTGCAGCGCTCATGAAGGCACCTGGCACCCCCTCGAGGGGGTGAAGGCACAGTGTATCTCTCGAGGGGCTCTTAGAAGCCTGGGAAGGAGAGTGAGCACGTCGGGTTTCTATGCTCCAGAGAAT
>SJYW01014763.1:460048-484782 GCA_006410735.1 Raphicerus campestris | reverse complement strand
GGTAGGGGGGTGAGGGTGTAGGGGAGTGGGGACAGGGAGGAGGAAGAGGGGTGGTAGAGAGAGAGAAAGAATGAACAAAAGAAAGAAAGACACAGGGACCCAAGCTCTGATGGAGCAAAGGTATTTTAATAGCAGTAATGCATGCTTATATAGCTTTAGTAAGATGATTATTCAGCTATTACACAGGTTGAAATTTTATCAATAGTCACAATATGGATAGTCTAATACATACAAGGTCGCTGATGCTGAAAACAGTCTCTGAGGGAGTTACTGAAAAAAATCCAAGCAGATACCGTTTCTCATGATCTCAGTCCTGAGAGTTGCGTGCAGCACTACCCATTCTCAGAAGAAAAACTGATAAGGAACAGAAAATTTATGAGAAACAACACATAGGAATCCTACTGTTAAACATTCCCTGACAGTATGGGTTATCTATCTATCTATATGCATGCATGCTAAGTCACTTCAGTCATGTCTGACTCTTTGTGATTTCATGGGCCAGGCTCTTCTGTCCACAATATTCTCCAGGTAAGACTACTGGAATTGGCTGCCATGCCTTACTCCAGGGGATCTTCACAGCCGGGGATTAAGCTCACCTTTCTATGTCTTTTGCATTGGCAGACAGGTTCCTTGCCACTAGTGCAGAAGCCCCTATGTATATTGCCCATACTATTGCTATTTCTCACCTGAAATATTTTAAGTTTCTCAATTGTTCTTTTAACATTGTAGCTCCTACAAATCTGTTTATAATATGTAGCCAAAATAGCTTTACAAAAAAAAATTTGATAAAATTTCATTGTATTTTCNCCCCTATGTATATTGCCCATACTATTGCTATTTCTCACCTGAAATATTTTAAGTTTCTCAATTGTTCTTTTAACATTGTAGCTCCTACAAATCTGTTTATAATATGTAGCCAAAATAGCTTTACAAAAAAAAATTTGATAAAATTTCATTGTACTTTATTGTTTGAATTAAAACAAATACATAACTAACAAATATAATCACCATATTTCCTGCTAGCAGGGATTTGATTGAGGTTGTTTTGTCATTTTAACCTACATAATTTTAACCTAATTGTCATTCAGTTTGCTCTTTAGCAAGAGTTTACAGAGGAGAAACCACATTTTGGCTAGGACATATCACACTACCTTTGGGCACCTGGCACAACTCCAATATTACAGTTTTTTTTAGAAATTTCATATCAATGCTTGACTTCCATACTAGTTTGTCAGTCTCATGACAGCTGACACATTATTTTAGCCTCAACTCCTAGCAGTATATCACAGTATAGTAGGTACTTAAGAATCATTTTTCAATACAGAATAAAAAAAAGGAAAGTAAATACCTTAAAAATTATGTGTGATTGATATGTAAAATTAAAACCTGAAAAGGAAAAAAGCAGGATACTAATAAACTACTAATAGATTTATGTTTTTAAACTAAAGGATTGGATAATGATTTTATATACATTGCAAATCATGACCCAGATAATCACTGTTGTGTGATCACTCAACTAGAGCCAGACATCCTGGAATGTGAAGTCAAGTGGGCCTTAGAAAGCATCACTATGAACAAAGCTAGTGGAGGTGATGGAATTCCAGTTGAGCTATTTCAAATCTTGAAAGATGATGCTGTGAAAGTGCTGTACTCAACATGCCAGCAAATTTTGAAAACTCAGCAGTGGCCACAGGACTGGAAAAGGTCAGTTTTCATTCCAATCCCAAAGAAAGGCAATGCCAAAGAATGCTCAAACTACCACAAAATTGCACTCATCTCATACACTAGTAAAGCTCAAAATTCTCCAAGCCAGGCTTCAGTAGTATGTGAATCATGAACTTCCAGATGTTCAAGCTGGTTTTAGAAAAGGCAGAGGAACCAAAGATCAAATTGCCAACATCTGATGGATCACCAAAGAAGCAAGAGAGTTTAAGAAAAACATCTATTTCTGCTTTATTGACCAAAGTCTTTTGACTTTGTGGATCACAATAAACTGTGGAAAATTCTGAAAGAGATTGGAATACCAGGAAACCTAATCTGCCTCTTGAGAAACCTGTATGCAGGTCAGGAAGCAACAGTTAGAACTGGACATGGAACAACAGACTGGTTCCAAGTAGGAACTACGTCAAAGCAGTACATCAAGGCTGTATATTGTCACCCTGTTTATTTACCTTATATGCAGAGTACATCATGAGAAACACTGGGCTGGAAAAAGCACAACCTGGAATCAAGATTGACGGGAGAAATATAAATAACCTCAGATATGCAGATGACACCATCCTTATGGCAGAAAAAGAGGAGAGTGAAAAAGCTGGCTTAAAGCTCAACATTCAGAAAACAAAGATCATGGCATCTGGTCCAATCACTTCATGGCAAATAGATTGGGAAACAGTGCCTGAGTTTATTTGGGGGGGGGCTCCAAAATCCCTGCAGATGTTGACTGCAGCCATGAAATTAAAAGACGTTTACTCTTTGGAAGGAAAGTTATGACCAACCTAGTTAGCATATCAAAAGCAGAGACATTACTTTGCCAACAAAGTTCCATCTAGTCAAGGCTATGATTTTTCCAGTAGTTATGTATGGATGTGAGAGATGGACTGTGAAGAAAGCTGAGCCCTGAAGAATTGATGCTTTTGAACTGTGGTGTTGGAGGAGACTCTTGAGAGTCCCTTGGACTGCAAAGAGATCCAACCAGTCCATTCTAAAGGAGATCAGTCCTGGGTGTTCTTTGGAAGAACTGATGCTGAAACTTCAATACTTTGGCCACCTCATGCGAAGAGTTGACTCACTGGAAAAGACCCTGATGCTGGGAGGGATTGTGGTCAGGAGGAGAAGGGGACAACAGAGGATGAGATGGCTGGATGGCATTGCCAACTCGATGGACATGAGTTTGGGTAAACTCCGAGAGTTGGTGATGGACAGGGAGGCCTGGGGTGCTGTGTTTCATGGGGTTGCAAAGAGTCAGACATGACTGAGCGACTGGACTGAACTGAACTGACGAAGGGTAACACTAATAACGTTGCTCATATTTACTGTTTTAGTACATGGCTGGTGGTACACAATTATATATAAGATACATTTATTTATTCTTTATAGCAAAGCTATATATTAAATAACCAAATATTGAAAGATACATTGTTATACCACTGAAGCCACTGAGATATAAATTTGTCACATGAGTGAACTTAAATCACAAAGTTCATATTGGATCTGGAATGAAACTCAGGTTTTTCTGACTTCCAGGATCACATTTTTAATTAGTTTGCTACACTGTCTTTTATAATTAAAGTTTTGATATTATAAGTGATCTTGATGCCTATTTTTTCTCTGATTTTCCATAATGTAGTTATAATAACAATAATAATGAATTAATAATTGCTTTTTCACCCTTAAGTCAATATTTAGTTTTACTTTATTTCTCCAAATAAAGTTTCATTATTAAATAAATATTTGACATATATACACTGTTAATGGGGCTTCCTGGGTTAAGCTAGTGGTAAAGAATTCAGCTTCCAAGGCAGGAAATATAAGAGATGCAGATTTGATGTCTGGGTTGAACCTAGAGGAGGGCATGGCAGCCCACTCCAGCATTCTTGCCTGGAGAATCCCATGGACAGAAGAGCCTGCTTACTGTCTATAGGGTGGCAGAGTCAGACACGACTGAAGTGACTTAGCACACACACACTAGTGATACTACGTATAAAACAAATAACTAACAAAAACCTACTGTATAGCTCAGTGCTCTGTGCTTACCTAAATATGAAGAAAATCCAAAAAAGAGGGGATATATGTATACATTAATNTGGCAGAGTCAGACACGACTGAAGTGACTTAGCACACACACACTAGTGATACTACGTATAAAACAAATAACTAACAAAAACCTACTGTATAGCTCAGTGCTCTGTGCTTACCTAAATATGAAGAAAATCCAAAAAAGAGGGGATATATGTATACATTAATATATTTTCACTTTGATCCACTGATTCACTTTGCTGTATGGTAGAAATTACTACAACATTGTAAGACAACTATATTTCATTAAAATTAATTTAAAAATTGAATTAAGTATTTCAAGCACAAAAATAAGATATACAGTCCTAGAGCTTTTGTAATCATAATTATGTCACAAAATAAAATTAGATGTGAACCAACTTTAATTCAATATGCAACAAATTTGTATGAAAATATATAGTGGAGACATTATTTTTCAGTTTGGAAAATTTAGAAGTTAAAGTAGTAAAGCATAGTTCATAGTTCATACATTTTGAACTTCTTGGCTGTAGCGTGGTTAATGAACCCTGTAACTATGTGTGTGTTTGCATGTATGTGCGTTTTGGGGGATAGGTGGAAACAGAAGTGTGGGAATATATACATCACTGTCATAAAATTGTTGACTGAGGTTCATTTCAATAGTTATATCAAGTTTTTAATACTCTAGAAAATTATGTTCACATTCTTACTGCACACAGTGTAAAATTGCACAAAGGTATATAAGGAATGAACTGCTAATGTTACCAAGTTTGAATTAATGAAGCCAACAGCTCCTTAGGAGCACCACATCCAGCACACTCAATCAGCAAAACTGTAGCTGTCAAGTCTGTGTTGTAAAGAAGTGGGCATGGTTACTGACTTTATTCAGGTATGCACACTTGTTTACACTTCTCTGGATACTACTTAACTATGCACACTTTGACAAAGCAAAGTAAGTCCCTCTCCACCAGTATTTAATATTAATAGTTCACTAGCTCTCCAGTGCCTGGAGAAGGCAATGGCAACCCACTCCTTACTCTTGCCTGGAAAATCCCATGGACGGAGGAACCTGTTAGGCTGCAGTCCATGGGGTCGCTAAGAGTCAGACACGACTGAGCGACTTCACTTTCACTTTTCACTTTAATGCATTGGAGAAAGAAATGGCAACCCACTTCAGTGTCCTTGCCTGGAGAATCCCAGAGACAGGGGAGCCTGGTGGGCTGCCGTCTGTGGGGTTGCACAGAGTCGGACACGACTGAAGCGACTTAGCAGCAGCAGCCCTCCAGTGCCTGGAGAAGGCAGTGGCACCCCACTCCAGTACTCTTGCCTGGAAAATCCCATGGATGGAGGAGCCTGGTAGGCTGCAGTCCATGGGGTCGCTAAGAGTTGGGCACACTGAGCAACTTCACTTTCACTTTTCACTTTAATGCATTGGAGAAAGAAATGGCAACCCACTCCAGTATTCTTGCCTGGAGAATCCCAGGGACGGCGGAGCCTGATGGGCTGCCATCTATGGTGTTGCACAGAGTTGGACACGACTGAAGCGACTTAGCAACAGCAGCAGCCCTCCATTGTGTACCACAGATTTTAGAAAGCCAAGGAAATTAATGTTCCTTACTATAAATAAGGTAAAATACTTTGTAATTGAGAAAAATTTTTTTCATAATCCTAGTCTAACATGATATTGAAATATTCTCATCTGTTATTAAGGAGCTGTAATTTTGGAAAGATTGAAGGCAAAAGGAAAAGAGGGTGGCAGAGGATGAGATGGTTAGATAGCTTCACTGACTCGATGGACATGAATTTGAGCAAACTCCTGACAATAGTAGAGGACAAAGGAGCCTGGCATGCTGCAGTCCACGGGGTTGCAGAAAGTCAGACACAGCTTAGCAACTAAACAACAACAGCAAAATTTTGGAAACCTGCTTTCACTACCATATGCAAATACTTATCTACTATGGATTTCCCCAAAGATTCCACTTAGACATACAAAAAGGAAAAGTAAAATCAAGTGATCTGTATTCATTTAAGATACAAATATATGTTCCCATTTGGAATTTTCACTATGTTCATTATATGAACCTAACCTTAAGTTGTTCTAAAAATTACAAATAATTCATAAATATTCCAAAATTTCTAATTTATTTTTAAGAAATTTATATGGTTAATATTAAAATATCTTTATGGTAAAAATCACTGTTTGAGATAGCTTCCTTGGTCTAGTCTTTAAGGTCATATTCCACTTTTAATGCTTATTTCTTGTTACTGTTCAGTTTTATTTTGCAAATTTATAACTTTTTTCACTTTTAACTAATGATATTTTATTGTTTTCTGGAGGCTTTTTAGGCAAGGAGACAATTTAATAATAAAACTGAGTAAATATCTCTAGGATAAAATGTGCCAATAAAAGAAGCCATTTGTTTTGTTTTGTTTTGTTTTCAGCTTCGGTGTGCAGAGAGAACTATCTGAATCATATTGTGTTCAGTGAAATCTGCTGAGAAAGAACTTACCAAACAATATCAGTGTTTTACTCAGCCTTTGGGCCATTTTTAACAAATAAAGATGCACACCAAAGGTGAATGCTGTGGTGTGTATAATAAGCAAGCATGAGGAGAGTTTGTTACCATGCGTCAAAGCAAAAATTGCACAGGATGAAATTAAAGAGATGGAAGCTACTGCTCATAGGGGACAGAAACCTGTACCATCTTATTTCAACTGTGCTGAAAAAAGGGTCAGAGAGTTTTTAATGGCTGGGATGAAGTGATAGAGGAGAAACAGTAGGCCATTTGTGTTTACTAATCTGCCTACCCAAAGGAAAAGTAAACTTTCTTATGTGTTCATGAAAGGAGATCATTTTTATAACTTGGAGCGAGGCAGCCACTGATTTTCAGCTCTTTCTCTTCCTGAGAGACTGAGAGATAAGTCTGGCTGAGGTTCCTTGATAAATACTTTTCAAGGGGATGACTCCCCAGTCCTTGAGGCAATGCCAGGTTGTAAAACTGGCAAAAGGTTTTTAAAGTTTTACATCTCGATGGGGCAAAGGGACAATTCACAATTATATGTTTTCTTAAGTAAATCCTCTACAGAAAATGTCAGGGCTTAGAGTCTGGAAGAAGCCTGTCTGCAGTTTAGTCAGTCTAAGGAAATACTACCACTGTCTTAGTTATATGTCATTTTCCCCTTCCCCTGCCTTATGAGGGTCATATATCTCATTTTTTTTTCAGCCCTATGGTGACGAATGAAGCAAAGACTCAGAGAGCTTGGCATTAGCTCACAGTCATATGGCTAGTTCAACTGCACATTCAAAATGCTCTTCCCTTACATGNTACTCTTGCCTGGAAAATCCCATGGATGGAGGAGCCTGGTAGGCTGCAGTCCATGGGGTCGCTAAGAGTTGGGCACACTGAGCAACTTCACTTTCACTTTTCACTTTAATGCATTGGAGAAAGAAATGGCAACCCACTCCAGTATTCTTGCCTGCAGAATCCCAGGGACGGCGGAGCCTGATGGGCTGCCATCTATGGTGTTGCACAGAGTTGGACACGACTGAAGCGACTTAGCAACAGCAGCAGCCCTCCATTGTGTACCACAGATTTTAGAAAGCCAAGGAAATTAATGTTCCTTACTATAAATAAGGTAAATACTTTATAATTGAGAAAAATTTTTTTCATAATCCTAGTCTAACATGATATTGAAATATTCTCATCTGTTATTAAGGAGCTGTAATTTTGGAAAGATTGAAGGCAAAAGGAAAAGAGGGTGGCAGAGGATGAGATGGTTAGATAGCTTCACTGACTCGATGGACATGAATTTGAGCAAACTCCTGACAATAGTAGAGGACAAAGGAGCCTGGCATGCTGCAGTCCATGGGGTTGCAGAAAGTCAGACACAGCTTAGCAACTAAACAACAACAGCAAAATTTTGGAAACCTGCTTTCACTACCATATGCAAATACTTATCTACTATGGATTTCCCCAAAGATTCCACTTAGACATACAAAAAGGAAAAGTAAAATCAAGTGATCTGTATTCATTTAAGATACAAATATATGTTCCCATTTGGAATTTTCACTGTGTTCATTATATGAACGTAACCTTAAGTTGTTCTAAAAATTACAAATAATTCATAAATATTCCAAAATTTCTAATTTATTTTTAAGAAATTTATATGGTTACATATTAAAATATCTTTATGGTAAAAATCACTGTGTTTGAGATAGCTTCCTTGGTCTAGTCTTTAAGGTCATATTCCACTTTTAATGCTTATTTCTTGTTACTGTTCAGTTTTATTTTGCAAATTTATAACTTTTTTCACTTTTAACTAATGATATTTTATTGTTTTCTGGAGGCTTTTTAGTCAAGGAGACAATTTAATAATAAAACTGAGTAAATATCTCTAGGATAAAATGTGCCAATAAAAGAAGCCATTTGTTTTGTTTTGGTTTGTTTTCAGCTTCGGTGTGCAGAGAGAACTGTCTGAATCATATTGTGTTCAGTGAAATCTGCTGAGAAAGAACTTACCAAACAATATCAGTGTTTTACTCAGCCTTTGGGCCATTTTTAACAAATAAAGATGCACACCAAAGGTGAATGCTGTGGTGTGTATAATAAGCAAGCATGAGGAGAGTTTGTTACCATGCGTCAAAGCAAAAATTGCACAGGATGAAATTAAAGAGATGGAAGCTACTGCTCATAGGGGACAGAAACCTGTACCATCTTATTTCAACTGTGCTGAAAAAAGGGTCAGAGAGTTTTTAATGGCTGGGATGAAGTGATAGAGGAGAAACAGTAGGCCATTTGTGTTTACTAATCTGCCTACCCAAAGGAAAAGTAAACTTTCTTATGTGTTCATGAAAGGAGATCATTTTTATAACTTGGAGCGAGGCAGCCACTGATTTTCAGCTCCTTCTCTTCCTGAGAGACTGAGAGATAAGTCTGGCTGAGGTTCCTTGATAAATACTTTTCAAGGGGATGACTCCCCAGTCCTTGAGGCAATGCCAGGTTGTAAAACTGGCAAAAGGTTTTTAAAGTTTTACATCTCGATGGGGCAAAGGGACAATTCACAATTATATGTTTTCTTAAGTAAATCCTCTACAGAAAATGTCAGGGCTTAGAGTCTGGAAGAAGCCTGTCTGCAGTTTAGTCAGTCTAAGGAAATACTACCACTGTCTTAGTTATATGTCATTTTCCCCTTCCCCTGCCTTATGAGGGTCATATATCTCATTTTTTTTTCAGCCCTATGGTGACGAATGAAGCAAAGACTCAGAGAGCTTGGCATTAGCTCACAGTCATATGGCTAGTTCAACTGCACATTCAAAATGCTCTTCCCTTACATGCCTGCATCTTCCTCTACTTAGCAGCAAGTTCCTAGGTGAGATGTAACTGTATCCTTTTGGAAAAATATACTGTATTCTTAATTTTATCTGTTTCCAAATTGTGTTCACTCTCCTGGAGAAAAGAGGAATAGAACTCACTGGTTTATTTATTTTTTATCTCTATTAAACATAGCTTTCAGGAGCCAGCATAGCACAAGGGGATGTGTTCCCATCTACAGGACACTCTATTTACAGTTGAGCATTTTAAGCCAGAAGAACATAGCTAATCTTTCCTTTTGCTCAGAAATCAAGAATGGTCTAGTTACTCTTGAGAAGTTCTTCCATTAAAGCCTGAGTCAGAAGAAAACTTGCCAACCACTGAAATAGCACAAGGGTCTCAACATTTTTTGAAGGCTCTTTGCCAAGTACTCACTCAGTCCAACAGTGCATAGCTTGGTGGATCTGACAGGATAAAGAGGATAAATTTCTTACTATGTTAAAGCAAGCATAAAAATAATGAGCAAAGAAAGTTCATGGATACCATTATGATAGCTGGAGTTAAATAATATATGACATTAATGGCTTGAATTTAACATAGCTTCCTATTAAAACTTCTTTCCTGGAGGGATCAGGAAACATAATAAGTTATGAGGCATGGCAAATAGAAGGGGGGGAGATAAAAAAGAAGCAGTGACAGATTTTATTTTCTTAGGCACCAAAATCACTATGGACAGCGATTGCCACCATGAAATTAAAAGATGCTTGCTCCTTGGAAGGAAAGCTATGTCAAACCTTGACAGCATATTCAATGGCAAAGATATCACTTTGCCAACAAAGGTCCATATAGTCAAAGCTATGGCTTTTCTAATTGTCATGTACAGATGTGAGAGGTGGACCATAAAGTCTGAGCACTGAAGAATTGATGCTTTTGATTTGTGGTGCTGGAGAAGACTTTTGAGATCCCTTGGAGAGCAGGGAGATCAAACAAGTCAATCCTAAAGGAAATCAACCCTGGATATTCATTGGAAGGGCTGATATTCATTGAAGCTGAACCTCCAATACTTCGACCAATTGATGTGAAAGTCAGTTCATTGGAAAAGACTTTGAAGCTGGGGAAGACTGAAGGCAAAAGAAGAGGGCAGCAGAGGATGAGATAGTTAGCATCACGGATTCAACGAACACGAATTTGAGCAAACCCTGGGAGATAGTGGAGGACAGAGGAGCCTGGCGTGCTGCAGTCCATGGGATTGCAAAAGAGTTGACTACAACTTAGTGACTAAATAACAAAACAACTTTGGTACATAAAGCATTAAAAGCTGATGGCTTACATTTACTTTTAACTTGTGAATGGATGAAGTTCTATCAAAACTCTAATGAGTTTTACCCATCCAAATAGAAGGTGAATAATCTTTTAACTTGAATTTTATGACTTTACAACTTCAGTAAACACTGATTTTGAATGTGTAACTTTTGTGTGACACATAACTTTGAATAGTTGTCTTTCTTACTAATTGTATCTTGTGATTTCACAGATAACCAACAACTGGATATGAAGCATTCTGTATAGTCAAGTGAACTAAACATTTTTTTAAGTTATTTTTTTTATTGAAGGATAGTTGCTTTACAGAAGTATACCATTTTCTGTCAAACTTCAACGTGAATCGGCCATACGTATACATATATCCTCTCCCTTTTGAACCTCCCTTCATCTTCCTCCCCATCCCAGCCCTCTAGTTTGATACAGAGCCCCTGTCTGAATTTCCTGAGCCATACAACAAATTCCCATTGGCTATCTATTTTACATATGGTAGTGTAAGTTTCCATGTTACTTTTTCCATATATCTCCTTCTCCTCCCCTCTCCCCGTGTCCATAAGTCTGTTTCTCCACTGCTGCCCTTCAGTATCATTTTTCTAGACTCCATATATATGTGTTAGAATATAGTATTTCTCTTTCTCTTTCTGACTCACTTTACCCTGTATAATTTGGTTCTAGGTTCATCCACCTCATTAGAACTGACTCAAATATGTTCCTTTTATGGCTGAATAGTATTCCATTTTATCTATATATTACAACTTCTTTATCCATTCACTTGTCAATGGACATCTAGATTGCTTCCATGTCCTAACTATTGTAAATTGTGCTGCAGTGAACAATGGGATACATGTGTTTCTTTCAATTTTGGTTTCCTCAGGATATATGTCTAGGAGTGGGATTTCTGGGTCATATGGTGGTTTTATTCCTAGTTGTTTAAGGAATCTCCATACCATCTTCCATAGTGGCTGTATCAATTTACATTCCCACCAACAGTGCAAAAGTGTTCCTTTTTCTCCACACCCTTTCTAGCATTTATTGTAGACTTTTTGATGATGACTATTCTGACCAGTGTGAGGTGATATCTCATTGTAGTTTTGATTTGCATTTCTCTAATAATGAGTGATGTTGAGCATCTTTTCTTGTGTTTGTTAGCCATCTGTACGTCTTCTTTGGAGAAATGTCTGTTTAGGTGTTTATCCCACTTTTTAATTGGGTTGTTTGTCTTTCTGGTATTGAGTTGTATGAGCTGCTTGTAACTTCTGGAAATTCTTTGTTAGTGGTTTCATTTACCATTATTTTCTCCCATTATGGATGTCTTTTCACCTCGCTTATAGCGTCCTTTGCTGTGCAAAATCTTTTACATTAAATCAGGTCCCACTTGTTTACTTTTGTTTCTATTTCTGTTACTCTAGATAGGGTATACTACTACTACTACTAGTAACTCACTTCAGTCGTGTCCGACTCTGTGCGACCCCATAGATGGCAGCCCACCAGGCTCTATCGTCCCTGGGATTCTCCAGGCAAGAACACTGGAGTGGGTTGCCATTTCCTTCTCCAATNTTTGCTGTGCAAAAACTTTTACATTAAATCAGTTCCCACTTGTTTACTTTTGTTTCTATTTCTGTTACTCTAGATAGGGTATACTACTACTACTACTACTAACTCACTTCAGTCGTGTCTGACTCTGTGCGACCCCATAGACGGCAGCCCACCAGGCTCTGTCATCCCTGGGATTCTCCAGGCAAGAACATTGGAGTGGGTTGCCATTTCCTTCTCCAATGCATTAGAGTAAAAAGTGAAAGTTAAGTCACTCAGTCGTGCCCGTCTCTTAGAGACCCCATGGACTGCAGCCTACCAGGCTCCTCTGTCCATGGGAATTTCCACGCAAGAGTACTGGAGTGGAGTGCCATCACCTTCTCCGAGATAGGGCATAGTGAAAGTGAAAGTGAAGTCGCTCAGTTGTGTCCAACTCTTTGCAACTCCATGGATTGCAACTCACCAAGTTCCTTTGTCCATTGAATTTTTCAGGCAAGAATACTGGAGTGGGTTGCCATTTCCTTCTCCAGGGGATCTTCCCGACCTAGGGGTTGAACCCAGGTCTCCTGCATTGCAGGCAGACGCTTTACTGTCTGAGCCACGGGGAAGCTTGGATAGGTCATAGAGGATCTTGCTTTGATTTATGTCATTGAGTGCTCTGCCTGTTTTTCTCTAAGAGTTTTATAGTTTCTGATCTTTAATCCATTTTGAGTTTATTTTTGTGTACGGTGTTAGGAAGTGTTCTGATTTCATTCTTTTACATGTACTGTCCAGTTTTCCACATGGGTTTATTTCTGGGCTTTCTATCTTGTTTTCTGGGCTTTCTATCTTGTTTCCTTGGTCTATATTTCTGTTTTTGTGCCAGTGTCATACCTTCTTGATGATTGTAGCTTTGTAGTATAACCTGAAGTCAGGAAGCTTGATTTTTTCAGCTCCATTCTACTTTCTCAAGACTGCTCTCTCTATTCGAGGTCTTTTGTGTTTTCATATGAATTGTGAAATTTTTTGTTCTAGTTCTGTGAAAAATGCCATTGATAATTTGATAGGGATTGCATTAAATCTGTAGATTGTATTTAGTAGTATTGCCACTTTCACAATATTGATTCTTCTTACTCAGAAACATGGAATATCTCTTCTTCTGTTTATGTCATCTTTGATTTCTTTCATTAGTGTCTTATAACTTTTTGTGTACAGTTCTTTGTCTTCTTAGGTGAATTTATTCCCAGATATTTAATTCTTTTACTTGCAATGGTGAATGGGATAGATTCCTAGATTGGTCTGATTTTTTCATTGTTAGTATAAGATCATGGCATCCAGTCCTATAACTTCATGGCAAATAGATGGGGAAACAGTGGAAACAGTGGATGACTTTATTTTTCTGGGCTCCAAAATAACTACAAATTGTGAATGCAGCCATGAAATTAAAAGACACTTACTCCTTGGAAGGAAAATTATGACCAACCTAGACAGCATATTAAAAAACAGAGACATGACTTTGTCAACAAAGGTCTGTCTAGTCAAGGCTATGGTTTTTCCAGTAGTCACGTATGGATGTGAGAGTTGGAGTATAAAGAAAGCTGAGCACCGAAGAATTGATGCTTTTGAACGGTGGTGTTGGAGAAGACTCTTGAGAGTTCCTTGGAAGAATTGATGCTTTTGAATGGTGGTGTTGGAGAAGACTCTTGAGAGTTCCTTGGACTGCAAGGAGATCCAACCAGTCCATCCTAAAGGAGATCAGTTTTGTGTGTCCATAGGTAGGACTGATGTTGAAACTGAAACTCCAATCCTTTGGCCACCTGATGCAAAGAGCTGACTCATTTGAAAAGTCCCTGATGCTGGTAAAGATTGAGGGAAGGAGGAGAAGGGGCCAACAGAGGATGAGATGGTTGGATTTCATCACCGACTTAGTGGAATGGGTTTGGGCAGACTCCACGAGTTGGTGATGGACATGGAGGCCTGGTGTGTTGCGGTTCATGGAGTCACAAAGAGTTGGACACGACTGAGGAATTGAACTGAACTGAACTGATATAGAAATGCAAGTGATTTCTGTGTGTTGATTTTGTATCCTGCAACTCTGCTAAATTTACTGATTAGCTCTAGTAATTTTCTGATACTATCTTTAGGGTTTTCTATGTACAGTATCATGTCATCTGCAAACAGTGAGAGCTTTAGTTCCTCTTTTCTGATCTGGATTAATTTTATTTCTTTTTCTTCTCTGATTGCTATAGCTAGGACTTCTAGAACTATGTTGAATAATAGTGGCAAAAGTGGACACCCTTGTCTTGTTCCTGATCTTAGGGGGAATGCTTTCAAATTTTCACCATTGAGAATAATATTTGTTGCAGGCTTATCATATACGGCTTTTACTATATTGAGGTAGGTTCCTTCTATGCCCATTTTTTGAAGAGTTTAATCTTAAATAGGTACTGAATTTTGTCAAAGGTTTTTTTCTGCATCTCCTGAGATGATCATATGGTTTTTATCTTTCAATTTGTTAATATGGTATATCACATTGATTTCTGCATATTGAAGAATCCTTGTCCCTGGAATAAACCCAACCTGATAATGGTGTATACGCTTTTTGATGTGTTGTTGATTTCTGTTTGCTTAAATTTTGTTGAGGATTTTTGCATCTATGTTCATCAGTGATATTGGCCTGTAGTTTTCTTTTTTTGTGTTGTCTTTGTCTAGTTTTGGTCAGGGTGATGGTGGCCTCATAGAATGAGTTTGGAAGTGCTCCTTTTGAAAGAGTTTTAGAAGGATAGGCATTAGCTCTTCTCTAAATGTTTGATAGAATTCTCCTGTAAAGCCATCTGGTCCTGGGATTTTGTTTTTTGGGAGATCTTTGATCATAGCCTCAATTTAAGTGCTTGTAATTGGGTTGTTAATAATTTCTATTTCTTCCTGGTTCAGTCTTGGAAGATTGAACTTTTCTAAGAATCTGTCCATTTCTTCAAGGTTATCTATCTAATTGCCATATAGTTGGTCATAATAGTCTCTTATAATTCTTTATATTTCTGCATTGTCTGTTGTAACCTCTCCTGTTTCATTTCTAATTTTGTTGATTTGATTATTCTCTCTTTTTTTCTTGATGAGTCAGGCTAAGGGTTTGTCAATTTTGTTTATTTTCTCAAAGAGACAGCTTTTAGTTTTATTAATTTTTATGATTGTTTCCTTCATTTATTTTTCATTTATTTCTGCTTGGATTTTTATGATTTCTTTCCTTCTACTAATATTGGGGGGGGGGCGGTTGTCTTCTTTTCCAGTTGGTTTAGATATAAAATTAGGTTGTGTATTCGATGTTTTTCTTGTTTCTTGAGGTAGGATTTTATTGTTATAAACTTTCCTCCTAGAACTACTTTTGCTGCATCCCATAGATTTTGACTTGTATTTTCATTGTCATTTGGTTCTAGAAATTATTTTATTTCCATTTTGATTTCTTCAGTAACATGTTGGTTAGTTAGAAATGTGTTGTTTACTCTCCATGTGTTTGTGTTTCTTATGTTTTTTTTTTTTCTTGTAATTGTTATCTAGTCTCATACATTGTTNCTAGAAATTATTTTATTTCCATTTTGATTTCTTCAGTAACATGTTGGTTAGTTAGAAATGTGTTGTTTTCTCTCCATGTGTTTGTGTTTCTTATGTTTTTTTTTTTTCTTGTAATTGATATCTAGTCTCATACATTGTTGTCAGAGAAGATGCTTGATACAATTTCAATTTTCTTAAATTTACTGAGGTTTGATTTGTGACCCAAGATGTGGTCTATCCTGGAGAATGTTCCATGTGCACATAAGAAGAAGGTGCATTCTTCTGCATTTGGATGGAATATCCTAAAGATATCAATGAGATCCATCTCATCTAATGTATCATTTAAGACTTGTGTTTCCTTATTAATTTCTGTTTTGATGATCTGTCCATTGGTGTGAGTGGAGTGTCAAAGTCTCCTACTATTATTGTGTTACTATCAATTTCTCCTCTTAAGTGTGTTAATGTTTGTCTTACGTGTTGAGGTGCTTCTATGTTGAGTGCATCAGTTCAGTTCAGCACAGTTCAGTCACTCAGTCATGTCCAACTCATTGCAACAGCATGAATCATAGCACACCAGGCCTCCCTGTCCATCACCAACTCCTGGAGTTCACTCAAACTCATGTCCATTGAGTCAGTGATGCCATCCAGCCATCTTACCCTCTGTCATCCCCTTCTCCTCCTGCTTTCAATCTTTCCCAACATCAGACTCTTTTCAAATGAGTCAACTCTTCACATGAAGTGGCCAAAATATTGGAGTTTCAGCTTAAGCATCAGTCCATCCAATGAATATCCAGGACTGATCTCCTTTAGAATGGACTGATTGGCTCTCCTTGCAGTCCAAGGGACTCTCAAGAGTCTTCTCCAACACCACACTTCAAAAGCATCAATTCTTTTGTGCTCAGCTTTCTTCACAGTCCAACTCTCACATCCATACCTGACCACTGGAAAAAACCACAGCTTTGACTAGACGCACCCCATGTTGGCAAAGTAATGACTTTGCTTTTCAATATACTATCTGGGTTGGTCCTAACTTTCCTTCCAAGGAGTAAGCATCTTTTAATTTCATGGCTGCAATCACCATCTGCAGTGATTTTGGAGCCCCCAAAATTAAGTCTGACATTGTTTCCACTGTTTCCCCATCTATTTCCCATGAACTGATGGGATCAGATGCCATGATCCTAGTTTTCTGAATGTTGAGGTTTAAGTCAATGTTTTCACTCTCTTCTTTCACTTTCATCAAGAGGCTTTTTAGTTCCTCTTCACTTTCTGCCATAAGGGTGGTGTCATCTGCATATCTGAGGTTATTGATATTTCTCCTGGCAATCTTGATTCCAGCTTGTGCTTCTTCCAGCCTAGCGTTTCTCATTATGTGCTCTGCATATAAGTTAAATAAGTAGGGTGACAATACACACCATTGACATCCTCCTTTTCCTATTTGGGACCAGTCTGTTGTTCCATGTCCAGTTCTAACTGTTGCTTCCTGACCTGCATATACGTTTCTCAATAGGCAGGTCAGGTGGTCTAGTATTTCCGTCTCTTTCAGAATCTTCCACAGTTTATTGTGATCCACAAAGTCAAAAGCTTTGGCATAGTCAGTAAAGCAGAAATAGATGTTTTTCTGGAACTCTCTTGCTTTTTCCATGACTCAGTGGATGTTGGCAATTTAATCTCAGGTTCCTCTTTCTTTTCTAAAATCAGTTTGAACATCTGGAAGTTCATGGTTTATGTATTGCTGAAGACTGGCTTGGAGAATTTTGAGATTTACTAGCATGTGAGATGAGTGCAATTGTGCGGTAGTTTGGGCATTCTTTGATATTACCTTTCTTTGGAATTGGAATGAAAACTGACCTTTTCCAGTCCTGTGGCCACTGCTGAGTTTTCAAAATTTGCTGGCATATTGAGTACAGCACTTTCACAGCATCATCTTTTAGGATTTCAAACAGCTCAACTGGAATTCCATCACCTCCAGTAGCTTTGTTCATAGTGGTTTTTCCTAAGGCCCACTTGACTTCACATTCCAGGATGTCTGGCTCTAGGTGAGTGATCACACCATCATGAATTGTTATGTTTTCCTCTTGAATTGATTCCTTTTTCATTATGTAGTGTCTTTCCTTATCTCTTGTAATCTTATTTTGAGGTCTATTTTGTCTGTTATGAGGATTGCTATTCCAGCTTTCTTTTGCTTCCCATTTGCATGGAATATATTTTTCCATCCTCTCACTTTCAGTCTATTTGTGTCTTTAGGTCTGAAGTGGGTTTCTTATAGATAGCATATATATGGGTCTTGTTTTTGTATTCATTCAGCTGGTCTGTGTCTTTTGGTAATTATTGATATATATATATACATTTTCCTATTGCCATTTTCTAATTGTTTGGGGTTGATTTTGTAGGTTTTTTTTCTTCTGTTGTATTTCTTGACTATATAAGTCCATTTAACATTTGTTGTAAAGTTGGTTTTGTGGTATGAACTAAACATTTTAAACTTCTTAAGCACTAGAAGCACTTCATCACCCAGTATACCAAATGAGTAGGGTAAAATATCTGAACAAGAATTTATATTATTGCTAAATTTTGTATTTTCAAATCTTTTTTGTGTCCATAGTGATTAAGAAAAGGTCTGGATAATAAATGGATGTTCAAAATTCATATTAATGAATAAAAGAAGGGAATAAAATGAAAATCTATTTATAACAGATATTTATTGCACATCCAAGTCTGTCACATTCTCTTCAAAGCACTTTGGGAACTTTAGGGAACAAAACCGACAGGTTCAATGCTATGCTGCATATTTTGCCACAGATATTATCAATACTGTGAACAAAGTAATGTTTCTGAGTTTTTAGAATGAATTTTGTGATCCTATGAAAAATTTGCATTACATACAGTAATGGGAGGCAAGTATGACTTTTATGTGAAAATAAAGAGGAATGTTAAAGGAATTCCTGTTAGATAAATATGGATAAGAATTGAATAAATAACTAAGTTTTACAGTCACCAGGGCATTAAAGAAATAGAATGCTAATAACAGGTAAAGTAGGTTTAGAAAAAAAGTATAAAATATTATATAATTTTAATCAAAGAAAATTTCAACACAGTCATAAATTTTTTTACTACCTTCTTCAAATCATTTTAAAATGCTACTTAGTTTGATGTTTATGTGTATATGTATTTGAAGGCCTTTAAAAAATTTTTTATTATAAAAAGTTAATTTTTATTATTAGCTTCGAGTCACTATTCCATGAGCTTATATTAAAATATTTGGAAAAAATGTAAAATGTAGCCTTTTATATGAAGAGACTAATCTTAAAACTAGAGCTAACAAAATTTTGATATATTAATTGAATAATCTTTTAAATACTATTTCACCTTCAAAATCTTGGAAGAAATCCAACTTGGCTGTGATGATTATCCATTTTATATATCAGGACATTCAATTTTAAAATATTTAAAATTTATGTGCATAATAAATTTAAAAGAATGTTTCAAATTTTTGTGCATCAGAGATACTGGCCTATAATTTTTCTTTCTTATAACATCCTCATAAGATTTTTAAAAATTAATTTATTTTTTTTATCTGGAGGTAAATTACTTTATAATAGTGTAGTGGTTTTTGCCATACATTGACATGAATCAACCATGGGTGTACATGTGTCCTCATCCTGAACCCCCCTTCCATCTCCCTCCACATCCCATCTCTCAGGGTCATCCCAGGCTTTTAGTTCTAACTAGGTTTCTCATTCCTAGGTAAGTATTGAGGTAATTAGAGTAATTAGAATAAAGGTAAAAGGAATATACTAAGTCAATAATTACATGCAAAATAATTTAAAATTTGTGAAAATATAAAAATAATGTATCCTTATATGAAAATAAAATATTGCCCATTCAAGGTGTTTAGTTTATACCTCAATATAATAAAAACGTCAACCTGTAAATATCATAAATATAAGACTGAGTCAATGAATTCAAATTCAAACTAGGATTTTTAAATCCTATATAATTATGAAGCTGAGTGGCAAATCTCCATGTAGAATTCTAAGTAAATCCTACAGTATAATCTCTGAGTACAGTTTTGATAGAAAATAATTAAAATTGGGTTATCTCAAGGTTTTAGACGTGTGATAGTGTTTTTGTACACTTATCTCCTCTTAATGACAGATAAACCCTAAAATTATCACATTGTCATAGTTCAATTACTTTTGAAACTCTTTTTTAAAATCCTGAGTTAACCTAGGCAGATAGCTATAGCTTTGAGTAGTTGGGTAAGCAAAGCCAATTAATTTGCTATATAATAATAGTTCTCACTTATAAAATATATCACAAATGGAATGCAATTTAGAGGTTTCTATTGGAATTACATAAATAAATTCTTAATACAGTTTCTGGTAGGAAAAATGGGCCAAGAAAAGGCAACAATTACTGAAATTATTTATATGATCATTATTGTTAGTATTTTTATTATCAATTTACTATTCCCAATGCAAACCTTAAGGCAGAGGAATGATGAATTATAACTGATACAAATTGCTTAAAAACATAAGAATTATTAAAGTCATAGGAACTGTTTAAAAATAAGTCATGTATTAGCAAGTTTTAATCTACTTATCTTTCTTGAAACCAACCTAATGACTCTGAACCATCCCAGTATTTCTGTCACCAAAAGTAAATAATAAAAATGAAGAGAATAAAGGCCTTTATCCTGCAATACACTTGAAAGAAACAATAGAAAATTATTGCATGTGTTTTTACCTTTCATCTACCTTTCAAAAAACAATTTTAACAGGATATTTCATTTACATAATTTTTCATGAATTATTTTATCATTTATTTTTTGATTCCAGTATATTTCCTGAAAAAGAGTGTGTTTTGGTTTTCTATGAAATAGATTTTTGCTGGTCATAATTTTTAACTTTGAGATATGACAGTTAGGCTGTATGCATATGGGAATATTTATAAATACAGAATAGCTAGTAGTAGAATCCCCAGGATTATATTTCCAACTGAAAACCTGTGGATCTTTTTAAAATTAGCAATCATTGATTCAATCAACATTTTAAAGTGATTTCTATGTGACTTACCTTTTACTAGATTTATTACTTTATTATGTATCAGCTTGGAATTAAGGTACTAGAAGTAATTTAACTTTGAGTTACATTAAGCTAATCCAAGATTTAACTCATAAATCTTGATGGGTAAAAGGATGTTTGGTAATACTAATCCATGGTTAGTGGTTTGAGTGATCTTAAAGTTTATTGGTCAGATTTATATTATTTCTAATTCTATTCATCTAAGTTAAAAATTTATCTCTTTTTAATTTCTTTATCATTTTATATCTGTACTTCAAGATATAGAGCAACACCCAATTCCTTCAGGAGAATACCTTTCATCACACTGCTTATCTCTATAAGTTGAATCAACTTGCTCTTTCTTTCATGATACATATCACTTCTGATACCATAAAATTTCAAAGAAATCCCCCTCAAAAATACTAATGGGGATTGGAGTAGGTGTATACTGAATGATTGTATAGTAAGAAATCATCATCAGTTTAATCTTTTTTTAATTAATTTATAATATTTGGAGATAAGAGAACAGATATTACTTCCTCCTGCATACAGACTGTGAGATTTGATGTAATCAGAAATATATATATGAAAAAAAAACCCACAAAAACATAATGACAGTGCATCACTTTTTTTTCATAATTCATACAGTGAATCGTTTTATTACAGTGAAGAGTAACAGTCCCACCTGTTTTCACCAAAGATAACACCTTTTATTAAAATTGTCTGAATTGACTGTAAAAAGTTTGAAAGTTTCCTGATTGTGTTAACTTTATGTTTTTCTTTGCTAAACACACATGCATTGGAGTACAAAGAACTAGAAAACAAAATATCTTAGATACAGTTTTTTAAATGGACTGGAATAGGTGAATTTAATACAGATGACTATTATACCTGCTACTGTGAACAAGAATCCCTTAGAAGAAATGGAGTAGCCCTCATAATCAATGAAAGAGTCCAAAATGAAATACTTGGGTGCAGTCTCAAAAATAACAGAATGATCTCTGTTTGTTTCCAAGGAAAACTATTCAATATCACGGTAACCCAAGTCTATGCCCCAAACACCAATACCAAAGAAGCTGAATTTGAATGATTCTGTGAAGACCTAAAGACCTCCTATAACTATCACCAAAAAAAAAAAAAAAAATGTCCTTTTTCATCAGAGGAGACTGGAATGCAATAGTAACAATTCAAAAAATATGTAGAATAACAGGCAAATTTGGCCTCAGAGTACAAAATAAAGTAGGACAAAGGCTAACAGAGTTTTGCCAAGAGAACACACAGGTTCTAGAAAACACCCTTTTCCAACAACACAAGAGATGACTCTACACATGGACATCACCAGATGGTCAATATTGAAATCTAATTGATTATATTCTTTGCAGCCAAAGATGGAGAAGCTCTATACAGTCAACAAAAACAAAACTGGGAGCTGACTGTGGCTCAGATCATGAACTCCTTATTGTAAAATTCATTTAAATTGAAGAAAGTAGGGAAAACTAGACCAATCAGGTATGACCTAACTCAAATCCCTTATGATTATATAGTGGAAATGACAAATTGATTGAAGAAATTAGGTAAGATGGAGAGAGTGCCTGAAGAACTATGGGCAGAGGTTCATAACATTGTACAGGAGGCAGTAATCAAAACCATTCCCTAATGCAAAAAAGCAAAATTGAGGAGAAGGATGGCCTACAAATAGCTGAGAAAAGAACAGAAATGAAATGCAAAGGAGAAAAGGAAAGATATATCTATCTGTATGCAGAGTTCCAAAGAATAGCAAGGAGAGATAAGAAAGCCTTCCTAAGTGATCCAGGCAAAGAAATAGAGGAAAACAATAGAATGAGAAAGACTGGAGATCTCTGCAAGAAAATTAGAGATACCAAGGGAACATTTTATGCAAAGATAGGCACAATAAAGGATAGAAATGGCATGGACCTAACAAAAGCNAAAAAAAAAAAAAAAAAATGTCCTTTTTCATCAGAGGAGACTGGAATGCAATAGTAACAATTCAAAAAATATGTAGAATAACAGGCAAATTTGGCCTCAGAGTACAAAATAAAGTAGGACAAAGGCTAACAGAGTTTTGCCAAGAGAACACACAGGTTCTAGAAAACACCCTTTTCCAACAACACAAGAGATGACTCTACACATGGACATCACCAGATGGTCAATATTGAAATCTAATTGATTATATTCTTTGCAGCCAAAGATGGAGAAGCTCTATACAGTCAACAAAAACAAAACTTGGAGCTGACTGTGGCTCAGATCATGAACTCCTTATTGTAAAATTCATTTAAATTGAAGAAAGTAGGGAAAACTAGACCAATCAGGTATGACCTAACTCAAATCCCTTATGATTATATAGTGGAAATGACAAATTGATTGAAGAAATTAGGTAAGATGGAGAGAGTGCCTGAAGAACTATGGAAAGAGGTTCATAACATTGTACAGGAGGCAGTAATCAAAACCATTCCCTAATGCAAAAAAGCAAAATGGAGGAGAAGGATGGCCTACAAATAGCTGAGAAAAGAACAGAAATGAAATGCAAAGGAGAAAAGGAAAGATATATCTATCTGTATGCAGAGTTCCAAAGAATAGCAAGGAGAGATAAGAAAGCCTTCCTAAGTGATCCAGGCAAAGAAATAGAGGAAAACAATAGAATGAGAAAGACTGGAGATCTCTGCAAGAAAATTAGAGATACCAAGGGAACATTTTATGCAAAGATAGGCACAATAAAGGATAGAAATGGCATGGACCTAACAAAAGCAGAAGATACACAGAAGCAGCAGCAAGAATACACAGAAGAGCTATGCGAAAAAGATCTTAATGACCTGGATAACCACGATGTGTGATAACTCACCTAGAGCCAGACATCTTGGAGTAAAAAATCAAGTGGGCCTTAGGAAACATCACTACTAAGAAAGCTAGTGGAGGTGATGGACTTCCAGCTGAGCTATTTCAAGTCATAAAAACTTGATGCTGTGAAAGAACTGCACCCAATATGCTAGCAATTTTTGAAAACTCATTAGTGGCCACAGGACAGGAAAAGGGCAGTTTTCTATCCAATTCCAAAGAAAGGCAATGCCAAAGAATATTCAAACTAACACACAACTGCACTCATCTAACATGTGAGGGGTGTAATGCTCAAAATTCTCTGAGCTAGGCTTCAACAGTATATGAACCGTGAAGTTTCAGGTGTTCAAGCTGGATTAGAAAAGGCAGAAGAACCAGAGATCAAATTACCAACATCTACTAAATCATCGAAAAAGCAAGAGTTCCAGAAAAAATCTACCTCTGCTTTATTGACTACACTAAAGCCTTTGACTGTGTGGATCAAAACAAAATGTGAAAAATTCTTAAAGAGATGGGAATACCAGACTACCTTACCTGCCTCTTGAGAAACCTATGTGCAGGTCAAGAAGCCACAGTTAGAACTGGGCATGGAACAATGGACTGGTTCAAAAGTGAGAAAGGAGTACATCAAGGGTGTATATTATCACCCTGCTCATTTAACTTATATGCAGAGTGAAGTGAAATGAAGTGAAGTGAAATCACTTCGTAGTGTCCGACTCCTTGCAACCCCATCAGGTGTAGCCTATCAGGCTCTTCTGTCCATGGGATTTTCCAGGCAAGAGTGCTGAAGTAGATTGCCATTTCCCTCTCCAGGGGATCTTCCGGACCCAGGAATCGAACCCAGGTCTCCTGCATTGCAGGCAGACGCTTTACCATCTGAGCCACCAGGGAAATCAAAGTGAAGTCACTCAGTCATGTCTGACTCTTAGCACTAGAGGTGCCTGCAAAACATGTTTGTCATTACGACCCTTGCCATCTCTCTAGAGCCTTTAAGTCTGAGGATGTGCCTCAGACTTAGGTGCCTCAGGTGCTGGGACCACCACCCCTCAGCCCCTGCCCCCAGTGTGGAGGCTTCTCCTCCCTGGAGTGATCCTGACGCATGGATGGCCAGCACAGGTTTATCAGTTATCAGATTCCAAATGCCTGGCAGTGCCTCTGTGATCTTTGCAACCCAGAGAGGCTGCTCTGATGTGATGTCAGTCTAGAAGGACTAGAAGGAGATCAGTGCTGGTGTGGCTGCCAGGGCTTTCCAGAAGGAGAGGGACATGGAGGAAGAGGACAGCCCCTCCCCCACCTGCACAGCCCCAGCTCTCCCTCCCCTCTGCCATTAGCCCGGGTCCATCATTTTACAGACTTGGACACTGCTACTAAA
>SJYW01014763.1:425028-454570 GCA_006410735.1 Raphicerus campestris | reverse complement strand
CACTGTTTCCCCATCTATTTCCCATGAAGTGATGGGACTGGATGACATGATCTTTGTTTTTTGAATGTTGAGCTTTAAGCCAACTTTTTCGCTTTCCTCTTTCACTTTCATCAAGATACTCTTTAGTTCTTCTTCACTTTCTGCTATAAGGGTGGTATCATCTGCATATCTGAAGTTATTGATATTTCTCCCAGCAATCTTGATTCCAGTTTATGTTTCTTCCAGTCCAGTGTTTCTCATGATGTACTCTGTGTACAAGTTGAATAAACAGGGTGACAGTATACAGCTTTGACATACTCCTTTTCCTATTTGGAACCAGTCTGTTGTTCCATGTCCAGTTCTAACTGTTGCTTCCTGACATGCATACAGATTACTACTAAGATATTTATAAGATACTTACATCATACTTGCCTCCACTCTTCTCCCAAAAGAAAAGGAACGAGTATGGCAAGCCTCTCAGGCACATGCATATGAGATACACAGGACAGACTACACTAAGCCCAAAGGGGGAATGGCTGTCCTCAACATGATTCTAACTGGGATTATCAGGCAGGGAGACTTGGGAAAACACCCTGTAATCACATGGTTGCTTACCTCACTGTGAGTCTTTAAAAGGCAAGGCATAAAGCCATCAACTTTAATAAGGGCTGGGAAATAATTCAAAGACTAGAGGAAAACCTAGCATAATTTTTAGCTAGGTTAACTGAAGCCCTACGAAAATATACAAAATTAGACCCCATGTCAGCTGAGGGCACCAATTTCCTTAACATCCATTTTATCTCCCAGTCATCCCCAGATATCCAAAAGAAACTAAAAAAGGCAGAAGAAGGCCCTCAAACCCTCAATGAGACCTTTTAAATTTAGCCTTTAAGATTTTCTGTAACTGGGAAGAACAGACGAAGTTAGAGAAGGTTCAATGAGATCAGGCCAAATACCATCTTTAAGCCACTGCCCTACATAGCTTCAAGCCTCCATCAACCAACAAATGAAGGAATCCACCTAAGCCCTGCTTCAAATGCAGCAAAGAAGGCCACTGGGCCTGCTCATGCCCAAACCAAGGCCTCCTCCAGGTTCATGTCCCAGCTGTGGCATAAAGGGACATTGAAAGGTCGACATAACGAGCCCTCTTATCAGTGAAACCCCATGTCTGTCTGTCTAGTTGCTCAGTCGTGTCCAACTCTTTGCGACCCTGTTAACTGTAGCCTACCAGGCTTCTCCATCCGTGGGATTCTCCAGGCAAGAATACTGGAGTGGGTTACCATTTCCTTCTCCAGGGGATCTTCCCGACCCAGGAATCGAATCCGGGTCTCCCACATTGGAGGCAGACGCTTTAACCTCTGAGCCTCCAGGGAAGCCCCAAAACCCCATGTGGACCCTATCAAATACCACCTTATGACAGAAAGTGAATAGAAACTAAAGAGTCTCTTGATGAAAGTGAAAGAAGAAAGTGAAAAAGCTGGCTTAAAATTCAACATTCAAAAAATGAAGATCATGGCATCTGGTCCAATCACCTCATGACAAATAGATGGGGAAACAATGGAAATAGTGACAGACTTTATTTTTTGGGCTCCAAAATCACTGTAGATGGTGGCTGTAGCCATGAAATTAAAAGATGCTTACTCCTTGGAAGAAAAGCTATGACCAAACTAGAAAGCATGTTAAAAAGCAGAGACATTACTTTGCCAACAAAGGTCTGTCTAGTCACAGCTATGGTTTTTCCAGTAGTCATGTATGCATGTGAAAGTTAAACCATAAAGAAAGCTGAGTGCCAAAGAATTGATGCTTTCGAACTGTGGTGTTGGAGAAGACTCTTGAGAGCCTCCTGGACTGCAAGGAGACCAAACCAGTTAATTCTAAAGGAAATCAGTCCTGAATATTCATTGGAAGGACTGATGCTGAAGCTGAAAATATTTTGGCCACGTGATGCACAGAACTGACTCATTGGAAAAGACCGTGATGCTGGGAAAGATTCAAAGCAGGAGGAGAAGGGGACGACAGAGGATAAGATGATTGGATGGCATCATCAACTCGATGGACATGAGTTTAAGCAAGCTCCAGGAGTTGGTGATGGACAAGGAAGCCTGGAGTGCTTCAGTCCATGGGGTTGCAAAGAGTTAGACATGGCTGAGCAGCTGAACTCAACTGATATGTTTTACATCTGTTTTGGAATGCTCAATATATAGATCTTCTCTGTTTTTATTAGCAGTGTTCTTCATTATTACCCCATCCCCATATGTTTATCAGAATGAATTAGCACATGCATGTCAAAGTACAGTTGCTATTTTTTTTTGTTAGGAAAAGTTAGTTAAGCACAAGAGGTACCCCAATAGATTACTGTTACATGTTACTCACCATACAAAATGAAATCCTCAAATAAACTAATTTTGCCTATTAAATGAGGCATATTTTAGAGATGGTAGTGAAGTATGTAAAAGAGAAGTAAATAAAAGACATATAAATGGGAAATATCAGAGAAGAGTAAAGGAAATAGTAGGTACAGCAACAGAGTACTAAAANAGGGGCCAACAGTGGATGAGATGGCTGGATGGCATCACCGACTTGATGGACATGAGTTTGAGTGAACTCCGGGAGTTGATGATGGACAGGGAGGCCTGGAGTGCTGTGATTCATGGGGTTGCAAAGAGTCGGACATGACTGAGTGACTGAACAGAATTGAAGAGTAGTGTATGTATTTTTATAGAGAAGGCTATTATTGCTAGTATTCAGGATATTACAGGCTTCTTTTCTGCCTATATGAAAGCAATCAATATAAACTTAACTCACTCTAAACAATCTTAATATTTATCAGATATACTGTATTTTTCTATACTTTATAAGAAGATATGAGCCACTTATAATTTTTGCCATCCTTGAATTTATTTAGGCCCTCTATGTACATGAAATAAAAACATGATTCCAAATAGCCAAACTGTACAATAAACACCATTCCACTATTTAAAAACCATTCTTACCTATCCTTTCATGGCTAGAAAATTATCATGTTAGTTACTCTGCTTCTCCTTATGAGGAGAGGATGGATAGGCCCCAGGCTTAGCAGCTGGAGTTCATCGGCAAATAGTATCTGATATTTTGGGCAGATACTCCAAAATAGCAGGAGCAATAAAAGAGTCCTGTCCAGATAAAAGACAAAGACCACATGTTTCTCATTCTCAGGATCAAGGACACCTCAATTTTACATGCTCAAAAGGTTCCTTGGAGGCCAAAAAGGGAGTGATGTCAACCTACCTATAGGCTTCTGTGCTGGAATTCATCTTCACTATGGGATGCATGCACACACATGGGGGCACCCTGAGATAAACCATATACAGACTTGGAACCAGGTAAATCAACATGATTGGCCAAAGGAAACCTAAAGGAAATGTCCCTTATGTCTCCTTTATAAGTGACTCAAACTACCACAAAGGTGAAACTTTCTCTGAGCCCATCCATGTGTCTATCCACAGGTAGACACACCAGTGGATTTTTTCCCCTCCTAATAAACACTTGTTTCACTACTTTCTATTTCTTTATAGAAATCTATTTTCTACAAAGCCTTGCAGGCTAGTGTCTTTTCACTGGCTACTGGTCTAGTGGCCAGGATTCAGGACTCTCACTGCAGTGGCCTGACTTTAATATCTGGCCAGAAACTGAAATCTTGCTTCAAGCCACTGCAGGCTGAGGACAGAAATTACTTACACAAATAAGTTACATGTCTATTTTTTTCTTTAAATTCTCTTTTTCACATAAAGAATCTAAAACAAAGAAATGATACAAATGAACTTAGTTATACAAGAGAAACAGACTCACTGACTTAGATAACAAACTTAACGGTTATCAGGGAGGAAGAGCTGCAGGGAGAGATATATGAGGATTTGGGGACTGAAAGATGCACGTGAATATATTTAAAACAGATAACCAACAAGCCCTACTTATAACACAGAGATCTGCCTAATGGTCTATAATAACCTAAATGGGAAAAGCACTTTTAAAAGATTGAATGAGTGAAAGTAGCTTAGTTGTATCTGATTCTTGAGAGAGAATACTGGAGTGGATAGCCTTTCCCTTCTCCAGGGATCTTCCCAGCCCAGGGATTGAACTCATGTATTCTGCATTGCAGGCAGATTCTTGACCAACTGAACTATCAAAGAAGCCCACTATTTGTCAACCGTGAGGCAGTTTTAGAGTTGGAATATTCAGGGTTTTCAAATTTTGTTTTGTTTTTGTGATCTTGAAATCGTTTAGCATGGAGAATTTTCTCCTGTTAAGTTTCGTGTGTGTGTGTGTGTGTGTGTGTTAGTCACTCAGTCGTGTCCAGTTCTTTGTGTTCCTGTGGACTGTAGCCCACCAAGATCCTCTGTCCATGAAATTTTCAAGGCAAGAATACTGGAGTGGATTGCCATACCCTTCTCCAGAAGATCTTCCTAACCCAGGGATCGAACAGGGGTCTTCCGCATTGCAGGCAGATTCTTTACCCTCTGAACCACCATGGAAGCCATTTAAAAGATTAGATATATGTATAGGTATAACTGAATCACTTTGCTGCAAACTGAAACTAATACAACATTGTTAACCAGTTATGCGCCAATGTAAAATTTTCAAAATGAGATATAATTGACATACAACATTAGTCAGCTGTAAAATTTAGTGATTGAATATTTGTATACACTGCAAAATGGTCACCATGATAAGACTCGCTACCATCCACCACTATATATTTTCTTGTGATGAGAACTTTAAAGATTTCTGACAGCTTTCAAATATGTACTACAATATTATTGACTATAGTCACTGACCATGTTTACATTACATCCCTATGACTTATTTTAATAACTGAAAATCTGTACCTCTTTACCTTCTTCACTCATTTTCCCTACCCTCAAATCTCCTTATATCATAGAAATCACCATTCTGTCCTTTGTATCTACTAGTATTTTATATGTTTATTTAGCTTGAAGATTCTACATCTAAGTAGGGTTGTATGGCTTTTGTCTTTCTCTATCTGACTTATTTCACTTAGCTAAATTCCCTGAAGGTTAGCGTATGACAACACTTCATTCTTTTTTTTTTTTTAATGACTGAGTAGTGTGTTTTTACATTTAGAGCCCTGAGCTCTTCAGTGTTTGAAAGTCACTCAGTTGTGTCTGACTCTTTGTGACCCTGTGGACTATACAGTCCATGGAATTCTCCAGGCCAGAATCCTGGAGTGGGTAGCCTTTCTCTTTTCCAGGGGATCTTCCCAACTCCGGGATCAAACCCAGGTCTCCCATATTGCAGGAGAATTATTTATCAGCTGAGCCACAAGGGAAGCCCAAGAATACTGGAGTAGGTAGCATATCCTTTCTCCAAGGGACCTTCCCAATCCAGGAATTGACAGGGGTCTCCTGCATTGCAGGCAGATTTTTTACCAACTGAGCTATCAGGGAAGCCCCTTTGGTGTTTACCCTTGTATAATGGTGTGAGATTTGGATCTGATTTTTTTCTTTGCTAAATAGCTATCCAGTTATCCCAACAGCACTTATTAAAAAGCTTATTGATTCTCAAAATATTCCATTCTTAGCACATACTAAAGTTTCATATTTTTAGTGTAATTCTAGATTTCGAATTCTATTTCCCTTCTTTGCATGTCTATTCATTCATGAGAACCGTACTTTTAAAATTTGAAGGGCCTATATTTAAATCCTTTGTATGTTTATTCTCCCTCAAATATTTTTTAAAATTGTTTTTATGTCTACTTCTACATGATCCTTTTTCCAAGTATATTTTAGTGTCTATTTGCCTAGTCTACAAACAATACTTTTGGCTCTTGGGTTATCACTGTTACTTTATTTTCCTATATCTAGTCATTTATGCTTTAGAAGATGGCTGTTGTGCTCTTTGACGCACAGGTATTTTACACTTTTATTATGAAGCTTGGCTTGCAGCTGTAAATGATGCCCACATTCCTATATGTGACGGTTTTAGCTTTCATTCTACTTTGATATCAGTATACTTTCACTTATATTATTATGGTTTCCCTTTGCTTCATATACATCTGTATTTTTTTCAGTTTTATCTTTAGAGATGGTTTTTAAAGTGTTCTTCTAAGACACATATGTTTCTTGTTCTGTGAATCAAACTGAAAATATTTTTAATAGGTAAATTAGTTCATTCACATTTATGCATAAGTAATGTATTTGTCTCAACCATCAAGTCACATGGTTATGTTATAAATATTATATATTTTGTTATATGTTCTATTGTTTCTGTGTAATCTTTTTCTTTGCTTTTTTACTTATTAAATTTGTTCTGGCATTTAGTTATTTTGTACTTCTATTAGTTACATTCACATGAAAATATATGCTCTTCAGTTCAGTTCAGCTCAGTCAATCAGTCATGTCTGACTCTTTGAGATCCCATGGACTGCAGCATGCCAGGCTTCCCTGTACATCACCAACTCACAGAGCTTGCACAAACTCATGTCCATTGAGTTGGTGATGCCATCCAACCATCTCATCCTTTGTCAACCCCTTCCCTTCCTGCCTTCAATCTTTCGCAGCACCAGCGACTTTTCCAATAAGTCAGTTCTTTGCATCAGGTGGCCAAAATATTGTAGGTTCAGCTTCAGCATCAGTTCTTCCAATGAATATTCAGGACTGATTTCCTTTAGGATTGACTGGTTTCTTTTAGGATTGAATGGCTTGATCTCCTTGCAGTCCAAGGGACTCTCAAGAGTCTTCTCCAACATCACAGTTCAAAATATCCGTATTTCTCTATTTTCTTATTTAAATTTTTACTAATTTTGTTGGTATAATAATATATTAAAATGGTATATTTTANTCACATTTATTCATAAGTAATGTATTTGTCTCAACCATCAAGTCACATGGTTATGTTATAAATATTATATATTTTGTTATATGTTCTATTGTTTCTGTGTAATCTTTTTCTTTGCTTTTTTACTTATTAAATTTGTTCTGGCATTTAGTTATTTTGTACTTCTATTAGTTACATTCACATGAAAATATATGCTCTTCAGTTCAGTTCAGCTCAGTCAATCAGTCATGTCTGACTCTTTGAGATCCCATGGACTGCAGCATGCCAGGCTTCCCTGTACATCACCAACTCACAGAGCTTGCACAAACTCATGTCCATTGAGTTGGTGATGCCATCCAACCATCTCATCCTTTGTCAACCCCTTCCCTTCCTGCCTTCAATCTTTCGCAGCACCAGCGACTTTTCCAATAAGTCAGTTCTTTGCATCAGGTGGCCAAAATATTGTAGGTTCAGCTTCAGCATCAGTTCTTCCAATGAATATTCAGGACTGATTTCCTTTAGGATTGACTGGTTTCTTTTAGGATTGAATGGCTTGATCTCCTTGCAGTCCAAGGGACTCTCAAGAGTCTTCTCCAACATCACAGTTCAAAATATCCGTATTTCTCTATTTTCTTATTTAAATTTTTACTAATTTTGTTGGTATAATAATATATTAAAATGGTATATTTTACAGTGCCTTCTATTTCCTTCCATTCATTTGTTGCAGTATACTGTCAGATATACAACATATGACTTTCATTTTGTTCCATTCTCATTCTTGCATTCATTTAAACATTCAATCTAGAATTAAATATAAAATGCCCACCATCACTACTTCTGTAGTAACTGTCTCTGTTGTCTCTTGGTTGGATGAAGTTCATCTTCTGATACATTCCTCGGGAATGGTTCATGGGGGAACAACTCCCAGAGATCTTGTATATTTCATCTTTTTATGCAATCTTGATAGAAAAAAAAATTGGCTGTTTATAAAATTCTTGGTTCACAATTCTATCTCTATCTCTCTCTCTTTTTTTTCTAAATCCCTTTTTTTAAATCCCTTTCTCAAGCTTCTCTTACTGTCTAGAAACACATGTGCTAGAGCATGGCCAGTGGCTTGATGGAATATACTGTTTATATTTCTACTTAAAGGAAAATTGAATTGAGGATGTCCTAAGTATTCTATGTATGCTAATAACATAGATATCTTTAGTTTTAGTTTTCATTATTTTGGGGGAGGAGTTACAGAGGATATAAGATTTATATCCATACCATCACTATTACCTCAATCATTTATTACTATTATAAAAAGTTAGACACTAAATAACTGGTATTATGTTACTAAAAATATGAAGTTAATATAAAGTTTCTAGGTGATTGGAAAATGTGCATAGTGTTATTTTACTGCTACTTGCTGGAGACAGTAACACCACTGCTTGTTTCTTGCACTTATACAGCACTAAGGGCAATGCTTTCCAGGGAGCTGCACTTAATAAATGTGTACTGATGGAATAAATCCTAGTTGTTCCTACATTTTTAGTTAAAGGCATAATCCAGGTTTTATTCATGTGACAATTATCCAGAACACCAGAACTGATGCTTGGAAAATATTCTTTTTCTCAGCTGTGTACTGTTGGATATATGCCAAAAGTTTGTCACTAAGAAAAACAAAAACATGTAAGTCAATGGCTTGAGTTTATTGCCAGTTGGTACTATGTAACGGTCTTTTTATTTTTATTTTTTTTAAATAATGATGCACAAACCTTCATAATCCAAGTAATTGCTTAAAGGCAATGCCCCTTCAGGGTCATTTTGGACTTACAGATAGCTAGCAATATAAAAGTGAAAAATTTACTCTGTCTCTGAACATTAATTTGTTTATGTGGGAAATAAAGTGGTTGGCTAACTCTTATTACATTTTGAATAATGTGAATCTCATTCTTCATACACAAAAACTGCTGCTGTTGCTAAGTCGCTTTAGTCGTGTCCGACTCTGTGCGACTCCAGAGACAGGAGCCCACCGGGCTCCCCCGTCCCTGGGATTCTCCAGGCAAGGAACACTGGAGTGGGTTGCCATTGCCTTCTCCAATGCATGAAAGTGAAAAGTGAAAGTGAAGTCACACACAAAAAAAGTACTGCTAATTCAGACCATATTAGAAATTCTTCCTTTATTCTCTCATTCCATGTCAATCAAAATAAACTTTCAAGGGTGGTGAACATCTAAATTTATCTTTAAATCTTCAGAACCAAGCATAATAATGACTCACAGCAGGTTCTCAAATTATATTGGTCAATTCAGATTTCAGACAATCCCTAACACTGGAGAATTTAGGCCTTTCTTATTTAATAGATAATGGGTGGCCTCTTTTTAATGACTTTTTTTTTTTTTGCTAGCTATTAATTCAGCTCTAGATGTTTTTCCTAAAAGTTTATAACAAGTTAAGGTGTAAAAGAGATATATCATTTTAGCTTAAAACTATCCATGTACAGCTCATTTCATCAATTTTCATTTTAAGAATGCTTCATTTTGTAGAAACAGAATGAATGCATTCAATGAAAAATATTTTAAAAAGATGTGAATTTGGTATGTTACTTGCCTATAGTTAGACTTAATGCAAATACAGTTCCATTGTAAATTGATTTGATGTCTTAACTAAAATAAAAATAAACATTAGCCAATGAAATCAATATATAACATGATTATTTAAGATGTTGTTTATTGAACTCTATTCAAATATTTGCTAATATAGATTGTTTATGACTCCTAAATTCAGGTGGTGTGGAACGGTAAATACCTTGGGACCTACAGTCATATTGCAGTGGTATATTACACATCAAGAAAGCAACTATTTTAAACTTAAATGTGTATGCATTTGTAGCAATGTATTATGATTATCTAGAAAATGCCTAGCCTAACTCTAGTATGGACACAAATACTAAGACATAGAGATATAACAAGTTCTAAGGTTATCAAATTAAATAACTTAGAACCATTAATTATTCTCTTGTGGTTCTAGACTTAAGGTCCATCTGCTTCTTGATATCCTGAAAATAGGGAAAAATATGGAAATACATTCACTTAATCTTAAAAATATCAGATTTTATTTTTCAACATAAAAGTAGGTCACACAGAATAAAATGTAAATTTGCTCATTTTATTACTTGGAAAAAAGCGTGGGGGTGGTTTAATCACTAAATTGTGCCTGCTTATTGTGACTCAATGATTAACCTGCCAGGCTCCTCTGTTCATGTAATTTCCCAGGCAAGAATACTAGAATGGATTGCCGCTTTCTTTTCCAGGGGATCTTCCCAACCCAGGGATCAAACTCAGGTCTCCTACATTGGCAGGCAGTCTCTTTATCAACTGAGCCACTAGAGAAGTGTTAAAAAAGAAGAAACTAAAAAAATTCATTTTTTCTCAACTTCAGAAAAAAGGATGCCTAAGTAATAATTGCAATGTATTTTTACAATATAACCAAAATCACAGTTCAACAATGATTCATATTTTAATTAACTTCTTAAATATTTGCATGCAAGTCCAGTACAACTTGATCTTCAAAGACATACTGCATCAGTATTCTCTAAATATTACTGAAGAGAAGTTTAATAAGTTTATGGTTATTATAAGGCTGGAAGTTATAGTTAATTACTTTTTCTCTCTTGCAAACTATTAATAGTCTTCATGAAAATAAATTAGTCCTTTTCCATATGCATGTATTATCACCAACCCCAGTGATTTACTGATTACAAGGATAAAGCTGAAAGAATAAAAACTGAAGCACACATTAGAAATTCAAACTTCTCTTCCTCTGCCACTCCCAACACTTACTTCTGAATCATGTACTAGGGTAAAATGTTTAAAACTTTGGGGGATTTTTAAATTTTTGTTGGTATTCGAATTCTCAGAAATGGCGATACTAATAGTATCAGAATGAATGGTTATGCTTCAGTAACACTTTTTCTATTTTTTGTTTGTTTGCTATGTATTTGTAAATCACAGCAGAAAAGTCCTTGACTTCATCAAGATTCAAAATGCCTTTCTCCTTGCTCTCAGCTTTTCTCTATAACTTCTACATTTTGGTTTCTTTTGGCTACTTTATTATTACTTCACTTTCATTTGTCTAACTTAATATGGGTGCATACACTTTGGTATTTAAATAAGATGATTGAAATATAAAGATCAAGATTCAGTTGTCTGAAACTACAGCTCACCTGAAGTTAGAAAGTTATGAACAAGTGTCCAGATCTAAATGTGTTGTGGGGTTCCTACTGAGTGGCAAAGAAAAATAGGCACATTTGAAAAGTCAATTGAGAGTCTGGATGCAGTTGGAACAACGATTATTCTAATGAAAACCATGAAAATAAGGAGATGAGAGAAACAGAATTTTTTTTGTTGTAGTTTTCTTTATTCAAAAAGAATATGGCTCATCTTGTGATGTATGAAGCAATCTAGTTGTGAGTCCTTTTGTCATACACTGCTTGAAAGAAGGTCAAGAATTTTGTAGCCTCCTCCTTCAAGGTTACTGGCATGACTATAATGCTAAGGCTAGATTTTGGCTGAAGGAAAATTATTACCAAAATATTAGGAAACTAAGTATTGTAATAGGGAAGTGTCTTTGTGAGGACGGACTTCTCTGGTGGCTCAGATGGTAAAGCGTCTTGCTTACAATGCGGGAGACCTGGGTTTGATCCCTGGGTTGGGAAGATCCTCTGGAGAAGGAAATGGCACCCTACTCCAGCACTCTTGCCTGGAGAATCCCATGGACAGAGGAGCGTGGTGGGCTACAGTCCACAGGGTCGCAAAGAGTCAGATACGACTGAGCGACTTCACTCACTCACTCACTCTTTGTGAGGACAGTAATGTAGCCCTGAGTTTGTACAGCATCCACTTTTCATCAAGTAAACTCACAGGAAAAACCTTGGAATAGCTAATTTACATTTTAGATATACTATTTTAATGTAATATAGATGTAGATTCTCATTGCTGACTATAACAGACTTCATTTATTTATTTTTTTACAGATACCTTCTCACTTTAAGCAACTCACCTCATGGTATTTTCCACATTTGTCAATTATAGTGCAGCAACACACTGCACTTCATTTGCAAACACATACACACACACACGAGTATATCTTGTACCCTTTCCCAAGAGTGATCACTTAATTCTTTATGGCCTATGGAGGAAATCATATTTTAAGAGATTCTGTAGTTCTCTAGATTTTCTTATTTATTTAGATAAAGCCTTAAACAGTGATGAACTTACTTACATGCAGAAATTTTCCCATTCTCTTTCTCTAGGTTCTATTATTTTTCTTGTTCAGTCATTTACCAGAGGGATTCCCAGGTGGCACAGTGATAAAGAACCTACCTACCAATGCATGTGATGCAGGAGACACAGGTTCAATCCCTGAGTCAGGAAGATCCCCTGGAGGAGGAAATGGCAGCCCACTCCAATATTCTGCCCTGAAAAATCCTGTGGACAAAGGAGCCTGGCAGGCTACAGTCCATGGGGTCACAAAGAGTTAGACATGACTAAGTGACTGAATACACACACATGCATTTTACCAGAAGTTTTCTTGGCATGTTTGCTTAAAATCTATAATGCTACATCTACCTCTTTATCCTGAGCATATAACATATTCAAAGGCCTTGTTGGCCAAATAGATGAAGGAGAATAAAGAAGTACATGGGTGAGTGGATATCCCTAAAGCTAATTATAGAAAATATTTAAGCTGTTTCAGCATTGCCCAGCATCAATAAGCCATATTGATGTGAGAGGAAAGGAAAAGACCATTATAACCTGTGCCACAAATACTCCTCTGCTGTAATGATTTAACCCTCTTTCTCTGGAAAAGGATATGACAGGGAAAGTATTTGTTGTTTATTAAGTACTAGATAGCAGCTAGGAAATGTGCTAGATACCCACTCTAGTTTATATACATTTACTAGTAGCCCACACTTAAAGCAACTAGAGAAAACTTCATACAGCAATGGAGACTGAGCACAGCCAATAAATAAATATTCTATTTATATCAACTGTCCAGAATAGGCAAATCCACAGAGAGAGACTGAAAGCAGATTTCTGGTTGTCAGGCACCAGGGGGATTGGGGAATGAAAAGTAACTGCTAATGGGTGTGGAGTTTCTTTTTGGGTGATGATGAATTTTAGATAGTTGCACAAGTCTATGAGTATATTAAATACCACCAAATTTTACAACTGAAAAGGATGATTTTTTAAGTGAATTATACTCAATAAAGCTGTTATAAAAGATGATACATATAAAAGTTTGTTATTGAAAAAACTCAATTGATTGTATCTGGAATTTAAAACATCTTGTTCCATGGAAGAGAAGGCAAATGTTTTGCTGATGGAGTAAAATGAATGATATATTAAGAATTCTAAATTTCAAGAGTGCAGAATGATTGGATGTAGAAGAAATTAGACTAACAGATAAATATTTAGAGGCCAATCTAAAATATATGGTGCTGCAGCTTCATAAAAATTGGAAAATGAACTATTTCTAAATATAAAATAACCAGCAGATGTTTACTGGTTAGATAGTGCATTTAATCACTAAGAAGAGTAAGAAATCATGCATGATTCTATGTTTGCAAGTTTGTGAGTATGTATAATACAACATCATTTTAACAGGAATTGATAGGAACTGGGTGCTGAGATACAGGGAAGAGTGAGAGGAGGACTTTTTAGAAATATTCCGCTGCATGTGGGTGCTAGTGAAGCACCTGCTGGGGCTTCCCTGATGGCTCAGTGGTAAAGAATTCACCTGCGAATACAAGAGAGAGTGGATTCGATCCCTGGGTTGGGAAGATACCACAGAGAAGTGAAGTCGCTCAGTTGTGTCCGACCCTCAGCGACCCCATGGATTGCAGCCTTCCAGGCTCCTCTGTCCATGGGATTTTCCAGGCAAGAGTGCTGGAGTGGATTGCCATTTCCTTCTCCAGGGGATCTTCCCGACCCAGGAATCGAACCTGGGTCTCCCACACTGCAGGCAGACGCTGTACCATCAGAGCCACCAGGGAAGTCCAATACTATGGAGAAGGAAATATCAAACCAACCACTCCAGTATGCTTGCCTGAGAAATTCCTATGGGGTCGCTAAGACTGGACATGACTTAGCAACTTAGCATGAGCCATGAAGTATCTACTCTCAAAAACGAGCATAACTTTTAAAACCATGAATTTCTGAGTTAGGAGTAAGTAGATGTGAATCTTTCCCTCATTTTTTTTTTAATATAAATACTGCAAGTATAGAGTGAAAAGTGATTCAATCTCCCTAAAACTTGTCTCATTCCTAAAAAGTAACTCATAATTTACTTCACAGCATTATTTTAAAAACTGATCACACTGCTGCACAATATAGGTTTGACAAAATACCTGGGTCACTGTAAATGCTAAATATATTTTCAAATAAATTATTATCAATATTATTATCTATTCTGTATATACGAGGAAGTGCAAACTCAGAAGCCAACTATTAATACCTTGTCTATATATCCAAGATCATCCAGTAAGTTTCAGAGTCAGTATTCAGGTACAAATCTATCAAGTTCATTTTGATTAGTTAAACAGTTTGTTCTTTAAGCCTAAATGAAAGTATTTGTTGATGATATAAAGGTGAATGTGGAGGGATTGGGGGCAGGAGGAGAAGGGGACGACAGAGGATGAGAAGGCTGGATGGCATCACCGACTCGATGGACATGAGTTTGAGTGAACTCCGGGTGTTGGTGACAGACAAGAAGGCCTGGTGTGCTGTGATTCATGGGGTCGCAGAGTCAGACACGATTGAGCGACTGAACTGACTGACTGAACCAATGGAAACAATTTTTCCAAATATAATAAACTTCAATGTCATCTGCATATAGGTGACAACTGATAGCAATGAACTTTTGATATTCTCTTGTTTCTGTTTATAGCACTGATTTATGCGTACATTAACTTCACACATGACCTCCACTTAGTGACAAAAGATAGCATTTCCATTGCATATCCCATTAGCAGCAGCCCATTTTTTCCAAGTTAATATATACTCTGGAATTGACCAATAAAATCATAGCATATGGTAAGGTCTTCTGAAAGTGGGTTGACAATTTATTATCACATTTAGGTAGTGGTTTGTATGAAACGAATACTTGGAATAATCAAAGATGTGAAAATGCTGCCTTTATAAATCTAGGAATGCTGACCAAGGGAAGAAATAAAGGGACCTTTATTCTTTCTCTTCACTGCTATTTTAAAAATTCCTCTTTGGGAATTTGGAGTAGAGAAAGTATTCTAAGTTTTTAAAATTAAAGGTGTACAAAGTATAAATCTTAAGATTCATGTTTTTATTCAATGAACCATATAAACAAACTTAACAGATGGGGTGACAGTCTGTACTTTGATATTTACAACATCTACAATTGACAAGGGATTAGCATCAAGAATTTAGGAGGAACTTCTGCAAAACAACTGAGACATGAAAAGCAATAAGGAATTTGAGCAAAGAACATGAATACAATGACAAAACTATACTAGAACATTCAGGATAAAACCAATATATTGGGAGTAATGAAGATTCAGATTAATAAGATAATAATTTCAGATGATACAGTTAGCAAAAATTAAGTAATACCAATGTTAGAAATCTGGGAAACTCCACTGGCTCAAGAGACAACTGTAAACTGGCCAAATTCTAAAAAACTTTTAAAAAGAGAGTTTTGGAATTTGGTGAAATTAAGAACATATTATTTCCCCAGGAATACATTACTAGGCAATGACCAACAAGAGGATACATTTTCTGTACATAAGGGAACATGAATATGCAGGAGTGGAGGCTGTGTGGCACGGGAGCGGCTGAAAAGAGCTACCCCATGTCCAAGGTCAGGGGCGGTGGCCAAGAAGGGCTACCCCACATCCAAGGTAAGGAGCAGCAGTGGTGCTTTCCTGGAGAAGCCATGAAGAGATACCCCAAGTACAAGGTAAGAGAAACCCAAGTAAGATGGTAGGCACTGAGAGTGGGCATCAGAGGGCAGACTGAAACCACAATCATAGACAACTAGCCAATCTGATCACATGGACCACAGAATTGTCTAACTCAATGATATTATGCTGTGTGGGGTCACCCAAGATGGCCAGGCCATGGTGGAGAGGGCTGACAGAATGTGGTCCTCTGGAGAAGGGGATGGAAAACTACTTCACTATTCTTGCCTTGAGACCCCCATGAACAGTATGAAAAGGCAAAAAGATAGGACACTGAAAGAAAAACTCCCCAAGTCAGAAGGTGCCCAATATGCTACCGGAGATCAGTGGAGAAATAACTCCAGAAAGAATGAAGGGACAGAACCAAAGCAAAAACAACACCCAGTTGTGGATGTGACTGGTGATAGAAGCAAGGTCTGAAGCTGCAAAGAGCAATATTGCATAGGAAACTGGAATATTAGGTCCATGAATCAAAGCAAATTGGAAGTGGTAAAACAAGAGATGGCAGGAGTGAATGTTGACTTTTTAGGAATCAGTGAACTAAGATGGATTGGAATGGGTGAATTTAACTCATATGACCATTATATCTACTACTGTGGGCAAGAATCCCTTAGAAGAAATGGAGTAGCCATCATGGTCAACAAAATAGTTCGAAATGCAGTACTTGGATGCAATTTCAAAAATGATAGAATGTCTTTGTTTCCAAGGCAAATCATTCAATATCATAGTAATCCAAGTCTGTGTCCCAACCAGTAACACTGAAAGCTGAAGGTGAGCAGTCCTATGAAGACCTACAAGACCTTTTAGAACTAACACCAAAAAAGATGTCCTTTTCATTACAGGGGACTGGAATGCAAAAGTAGGAAGTCAAGAAACACCTAGAGTAACAGGCAAATTTGGCCTTGGAGTACAGAATGAAGCAGTTTTGCCAAGAGTATACAGTGGTCATAACAAACACCCTCTTCTAACAACACAAGAGAAGGCTCTACAAATAGACATCACCAGATGGTCAACACCGAAATCAGATTGATTATATCCTTTGCAGCCAAAGATGGAGAAGCTCTACAAAATCAGTAAAAATAAGACTGGGAGCTGACTGTGGCTCAGATCATGAACTCCTTATTACCAGATTCAGACGTAAGTTGAAGAAAGTGGAAAAATCCACTAGAACACTCAAGTATGATCAAAATCAAATCCTTTATGATTATACAGTGAAGTGAGAAATAGATTTAAGGGACTAGATTTGATAGAAAGATTGCCTGATGAACTATGGACAGAGGTTTGTGAAACTGTACAGGAGACAGGAATCAAGACCATCCCCTAGAAAAAGAAAAGCAAAAAAGTAAAATGGCTGTCTGAGGAGGGCTTACAAATAGCTGTGAGAAGAAAGGTGACAAGCAAAGGAGAAAAGGAAACATATACCCATTTGAATGCAGAGTTTTAAAAAATAGCAAGGAGAGTAGAAAAGCCTTCCTGAGTGATCAATGCAAAAATCTCGAGGAAAAAAATAGAATGGGGAAAACCTAGAGATCTCTTCAAGAAAATCAGATACCAAGGGAACATTTCATGCAAAGATGGGCTCAATAAAGAACAGAAATGATATGGACCTAACAGAAGCAGAAGATATTAAGAAGATGTGGCAAGAATACACAGAAGAACTGTACAAAAAAGATCTTCATGACCCAGATAATCATGATGGTGTGATCACTCATCTAGAGCCAGACATCCTGGAATGTGAAGTAAGTGGGCCTTAGGAAGCAATACTATGAACAAAGCTAGTGGAGGTGATGGAATTACAATTGAGCTATTTCAAATTCTAAAAGATGATGCTATTAAAGTGCTGCACCCAATATGTAAGCAAATTTGGAAAAGTCAGCAGTGGCCACAGGAATGAAAAAGGTCAGTTTTTAATTCCAATCCTATAGAAAGGCAATGACAAAGAATGCTCAAACTACTGCATAATTGCTCTCATCTTACCCACTAGTAAAGTAATGCTGTAAAATTTCCAAGCTAGGATTCAGCAATACGTGAATCATGAACTTCCAATGATCAAGCTGGTTTTAAAAAAGGCAGAGGAACCAGAGATCAAATTGCTAACATCTGCTGAATCACTGAAAAAGCAAGAGAGTTCCAGCAAAACATCTATTTTATTGACTATGCCAAAGCCTTTGACTATGTGGATCACAATAAATTGTGGAAAATTCTGAAGGAGATGGGAATACCAGATCACCTAACCTGCCCCTTGAGAAATCTGTATGCAGTACAGAAAGCACCAGTTACAACTGGACATGGGACAACAGACTGGTTCCAAATAGGAAAAGGAGTACGTCAAGGCTGTATATTGTCACCCTGCTTATTCAACTTACATGCAGAGTACATCATGAGAAACGCTGGGCTGGAATAAGCACATCTGGAATCAAGATTGTTGGGAGAAATATCAATAACCTCAGATATGCAGATGATACCAGCCTTATGGCAAAAATTAAAGAAGAACTTAAAAGCCTCTTGATGAAAGTAAAAGAGGAGAGTGAAAAAGTTGGCTTAAAGCTCAACATTCAGAAAACTAAGATTATGGTATCTGGTCCCATCACTTCATCGCAAATAGATGGGGAAACAGTGGAAACAGTGTCAGACTTTATTTTTCTGGGTTCCAAAATGCCTTCAGATGGTGATTGCAGCCATGAACTTAAAAGACACTTACTCCTTGGAAGGAAAGTTAGGACCAAATTAGATAGCATATTAAAAAGCAGAGACATTACTTTACCAAAAAAAGGTCCATCTAGTCAAGGCTATGGTTTTTCCAGGAATCATGTATGGATGTGAGAGTTGGACTATAAAGAAAGCTGAGCACAGAAGAATTGATGTTTTTGAATTGTGGTATAGGGGAAGACTCTTGAGAGTCCCTCGGACTGCAAGGAGATCCAAACAGTCCATCCTAAAGGAGATCAGTCCTGGTTGTTCATTAGAAGGACTGATGGTGAAGCTGAAACTCCATTACTTTAGCCACCTGATGTGAAGAGCTGACTCATTTGAAAAGATCCTGATGCTGGGAAAGATTGAGGGCAGGAGGAGAAGGGACGGCTGAGGATGAGATGGTTGTGTGGCATCACCAACTCAAAAAGGACATGGGTTTAGGTAAACTCCGGGAGTTGGTGATGTACAGGGAGGCCTGTTGTGCTGCAGTTCATGGGGTCTCAAAGAGTCTGACATGACTGAGCAACTGAGCTGAACTGAACTGAACTGTTGTGACAGGAAAGAAATAACAGGAATCAAGACATTCATCTTTAGGAGAAAAGATAAGTAGGAGAAAAGATAAGTAGGGGATTCTCTAGAGTTCTACACAAGTAAACTATAGCAACAAAAACATAACTTAAACAGGTGATGTTAAATCTTTTCTTTAACAATAAGAAAGTAACCTTCCTTTTGTATTTGTTTCGCTTTGTTTTCCTTGTCTTCAATCTGAAACACTGAATTGTTTAGCATATATGACTAGCATATTTTTCAAAAATTTTAACATCTTTATATATCTTAATTTTATACTACCACTTTAAAATATAGTTAATCTCATAAATTGTTCTCTTTTTAATCATTTCAGTCACTTCAGTCATTCAATTGTGTCCAGCTCTTTGTGACTCCATGGAACACATCATGGCAGCCTTCCCTGTCCATCACCAACTCCCAGAGCTTGCTCAAACTCATGCCCAAAAGTCAATGATGCCATACAACCATCTCTTCCTCTGTCTTCCTCTTTACCTGCTGCCTTCAATCTTCCCAAGCATCAGGGACTTTTCCAANTACCACTTTAAAATATAGTTAATCTCATAAATTGTTCTCTTTTTAATCATTTCAGTCACTTCAGTCATTCAATTGTGTCCAACTCTTTGTGACTCCATGGAACACATCATGGCAGCCCTCCCTGTCCATCACCAACTCCCAGAGCTTGCTCAAACTCATGCCCCAAAGTCAATGATGCCATACAACCATCTCTTCCTCTGTCTTCCTCTTTTCCTGCTGCCTTCAATCTTCCCAAGCATCAGGGACTTTTCCAATGTGTCAGTTCTTTGCATCAGGTGACCAAAGGATTGGAGCTTCAGCTTCAGTATCAGTCCTTCCACTGAATACTCAGGACTGGTTTTCTTTAGGATGGACTGGTTGGATCTCTAAGCAGTCCAAGGGACTCTCAAGAGTCTTCTCCAACACCACAGTTCAAAAGCATCAATTCTTCAACACCCAGCTTTCTTTATAGTCCAACTCTCACATCCATACATGACTACTGGAAAAACCATAGCTTTCACTAGATCGACCTTTGTTGGCAAAGTAATATATTTGCTTTTTAATATGCTGCCTAGGTTGGTCATAAATTTTCTTCCAAAGAGCAAGTGTCTTTTAATTTCATGGCTATAGCAAAAATCTGCAGTGATTTTGGAGCCCCCTAAAATAAAGTCTCTCACTGTTTCTATTGTTTTCCTTTCTATTTGCCATGAAGTAATGGGACTGGATGCCATGATCTTTGTGTTTTGAATGCTGAGTTTTAAGCCAGGTTTTTCACTCTCCTTTTTCACTTTCATCAAGAAGCTCTTTAGTTCTGCTTTGCTTTCTTCCATAAGTGTGGTGTCATGTGCATATATGAGGTTATTGATATTTCTCCCAGCAATCTTGATTCCAGCTTGCTTCATCCAGTCCAGCATTTTGCATGATGTACTCTGCATCTATAAGCAGGGTGACAACATACAACTTGACATATTCCTTTCACAATTTGGAACTGGTATGTTATTTCAAATGTTTGGTTCTAACTGTTGCTTCTTGATCTGTATACAGATTTCAGGAGGCAGGTAAAATTGTCTGGTATTCCCATCTGTTTAAGAGTGTTCCACAGCTTGTTGTGAGCCACACAGTCAAAGGCTTTGGCGTAGTCAGTAAAGCAGATATTTTTCTGGAACTCTCTTGCTTTCTCAGTGATCCAATGGATGTTGGCAATTTGATCTCTAGTTCCTCTGCCTTTTCTAAATCCATCTAGAACATCTGGAAGTTCTCAGTTCATGTACTGCTCAAGTCTGGTTCAGAGGATTTTGAGCATTACTTTGCTAGAGTGTAAGATGAATACAATTGTGTGGTAGTTTGAACATTTTTTGGCATTGCCTTTCATTCGGATTGGAGTGAAAACTGACTTTTTCCAGTCCTGTGGCCACTGCTGAGTTTTCCAAGTTTGCTGGTACTTTCAGTGTAGCAATTTCACACCATCATACTGTATATGGAACATGTCACATCCATACAAGACTACTGGAAAAACCATAGCTTTGACCTGATGGACCTTTGTGGCAAAGTAACATCTTTGCTTTTTAATATGTTGTTTCAGTTTGTCATACATAGCTTTTCTTCCAAGGAGCAAGTGTCTTGTAATTTCATGGCTACAGTCCCCATCTTCAGTAATTTTGGAGGCCAAGAAAAGAAAGTATGTTAATGCTTTTATTTATTTAATTACTGTTAAATATGATTTATTAATCCCTTTTAATTTATACATTCTGTATGACCTGCTTTGTTTTTCTTTTTCCTAAACATTTGTTATTCTTTAATTTTTCCTTTTTTTCTGAGTATTTTAGTTAAATTTTTTATTCCACCTCTTCCTCTAGTAACTTGAAGCCATACATGCCATTTCTATCAATTGTGTTATTAAAAATTTAAAAAGAATAATTGTTCACTCAGGTTTAAAGATAATTACTATCAGTCCACCCTCTTATAAAGTACTGTCTTAAATACTTCTGTGAACTATCAATTTATTCATATTGTGCTAATAAGTTTATCTTGTTTATTTTTTTATTTTGTCTGTTTACTTTAAAAGATATAATAATGATAGTGTTTTACTGCTATTGATATTCAATCCATGTTTACTATTCTTTCTTATCATTTATTTGGTATTTCAGAACTATTATAAGTATCCCTTTCATTCTTGCCTCTTTCCCATGTTTTGGAATTTTTTTTTATTAGTTTTTAGTTTGTATTTTACTCGATCAAAAATAAGAGTAAACAATAGAAACAAATTTTTTCTATTATATAGCAAAAATAAATTATCCATCATTTTCTCTGAGCATTTTAAAGTTGTTACTGTATTCCATTTTGTTCTATTTTCATATTTACTATTGAGTTATGTCCTGTGTGTGAATTCCTCAGCTATAATCTCTTTCTCATTATTTTTAATATCCTTTTTTTTTTGCTATAGTAAATTGTCTCCTAATTATGTCTAGCCTGTTATGGGATTAATTTTATTTATCTTTATTGTGACAGTCACAATAAAAAACCTGAAAATTCATAAAGATAATACTGATATGGTCATCTCAATATATTCAAAAGAAATACAAGAAATAATATTCAACTCCTACTTATGAATTTTATACAAAACAGCAAGAATACTAGGGAAGGAGAAAAAAATCCTTAATCTGAAAATCATACTGTGAAAAAAATACAAAAGTAAAAAGAAAACTACAGCTAACATCATTAACAGTGAAAGGTTAAATGCTTTCCCTGTAATACTGGGGAAAAGAAACATATCTACTAATACTACTTCTATTTAATACTTTCCTGGAGGTCCTAAAATGTGTAGTTAGGTAAGGAAATGAAATCAAAGGCTGGTACTCTGGAAGTAAAAACAAAAATTGTGTTTCTTCCCAAATGAAACAATTACTCACACAGATAATAATAAACCACAAAACAACTTCTAGAACTTATATAAGTTTAGTGATATGATTTATTTAAAAATCCTCTATGTTTCTATATATGAGCAATAAAAATTTAATAAAAAATTTTAAATAATATCACTTAAAACAGCATCTCAAAACATGAAATAGCAATAAATTAGACATCTGTGAAAGACTCTTTGTACCTAAATCTATAAGGACCACCTAGAGAAATGAAAGAAGACATACATAAATGGTAATATCTAGCTTGTCTTTGTGATGGAATTACAGAATAATGTTCAGGGAGAAATTCTTCCCAAACTACTTAGTATATTAAATATAATTCTAAACAAAATCTAAGAATAAATTTTGAAGAAACTGAAAAGCTGGTATTAATATTTCATATAAATATGCAAAGGACCCAGAAAAGCCAGAATAGTTTAATTTGGGGCAAGAATAAAGTAGAAGAATTACAAAACCTGTTTCTGAGACTTACTAGAAAGACAGAGTAATAACAACTACTCACATAAGGGTACACATATAGAACAGTAGCCTACAATAGAGAGACTAATGATAAACTTTCACATGTATAGCTCATTTATGATTTGCAGTGATAGCAAAGAACAAATGGATATTCATTTTTTTATACAAAGAACCTTAATTTTTATCTCACATATGTATACAAGTTAGATTTAAATAATTCACAGACCTACATTTAAAATGCAAAACTATGAAATAAAAGTATTCCATAAGGAAATATTTGTAACTTGGAGTAAACAAAGATATGATGCAGAAGACACATAAAGCACAGTCCATAAAAGTGAAATTTATAAATTGGGCTTTATCAAGATAAGACTCTTAGAAAAACAGTGACAAAGGAAAAGGAAATTCATAGACTAAAAGTAAAGAATACTAGTTTATATAGATATGACAAAGACATGCTTAAGAATATATAAAGAAGCCTTTAAATAATAATATAATAGATAAATTAATTTAAGGTGACTAATTTAAATTGGAATTTAAAAATGACAATTATTTTAAGAGACAGTTTACAGAAGGTATAGTCAGCTAAAAAGCACATGAAAAAATGTTCATCATCAGTCATCAAGTGAATAAGAATTAAAATAACAGTAAGATATGCCCACAAACACACTATAATAGAAAAATTTAAAGTTACTGATATCAAATGCTGTCAAAGATTAAGAATAACTGGAAGCAAGCCTTTGGAAAACAATTTTTCATTGTCTTATAAATTTACACATATAACCCAACATAAAGAAAATGTTCTTTATTCTCAATAGAGAGAAACTAAAAACATATCAAATTTCTATCATCAAGCACAAATGTAAAAAAGCATGTGTAAATAAGCATATGAGTGTCTTTGTGTGCATGTATGTGTGCACACAGTGGACTCCTAGTCAACAATAAAAAGTTAAATAACCAATTGGTCATATATATCATTTGGATGAATCTCAAAAATAGTATGCTGAGCAAGAGAAGTCAGATGCAAAAAGGCACACTATCAGCTTCGGTTTTTATGAAGACTAAATTTCTATAACATACCTGCTTGTTTACTGTGAATGATCTGTGTGGCAGGGAACTGTTTTTATTTCTGCTCAATTTCAAAGAGCTCTAGTTAGCTTTGTAGCTGCTTCCTCAGTTCAGTTCAGTTGAGTTGCTCAGTTGTGTTTGACTCTTTGCGACCCCATGAATCACAGCATGCCAGCCCTCCCTGTCCATCACCATCTCCCGGAGTTCACTCAGACTCATATCCATGGANTTTTTTTATACAAAGAACCTTAATTTTTATCTCACATATGTATACAAGTTAGATTTAAATAATTCACAGACCTACATTTAAAATGCAAAACTATGAAATAAAAGTATTCCATAAGGAAATATTTGTAACTTGGAGTAAACAAAGATATGATGCAGAAGACACATAAAGCACAGTCCATAAAAGTGAAATTTATAAATTGGGCTTTATCAAGATAAGACTCTTTGAAAGACAGTGACAAAGGAAAAGGAAATTCATAGACTAAAAGTAAAGAATACTAGTTTATATAGATATGACAAAGACATGCTTAAGAATATATAAAGAAGCCTTTAAATAATAATATAATAGATAATTTAAGGTGACTAATTTAAATTGGAATTTTAAAATGACAATTATTTTAAGAGACAGTTTACAGAAGGTATAGTCAGCTAAAAAGCACATGAAAAAATGTTCATCATCAGTCATCAAGTGAATAAGAATTAAAATAACAGTAAGATATGCCCACAAACACACTATAATAGAAAAATTTAAAGTTACTGATATCAAATGCTGTCGAAGATTAAGAATAACTGGAAGCAAGCCTTTGGAAAACAATTTTTCATTGTCTTATAAATTTACACATATAACCCAACATAAAGAAAATGTTCTTTATTCTCAATAGAGAGAAACTAAAAACATATCAAATTTCTATCATCAAGCACAAATGTAAAAAAGCATGTGTAAACAAGCATATGAGTGTCTTTGTGTGCATGTATGTGTGCACACAGTGGACTCCTAGTCAACAATAAAAAGTTAAATAACCAATTGGTCATATATATCATTTGGATGAATCTCAAAAATAGTATGCTGAGCAAGAGAAGTCAGATGCAAAAAGGCACACTATCAGCTTCGGTTTTTATGAAGACTAAATTTCTATAACATACCTGCTTGTTTACTGTGAATGATCTGTGTGGCAGGGAACTGTTTTTATTTCTGCTCAATTTCAAAGAGCTCTAGTTAGCTTTGTAGCTGCTTCCTCAGTTCAGTTCAGTTGAGTTGCTCAGTTGTGTTTGACTCTTTGCGACCCCATGAATCACAGCATGCCAGCCCTCCCTGTCCATCACCATCTCCCGGAGTTCACTCAGACTCATATCCATGGAGTCAGTGATGCCATCCAGCCAACTCATCCTCTGTCGTCCCCTTTTCCTCCTGCCCCCAATCTCTCCCAGCATCAGAGTCTTTTCCAATGAGTCAACTCTTCTCATGAGGTGGTCAAAGTACTGGAATTTCAGCTTTAGCATCATTCCTTCCAAAGAACACCCAGGGCTGATCTCCTTTAGAATGGACTGGTTGGATCTCCTTGTAGTCCAAGGGACTCTCAAGAGTCTTCTCCAACACCACAGTTCAAAAGCCTCAGTTCTTCGTAGATTTCTGCTAACACATCCTAACAACCTTACTACAAGGGCCTACACAAAACATGTTCAACTTTTTCACTTCCTTTAAGTCTTGGTGCTCTAAACTTCTTGGATATAGCCAACCTAATGACTCAGTTCCATCTCAGCTTCTTTCCTTAGAAATCTAAAATCAGGTACAAAGAACCTTCATAAGGAAACTTGGTAGAATTTTTGCACATGTGTAGTTTAACAGTAATAAGAAAAACCTGATTTTGAATAAACATTTATTATAAAAGAAGGTAACTTCTAGCTTTACTAAGTTTTAACAAAATGATTCAGATTTTAATCAACATTTAAACAAATTATTAATAGAAATTAAATATCAATACATTATTGAAAATATACTTATGGCAAAATAGCTATATCAGGAAAAGCTCTTCTATGTATAATTAATTCTATTATACAAACTAATCATTTTTATAGATTTTTTTAATTAATGTGATTTGAAGTTAATTTAGATAATTATGAATAACACAGTATGACAAATGCAGTATATCTAAGGCTACAGCTTCTGAATCTTTAAATTTAGTAAGCTGACTGAGATAAGATGCAGAACTATACAGGCGGCAGGTTTCTCTCAGATAACAGAAGACTGAAAGTTAAATAAAACAAAAGTGCAACATTAAAAAAAAAAAACAACTCACTAAACACAGAGCCAAACACTCTAGAATTAGGTGACTGCCAAACACTCCAGGATTTGGTGACTATTGTCATATTCAAAATCAGTCTCATTTGCTTACTTCTGAAATATTAATGCAAAATTTACTATATCTCTCTGAAAGTAACTGAGAAGACATACATTGACAATATTCTACATAGACACATAAGTAGTGTTGAAGTTGATAGGAAAAATAAGAAGTAACTCAACAAGTAAAATCAATTTTCTGATGTAAGATGAAAGCATAGTGTGGTATATGAACATGAGCATTTGAAAGAATACTAAAAATAGATCTGTATCAATATACAAAATGTATTTAATCTAAATAGAAGTAGGATTCAAAATGACAAACTGTCAATAGAAGAGAAGACAGAGTATGAGGGTAAGGTATTCAAGAATCAGAGACTGAAGGTTTTCCATGCCGAAATGTAATAATTTTGAAACCCTAGTTTTTATGACTGTGGGAGGCACCTAAGTATAAGTAGTCTAAACAAGTTTGGCTGATAGAGAGACTGTAGTGATGTAGCTATATCATTATTAGAGGACCAATGTTCTTCAGTTTAAGGAGGTGAAGGAACTTCAACATTTAAGTAAAAGCAGCAGTATCCAGAGGTATCAGATGGTAAAGAATCGGCCTTTCAGTGTGGGAGACCCAGGTTCGATCCCTGGGTTGGGAAGATCCCCTAGAGGACAGCATGACAGTCCACTACATGATTCTTGCCTGGAGCATCCCCATGGCAGAGGAGCCTGATGGGCTATAGTCCATGGGGATGCAAAGAGGTGGACATGACTGAGTGACTAAGCACAGCACAGCACATTCAGAGGTAGCCATACATACTAAAACAAAATAGAGAACAGAGAATAGTGGCAAGAAATTTAGGACAACCCAGTCAACCTCCTTCCAGGAACACCTGCAAAGGAAGGACTATGTGAGATTACCTCACAGAAGGGATAGAGATATCAAGACGTAGCACATCAAACTGAGTTAATACCTGCTCATCACATTTAACCCCACGCTATTCTGTCCCCAATTCAGCCTGACTACATCAGTAGAGAATGAAGAGTCAAGTATGAATATATTGTCCTTCCCCTTCTTGAAGCCATGCATGTTATAAAAGTTCCATTATCTAGCATGAAAATACAAACAAAGAAACAAATACACAAAGACACCACCACCACCAACAAAACACAGAAGATGAAAACTGCAGAGATGCAGTGTGAGGAAAAATAAAACCAAAGCTTTAAATGCAATGCATGTTGACCTTACTACAAATTTAGGATATTTTCAGATTGCCATCCTGCCCCCTCTACTTTGTTCCACTAGTCTTTGCTTCATTGTGCTGGTGACATGGGTCAGCGTTTCTCTCCTTCCCAATTCATTTTCTAAGTTTCCTTCTACCACCCACTCTGTCTGATAGAAGTCTCAGAATTAGAAACCGTCCCATCCAACAGATGACTACATGGAAATGCAGTGAATTACCTAAGTCTAAATTTAATGTAATCTATGGTCATGAATCCACAGTTTGGGCTGCTATTTTGCCCCAAATATCTAATGATTTCACATTTTCTCTTTCAAAGAGGCCAACCTCTTTCTCATCATTCCACAAGCATTTAAAAGATAAAAATGTTTAAAGATGATGAGGACTTTTCTGATGACTCACATGAAGACTCACATGAAAGACTCACATGAAGACTCACATGAAAGAACCTGCCTGACATGCAGAATGCTAGAGACTAGAGTTTGATCCCTGGGTCAGAAAGACCTCCTGGAGAAAGAAATGCAATCTGCTCCAGTATTCTTGCCAGGAAAACTCCATGAACAAAGAAACATGACAGGCTATAGTCTATGGGGTCGCAAAGAGCTGGACACTGAGCACAAGCACACACACAAAGATAATGACTCCCCACTTTCAGCCATTTTGTCCTCTTTCTGTTATGGCAGCAATAAAGAAAATTAGAGATACCAAGGGAACATTTCACACAAAGATGAGCTTGATAAAGGACAGAAATGGTATGGACCTAACAGAAGCAGAAGATATTAAGAAGAGGTGGCAAGAATACATGGAAGAACTGTATAAAAAAGATCTTCATGACCCAGATAACCATGATGATGNAAGATGAGCTTGATAAAGGACAGAAATGGTATGGACCTAACAGAAGCAGAAGATATTAAGAAGAGGTGGCAAGAATACATGGAAGAACTGTATAAAAAAGATCTTCATGACCCAGATAACCATGATGATGTGATCACCAATCTAGAGCCAGACATCTTGGAATATGAAGTCAAGTGGGCCTTAGAAAGCATCACTAAAAAACAAAGCTAGTGGAGGTGATGAAATTCCAGTTAGCTCTTTCAAATCCTGAAAGATGATGCTGTGCTGCACTCAATATGCCAGCAAATTTGGAAAACTCAGCAGTGGCCACAGGACTGGAAAAGGTCAGNACTCTTTGCATGAGGTGGTCAAAGTACTGGAGTTTCAGCTTTAGCATCATTCATTCCAAAGAAATCCCAGGGCTGATCTCCTTTAGAATGAACTGGTTGGATCTCCTTGCAGTCCAAGGGACTCTCAAGAGTCTTCTCCAACACCACAGTCCAAAAGCATCAATTCTTCAGAGCTCAGCCTTCTTCACAGTCCAACTCTGCAGTATTAATAAGTGAGAAAGGATTTGCTATAATTCCATTATCATAGATTTCAATTGAGATATCTAAGTTCCAGTTATTTCATCCTTTGTTCCTCTATTAATTTCATAGAGGTAAAGTTGATGCCAGTTTTTATTTTATGTGTCAAAATATGTCTGGCGCCTGAACCAGGCCACAAACACCATAGAAACGTGTATGCTCGTTGAATGAATTAATGAATGAAACAGTCAATAACATTTTCTGAGTTCTTAAGCAATTCATTGCACTATTTCAGGGCTCTCTGTGATGTATCACCAACTAGCTATGGATGTATCCACTTTCTACATATACAAACAGAAAAGTTGATTGGGGACAAAAATAAAAGTAAATAAAAATAGTATTCCAATATTCTTAAAATTAATATAACTGTGTGATCTAAAAGTCACTTCCATGCAGCTAGTTAAGCAGTTGCTTACTGAATGAAGGGTTGTTTTATTTTACTGCTACTGTTTCACAAAACAGTCTAAAATATTTGGCTGAAATACACACTATTTCAATGCTAAATATGTATAGGTATAAAATATATGGGTGTGTTTTATATATATATATATA
>SJYW01014763.1:413683-424256 GCA_006410735.1 Raphicerus campestris | reverse complement strand
CCAATCCCTCCCAGCATCAGTGTTTTCCAATGAGTCAACTCTTTGCATGAGGTGGTCAAAGTACTGGAGTTTCAGCTTTAGCATCATTCATTCCAAAGAAATCCCAGGGCTGATCTCCTTTAGAATGAACTGGTTGGATCTCCTTGCAGTCCAAGGGACTCTCAAGAGTCTTCTCCAACACCACAGTCCAAAAGCATCAATTCTTCAGAGCTCAGCCTTTTTCACAGTCCAACTCTGCAGTATTAATAAGTGAGAAAGGATTTGCTATAATTCCATTATCATAGATTTCAATTGAGATATCTAAGTTCCAGTTATTTCATCCTTTGTTCCTCTATTAATTTCATAGAGGTAAAGTTGATGCCAGTTTTTATTTTATGTGTCAAAATATGTCTGGCGCCTGAACCAGGCCACAAACACCATAGAAACGTGTATGCTCGTTGAATGAATTAATGAATGAAACAGTCAATAACATTTTCTGAGTTCTTAAGCAATTCATTGCACTATTTCAGGGCTCTCTGTGATGTATCACCAACTAGCTATGGATGTATCCACTTTCTACATATACAAACAGAAAAGTTGATTGGGGACAAAAATAAAAGTAAATAAAAATAGTATTCCAATATTCTTAAAATTAATATAACTGTGTGATCTAAAAGTCACTTCCATGCAGCTAGTTAAGCAGTTGCTTACTGAATGAAGGGTTGTTTTATTTTACTGCTACTGTTTCACAAAACAGTCTAAAATATTTGGCTGAAATACACACTATTTCAATGCTAAATATGTATAGGTATAAAATATATGGGTGTGTTATATATATATATATATATATATATATATATATATATATGTCCATATGGAGGTAAAATTACCCCACTCTGTTTGCTTTAATAATGAAAATAACGTCTACACTTTTGTTGATTGTTTAGTCACTAAGTTGTGTCTGACTCTTGTGACCCCATGGAATGTAGCCTGCCAGTCTCCTCTGTCCATGGGATTCTCCAGGCAAGAATACTGGAGTGGGTTGCCATTTCCTTCTTCAGGGGATCTTCCTGACCAAGGAATTTAACCCAGGTCTCCCGTATTGAAGGCAGATTCTCTAGCAACGGAGCAACAAGGGAAGCCTCTTGTCTACATTTTTACACAGGTAAAATTTTAAAAGCATAAAATACAGACATTTTATTTCTTCAGTTCAGCAAAGTTTAATGATTGCATACATCATACATCATCAATGACCTAATTTGAAGGCAGAGCATCTCCATCACTCCAGGGAGTTCCCTCATGCTCATTTCTTCCATTTAGCCTTCATCTTCCTAGAATATCAATGTGATGATTTCTACCATTGGAAAACACTTTTAAGTTTTGTTTTTAAGTTTAATGTTAATAAAATAATATATTATATACTTGATGTGACTGATTTATCTTATTCAACATAAGGTTTTTGAGCTGCCTTGTTTTTCTGCATTTAGATATTTTTTAAATTGGTGAGTAGGATTCCATCATATAAATTTAGAAAAATGTATCTCCCTAATCTCTTGTTAATAGACATTTTAGTTATTTCCAGCTTAAGGCTTTTAAATTTATAATGCATATTTATTTATAATTGCATACTTTAATTTGCTTTTAAGTTTTTACAGTAGACTTTTGAGTTAGATATTTATGGAATTCATTTAAATTTTCATTTTCTAATAGAAACATTTAAGCTAAAAATTCAGTTTTAACATTTCCACAACATTGCACAAATTTTAATACACTGCATTTTTATTATCATTCAATTGAAAATGTCCCATTTAGACACCTAGATTACATTCAGTTGAATTCAATTCAGTTCAGTCGCTCAGTCATGTCAGACCTGGGTTTGATCCTTGGGTCAGGAAGATCCCCTGGAGAAGGAAATGGCAACCCACTCTAGTACTCTTGCTTGGAGAATCCCATGGACAGAAGAGCCTGGTACATGCTCCTCTGTCCATGGGATTAGCTATAGCCCTGGTACAGAAGAGCTATAGTCCATGGGGTCACAAAGAGTCGGATATGACTAAGCAACTTTCACAATCTTCAAGTACATGGATAGCATCCAGCTAACTTCATATTTAATATTACAGATTTTATTCTGCTTAGTCAGCAAATACGTACTCAGTATCATAGCAATCATTTTCTGAAAATATTAATACTAATCTTAATATGTAAATTAATATCTATCTTTTGTTGAAAGTTTCATGTTAACTCTAAAAATGGTTATACTGCTGCTCTTGGGTGATGTGTTCTAAAACTACTGATTAGGGCATTTGTTTTAAGTACAATTGAAATCCTAACTGATTGTTCTGAATGTTTTATATGACTACTCATTGCATTCACACTGATTAAGAATAATTTCTATAATTTAAATTACAAGTGTGGATTTTTCAATGTTATTTTTTGCTATATGTATTTTTCTAATTTTGGTATAAAATAACATGTTTTATTTCTGATACTGGTTGTGTTCTGTCTCTTTTTCTGATATGTTCCAATGTTTATCATGGTCTTCTCAAAGATATAACTATTCTGTTCACCAATTTTTCTTATTATATTATCTTTTTCATTTCATAAGTCTTTTCTCTATTTTTTCTTCTTTGGGTTTCATTTGCTTTTATTTAGTTTCTTTAAAAACTATTTTTCAAGCAGGTTTGAGTTCCCAGTAAAATTCAGAGGAAGACACAGATATTTCCCATAATCACATGAATAGCTTCCCCCAGTATTAGCAACTGCCCTGGTACTGTAGTACAATTGTCCTGAATGGGAAAGACTAGAGATCTCTTCAAGAAAATCACAGATACCAAGGGAACATTTCATGTAGAGATGGGCTTGATAAAGGACAGAAATGGTATGGACCTAATATAAGCAGAAGATATTAAGAAGAGGTGGCAAGAATACACAGAAGAACTGTACAGAAAAGATCGTCATGACCAGGATGATCACGAAGGTGTGATCACTCACATAGAGCCAGATATAAAAAGAATGAGAAGTCAAGTGGGCCTTAGAAAGCATCACTATGAACAATGCTAGTGGAGGTGATGGAATTCCAGTGCAGCTGTTTCAATTCCTGAAAGATGATGCTGTGAAAGTGCTGCACTCAATATGCCAGCAAATTTGGAAAACTCAGCAGTGGCCACAGAACTGGAAAAGGTCAGTGTTCATTCCAATCCCAAAGAAAGGCAATGCCAAAGAATGCTCAAACTATTGCACAACTGCACTCCTCTCACACGCTATTAAAGTAATGCTCAAAATTCTCCAAGCCAGGCTTCAACAGTACGTGAACCATGAACTTTCAGATGTTCAAGCCGGTTTTAGAAAAGGCAGAGGAACCAGAGGTCAAATTACCAACATCTGCTGTATCATTGAAAAAGCAAGAGAGTTCCAGAAAAAAACATTTATTTCTGCTTTATTGACTATGCTAAAGCCTTTGACTGTGTGGATCACAATAAACTGTGGAAAATTCTGAAAGAGATGGGAGTACCAGACCACCTGACTGGACTCTTGAGAAACGTATATGCAGGTCAGGAAGCAACAGTTAGAACTGAAAATGGAACAACAGACTGGTTCCAAATAGGAAAAGGAGTACGTCAAGGCTGTATATTGTCACCCTGCTTATTTATCTTATATGCAGAGTACATCATGAGAAACGCTGGGCTGGAAGAAACACAAGCTGGAATCAAGATTGCCAGGAGAAATATAAATAACCTCAGACATGCAGATGACACCACCCTTATGGCAGAAAGTGAAGAGGAACTAAAAAGCCTCTTGATGAAAGTGAAAGAGGAGAGTGAAAAAGTTGGCTTAAAGCTCAACATTCAGAAAATGAAGATCATGGAATCTGGTCTCATCACTTCATAGGAAATAGATGGGGAAACAGTGGAAACAGTGTCAGACTTTACTTTTTTAGGCTCCAAAATCACTGCAGATGGTGATTGCAGCCATGAAATTATTTTTTTTTTCAGAAATAGTTTTAGTTTTTACTTTTCTTTGAGAAGGAACAGGAGCTTCATGTACGAAGAAAATACATGTATTAAAATATCACAAATTCAACAGTCAGAAAATTGTCAAATAGGGCAAATAAATCTTTTATGATTGTAGCTGATGATATCACATTAGATGTGAGTGCTTACTTTGGCCTAAATCTAAGGCATGTCTTATTTTGGATGGTATGGATATTTTGGAAAGACTCCAGGCGTTCTTATGTAAAGTTATAACTAGGGAATTGTGAACCTTTATCATATGAGGGTCACCAAATACATTCTAGGATCTAGTTATGCATTTTGTGGGACAAATTTTTAGGAAATGACCTAAGCCCATAGCTCTCTAATTCCAAGCAGATCTCCAATACAATACAAAGGTTATTTCGATTTTTTTTTTAATTTAAGGCTATTTAGATTATTATATCTTATGATTGGGGTGGAGGTGGAGATATTAGCTCTAATACTCACTTTCATGTCTCTGATTATTACAATTTTCCCACCAAAAGACCAGAATTACTTACACAATTAATGCAAAGTAATCATTATGCAAGAGGTCCCTCCTACACATTGACTGTATTTCAGCCTTCTAGCCATTTTGGGGTTAATGATTCATAAAACAAAAAGGCTCTAAGAAGAGAGAAAAGTATCTGTCACTGAGTGTAAGCCTGCTATTGGGGGTCAAAGAGGGGTTACCCTCAGGCTTTCATCCATAATACATAGAATATGCACATTCAGTGACAGGCACTTGGTCACAGGTACAGAAAGTTTTAGGTATAAGTTAAATGGTCATTACTTATTTTACGTCATTTCAGTTATTCATGCCAGAAATTAAAAGACACTTACTCCTTGGAAGAAAAGTTATGACCAACCTAGACAGCATATTCAAAAGCAGAGACATTACTTTGCCAACAAAGGCCCGTCTAGTCAAGGTTAAGGTTTTTTCAGTGGTCATGTAGGGATGTGAGGGTTGGACTGTGAAGAAAGCTGAATGCCAAAGAATTGATGCTTTTGAACTGCCTTGTTTGGATTAGACTCGAGAGTCCCTTGAACTGCAAGGGGATCCAACCAGTCCATTTTAAAGGAGATCAGTCCTTGGTGTTCATTGGAAGGACTGATGCTAAAGCTGAAACTCCAACACTTTAGCCACCTCATGTGAATAGTTGACTCATTGGAAAAGACTGTGTTGCTGGGAGGGATTAGGGGCAGGAGGAAAAGGGGACAACAGAGGATGAGATGGCTGGATGGCATCACTGACTCGATGGATGTGGGTTTGTGTGAACTCTGGGAGCTGGTGATGGACAGGGTGTGGCACAGGAAGGGAAACATTTTCTAGTTTTATAATTAGTTTTCAATCTTTTAGTCAGTCTATGCTTCTGAACTGTAAACCTGAATACTCACTGGAAGGACTGATTTTGAAGCTGAAGCTCCAATACTTTGGCTACCTGATATGAACAGCTGACTCATTGGAGAAACCCTGATGCTGGGAAAGATTGAAGGCAAAAGGAGAAGACGGCAGCAGAGGATGAGATGGCTGAATGTAATCACATAATTCAATGGACATGACCTTGGGTGAACTCCAGGAGGTGGTGAGGGACAGGGAGGCCTGGAATGCTGCAGTCCATGGGGTCACAAAGAGTCAGACACGACTTAGTGACTGAACAACAAAGACATTGTTGAGTATGGTGTTCTATAAATAAATCTCAATTAGATCAAAGTACTTTGGTTTTATTCAATTTCTCTCTAACTTCACTGATTTACCATCAACACTTGCTATCAGTTATTTAGAGACAGGTTTTGAAATCCTTGACTCTAAAGTGGAACTCTATTTCTCTTTATGGATCCATCAGATCTTTCTATATGTATATTAATATATTATAAAATGTGATATGATATATTGTCTGTGACATTTTTCTTTGTTTGAAAAGTATTTTTCTTGATATTAATATAGCCATTTTCACTTACTTGTCATTAGTATCATCAAGTTTTTTTTTCTTTTTTGCATTATTCCTATGGTAGAGGTAATGAAGATAATGGTGACATCCTTCAAAAGGTCCCATGCTTGCACTGTCCCATTCAGTGCCCCCGACCCTGCAGCAGGTCACCAGCAGAGACTCCTGGACACTCACAGGCAAGTCTGGGTGAGTCTCTTATGGTGTCACTGCTCCTTTCTCCTGGGTCTTGGTGCACAGAAGGTTTTGTTTGTGCCCTCCAAGAGTCTGTTTCCCCAGTCCTGTGTAAGTTCTGTGGTGTAGAGCTCTATGGTGGAGTTAATGGTGACCTTTTCCAAGAGGGCTTATGCCACACCCAGGTTAGGTGCACCAAGAGCCCCTGACCCTGCAGCAGGCCACTGCTGACTCACACCTCCTCAGGAGACACTCAAATGCAGGTCTGGCTCAATCTCTTTGGTGTTTTCTGGTGTGCACAATGTTGAGCCCTTTGTTTGAGCCCTTCAAGCATCTGTGATGGTATGGGGTTTGATTCTAAATGCAATTTTGCCCCTCCTACCATCTTGTTGGGGATTCTCCTTTGCCCTTGGACGTGGGGTATCTTTTTTTGGTGGGATCCAACATGCTCCTGTTGATGGTTGTTCAGTAGCGAGTGGTAATTTTGAAGTTCTTGCAGGATAAGATGAGTGCATGTCCTTCTACTCCATTTCTAGTGGGCTATTAGTGAGCCTAGGCAAAGCAGTCTTAGGAATTGAAACCAAGGCTTATATGAGTTGTTATAAATTTTATATGTATCAAACCTAGCAGGGTCCAAACTCAGGAATTTGTTTGCATTCTGTTGCAATACCAATGTATTAACAGATGTTTAAGGATGGATGTTACTAACCAAAGACATTTGTTTTATATTTTCAGAAGCATTTTTCCCCACCCACATATGTCAAAACAATTCTGAACAGCATGCTTTACAAACTGCTAGTAATTTCTTTAGATAAATAACTTTAGAAGCAAAAGTAATTAACTAAGCAAATAAAGTTTGTATAAAATTAGAACCTATTCAAGTAGAACAAATTTTTTTTGTTACAAGCTAGTAAAGATGGAGCAGTTAACTTGCTTAAATTTCTCTCCACAAATTTTAATGGTCTTTGCTCTAAAATGGCCTCTGTATTCTTAAATAGCTGTCATAGTAGAACTGTTTCTGTAATGGGGAATACATTTTTCACCTTTTGTATCACATTTTNCAGGTCACCAGCAGAGACTCCTGGACACTCACAGGCAAGTCTGGGTGAGTCTCTTATGGTGTCACTGCTCCTTTCTCCTGGGTCTTGGTGCACAGAAGGTTTTGTTTGTGCCCTCCAAGAGTCTGTTTCCCCAGTCCTGTGTAAGTTCTGTGGTGTAGAGCTCTATGGTGGAGTTAATGGTGACCTTTTCCAAGAGGGCTTATGCCACACCCAGGTTAGGTGCACCAAGAGCCCCTGACCCTGCAGCAGGCCACTGCTGACTCACACCTCCTCAGGAGACACTCAAATGCAGGTCTGGCTCAATCTCTTTGGTGTTTTCTGGTGTGCACAATGTTGAGCCCTTTGTTTGAGCCCTTCAAGCATCTGTGATGGTATGGGGTTTGATTCTAAATGCAATTTTGCCCCTCCTACCATCTTGTTGGGGATTCTCCTTTGCCCTTGGACGTGGGGTATCTTTTTTTGGTGGGATCCAACATGCTCCTGTTGATGGTTGTTCAGTAGCGAGTGGTAATTTTGAAGTTCTTGCAAGATAAGATGAGTGCATGTCCTTCTACTCCATTTCTAGTGGGCTATTAGTGAGCCTAGGCAAAGCAGTCTTAGGAATTGAAACCAAGGCTTATATGAGTTGTTATAAATTTTATATGTATCAAACCTAGCAGGGTCCAAACTCAGGAATTTGTTTGCATTCTGTTGCAATACCAATGTATTAACAGATGTTTAAGGATGGATGTTACTAACCAAAGACATTTGTTTTATATTTTCAGAAGCATTTTTCCCCACCCACATATGTCAAAACAATTCTGAACAGCATGCTTTACAAACTGCTAGTAATTTCTTTAGATAAATAACTTTAGAAGCAAAAGTAATTAACTAAGCAAATAAAGTTTGTATAAAATTAGAACCTATTCAAGTAGAACAAATTTTTTTTGTTACAAGCTAGTAAAGATGGAGCAGTTAACTTGCTTAAATTTCTCTCCACAAATTTTAATGGTCTTTGCTCTAAAATGGCCTCTGTATTCTTAAATAGCTGTCATAGTAGAACTGTTTCTGTAATGGGGAATACATTTTTCACCTTTTGTATCACATTTTTGTATGATGTTTAAGTTTACAATTTCTTTAAATAAATAGGCTCAGGTATCAGCATGCCATGCATGTAGAACCAATGCCATGGCATTCTTGGCATTCTTCAAGGCATATGCTTTCCTCTATTTCCCACAATTAAACTAAACTGTCAATGTGCAGGGCCCAGAAGAGTAGCACTATTCTGTGTACAACTGTCATTATATGAACTCATGAGTGGAAACTCACTAAGTGGATCATATTCTCATATTCATATCAGGAAAACCATATCATGTTAAGCTTCTGAATTCAAATTTTAATGTTTTTAGAGCTCTGTCTAGCATCTGGAATCCTCTCTTTCCTAAATAGGCTTAATTGAATAATTATCAATTAAAAAATCTTCTGGAGTATGTGGTATATGTTTCTTATTCATCTCCCCATTAAGACTTCAGTACAGTTCAGTTCCGTTCAGTTCTGTCACTTAGTCGTGTCCAACTCTGTGCGATCTCATGAATCACAGCACGCCAGACCTCCCTCTCCATCACCAACTCCTGGAGTTCACTCAGACTCATACCCATTGAGTCAGTGATGCCATCCAGCCATCTCATTCTCTGTCATTCCCTTCTCTTCCTGACCCCAATCCCTCCCAGCATCAGGGTCTTTTCCAATGAGTCAGCTCTCCACATGAGGTGGTCAAAATACTGGAGTTTCAGCTTCAGCATCAGTCCTTCCAATGAACACCTAGGACTGATCTCCTTTAGGATGGACTGGTTGGATCACCTTGCAGTTCAAGGGACTCTCAAGAGTCTTCTCCAACAGCACAGTTCAAAAGATCAATTCTTTGGCAGTCAGCTTTCTTCACAGTCCAACTCTCACATCTATACATGACTACTGGAAAAACCATAGCCTTGACTAGACAGACCTTTGTTAGCAAAGTAATGTCTCTGCTTTTGAATATGCTGTTTAGGTTGGTCATAACTTTCCTTACAAGGAGTAAGTGTCTTTTAATTTCATGGCTGCAATCACCATCTGCATTGATTTTGGAGCCCCCCAAAATAAAGTCTGACACTGTTTCCAATGTTTTCCCATCTATTTCCCATGAAGTGATGGGACCAGATGCCATCTTAGTTTTCTGAATGTTGAGCTTTAAGGCAACTTTTTCACTCTCTACTTGCACTTTCATCAAGAGGCTTTTTAGCTGCTCTTCACTTTCTGCCATAATGGTGGTGTCATATGCATATCTTAGGTTATTGATATTTCTCCTGGCAATCTTGATTCCAGCTTGTGCTTCTTCCAGCCCAGCATTTCTCATGATGTACTCTGCATATAAGTTAAATAAGCAGGTGATAATATACAGCCTTGACATACTACTTTTCCTATTTGATATCAGTCTGTTCCATGTCCAGTTCTAACTGTTGCTTCCCGACCTGCATATAGGTTTTCCAAGATTTCAGGTACTTAGAATCTTGAGAGAAAACCTGGGAATAAACATGCTCTTGACAAAGAAACTGACTGGAACTGGTCTTTGTGGTTTCCATTTTTTACTAAAGCAGAGTTAATTTACAATGTTGTGTTAATTTCTGATATACAGGACAGTGATATCTTTTTATTCAGTTGCTAAGCCACGTCTGACATGTTGTGACCCCATAGACTGCAGCACACCAAGCTTCTCTGTCCTTTACCATATCCTGGAATTTACTCAAACTCATGTCCTTGAGTCAGTAATGCCACCCAACCATCTCATTCCCTCTCTTCCCCTTCTTATCCTGCCTTCAGTCTTTCCCAGCATCAGGGTCTTTTCCAGTGAGTCGGCTCTTCACATCACATGGCCAAAGTATTGGAATTTCAGCTTCAGCATCACATATACACACCACTTCAGATTGTTTCCCCTTATAAAGTAACGTCACTCGCTCAGTCATGTCTGACTCTCTGTGACCCCACGGACTGTAGCCCGCCAGGCTCCTCTGTCCATGGAATTCTCCAGGCAAGAATACTGGAGTGGGTGGCCATTTCCTTCTCCAGGGGATCTTTCCGATCTATGGATTTAACCATGTCTCCTGCATTGCAGGCAGATTCTTTACTGTCTGAGCCACCAGGAAAGCCCAAATATAATGTAAGTGCTATGTAAATAGTTGAAGATGAGTGGCAAATTCAAGTTGTGTTTTTTGGAATTTCATGAAATTTTTTCTTTTCCAAATATTTTCCATCCTTCGATTGAATCCATGGATATGCCGATATGAAGGGTCGACTGTATTTTCTTCTCTCCAAATATCAAATTCCTAGCAAACATATACAATTTCAAATTAAATTCACGGCTTCTTTTTTTTTTTTTTTTTTTTTT
>SJYW01014763.1:385742-407148 GCA_006410735.1 Raphicerus campestris | reverse complement strand
AGAGTTTTAACTATTAGCAAGCATTTGAAGCTAAAATAGATTTTAATAATTAATTTTATTATAACTCAAGCTCTCAGTCTTTTCCTCTGTTCTTGCTATTAACTCTCTCTGCACACTGGCATTTGTCCGTTTAAGTACTATTATGCATGTGTGTTGAGGGGCACTGTGCACGTTTAACAATAATCTAATATGGTGGTTTTCTGACTACACAGCCGTCTAGATCTAGCCATCAATTCAGTTTTATTTTATACCTTTGAGTAAGTGGCCTCTCCATTTCCTGAAATATAATAGTGCCCAAATGCTTTGGACAGTTTTTCTCTGCAGTGTGTACTTCCAAAATTGCAAAATGCTAGTGTATACATTTATTGAAAGCTATGTATATTACTAATTGGGCAAAACCAAAGGAGTACGTCAAGGCTGTATACTGTCACCCTGCTTATTTAACTTATATGCAGAGTACATCATGAGAAATGCTGGACTGGAAGAAACACAAGCTGGAATCAAGATTGCCAGGAGAAATATAAATAACCTCAGATATGCAGATGACACCACCCTTATGGCAGAAAGTGAAGAGGAACTAAAAAGCCTCTTGATGAAAGTGAAAGAGGAGAGTGAAAAAGTTGGCTTGAAGCTCAACATTCAGAAAATGAAGATCATGGCATCTGGTCCCATCACTTCACGGGAAATCGATGGGGAAACAGTGGGAACAGTGTCAGACTTTATTTTTCTGGGCTCCAAAATCACGGCAGATGGTGACTGCAGCCATGAAATTAAAAGATGCTTACTCCTTGTAAGGAAAGTTATGACCAACCTAGATAGCATATTGAAAAGCAGAGACATTACTTTGCCAACAAAGGTCTGTCTAGTCAAGGTTATGGTTTTTCCAGTGGTCATGTATGGATGTTTGAGTTGGACTGTGAAGAAAGCTGAGTGCCAAAGAATTGATGCTTTTGAACTGTGGTGTTGGAGAAGACTCTTGAGAGTCCCTTGGACTGCAAGGTGATCCAACCAGTCCATCCTAAAGGAGACCAGTCCTTGGTGTTCTTTGGAAGGAATGATGCTAAAGCTGAAACTCTAATACTCTGGCCACCTCATGAGAAGAGTTGACTCATTGGAAAAGACTCTGATACTGGGAGGGATTGGGGGCAGGAGGAGAAGGGGACGACCGAGGATGAGATGGCTGGATGGACATGAGTTTGGGTGAACTCCGGGAATTGGTGATGGACAGGGAGGCCTGGCGTGCTGCACTTCATGGGGTCACAAAGAGTCGGACACGACTGAGCAACTGAACTGAATGAACTGACTGAACATTACTATTGCATTTTTCTTTCATTGTTTCAGGAATAACTAACATATACCAATTTAGCTTTATTTTTTATATTATTGTGTGTTGAATTGCTCTGCATTTTATTGGTACTATTTTATATCTAATATTTATAGAACATAACTCAATTGTAAAAAATTTTAAAGTAGCAGTCTAGTCTTTTTTTTTAGTGTAAATTAGCATTCTAGTCTGTTTTTCCATATTATTCATTCTAAATATCTAATAGATATCTAATATCTACATATCTAATATGCAATAGTTTACATTGTCCCACCTTGTCACCCATTGTGTTACTACCTACAGTGTCTATTTACAAAATAAATGAAAGTGAAAAGTGAAAGTGTTTTTTAGTTATCAGTTGTGTCCAACTCTTTTTGACCCCATTGTAGCCCACCAGGTCTTCTGTCCATGGAATCTCCAGACAAGAATACTGGAGTGGATTGCCATTCCCCTCTCAAAGGAACTTTCGCCACCCTAGGATCAAACCTGTGTCTCTTGAGTTGCAGGGAGATTCTTTACTGTCTGAGTCACTAGGGAAGTCCCTTTTATAGAATGCTGTGCTTAATTCAGGTAAGAACTTTTTTTTTTTTTTTCCTAACTTGGCCAAGTAGAAATCAATCCAGTGATCTTTACTAAATCATAATGGTGATTGGAAATGTAATAGTACAAAGCAGAGTTGTATTAGGTTGGTGAAAAAGTACTTGCAGTTTCAAACTATGAATTTTAAATCTTAATAATTAGGGTCAGACCCATCTTTATTAATCAAAATAGCAACCATTAAAATCAACACATTTTTGCCGATGAGAAATAAGTTTGTTTATTCCTGTAGTGTGAAAATCTGTGCTTCAGGATTCGACAAACTCTTTGAAAGCATTTTCTGCATCCTTCTGATTGTGGAAGTGTTTTCCCACAAAAAAAAAGTTGTTCAGATGCTTGAATAAGTGGTAGTTGGTTGGCAACAGGTCAGCTGAAAATGATGAATAAGGTAAAACTTTGTAGCCTAATTTGTCAAACTTTTGGAGTGTTGGATATGCAATGTTCAGTTGGGTGTTGTCATGGAAAAGAATTGGGCCGTTTCTGTTGACCAATGCCAGCTGGAGGCATTGAAGTTTTCACTGCATCTCATCAATTTTTGAGCATACTTTTCAGGTGTAATGGTTTCACTGAGATTCAGAAAGCTGTAGTGGATCATTCCAACAGCAAACCACCAAGCAGTGACCTGTGACCTTTTTTTGAAAAAGATTTGGCTTTGACAAGTGCTTTGGAGTTTCTTGGTCCAAACACTGATCTGGTCATTCCTGATTGTCATATAAAATCCACTTTTTATTGTACATCACAATTTGATCAAGAACTGGTTCATTGTTGTTGCACAGAATAACAGGACACTTCAAAACAAAACTTTTTTTCTTTTCTAAATTCACGAGGCATCTACTTATCGAGCTTTTTTGACTTTCCAGTTTGCTTCAAATGCTGAACCATAGAGTGGTCAACATTGAGTTCTTCAGCAACTTCTCATGTAGTTGTCAGAGGATCAGCTTCAATGATCCTCTCAGTTGGAGGTTGTCAACTTCCAATAGCTGACTGCTGTGCTCCTCATCTTCAAGGCTCTAATCTCCTCTGCAAAATTTGTTGAAACACTACTGCACTGTACATTGATTAGCCGTTCCTGAGCCAAATCCGTAGTTGATGTTGCGAGGTGTCTCTGTTGCTTTATAACCCATTTTGAACTCGAGTTAAGAAAACCATTGGAATTTGCTTTTTGTCTAACATCATTTCCCTAGTCTAAAATAAATAGAAATAACAAGTCATTAGCAAAAAAAGTGAGAAATATGCATTAAAATGATATATAACATAATCATATTTAAGAATGTATTCTAGTTGTTCAGTCGCTAAGTCATGTCCTAATCTTTGCAACTCCATTGCTTGCAACACAGCAGGTTTCCCTCTCCTACACTGTCTCCCATAGTTTGCTCAATCTCATGTCCATTAACCACATTTAAGAATATATTCCATTATCAAACAGCAAATTTCAATGATGTAGAACCACAATTACTTTTACACTAATCTAATATTAACAGTATTATTCTTTGAACAGCTATGTGAAAAGATGAGTGTGGGATGTATGGATCTAAACTCAGGCTATGGATAAATATGAAGGCTTCCCTGGTGGCTCAGATGGTAAAATGTCTGCCTGCAGTCCGGGAGACCTGGGTTCGATCCCTGGGTTGGGAAGATCCCCTGGAGAAGGAAATGGCAACCCACTCCAGTACTCTTGCCTGGAAAATTCCATGGACAGAGAGGTTCCTCAGAGCCTGGTAGGCTACAGTCCAAAGAGTCAGACACAACTGAGCAACTTGCTTTATGGATAAATATATGGTAGTTTTCTTAGGTATTATCTGAGAAAGCGGTAAGCTTATGTGAACCTTGAAAATAAAGATACCTTGATAGGAATAAAAGGAAGAAGAAGATTACCATACCAACAAATACATGGCCAATCTATTTTACCATTTCCTTTAATATGTGAAAAATTGGTATTTAGGGAAAAAACAAAAACCATTGTCACTGATAGACATTTTTGTTTAATGAAGGTATCTTAACATATTCAGAGTTGCAAAAATCAAAATAAGATTGCTTCATGTAAAAATAGAACATTAGTAGAAGATATATTCAGTGGTTTGTGATAACTAAGTTGCTAAGGTCAATAAATAATGTTCCATGGTAAATTAGGCTTTGGTAGGTATATCAATTCTTTGTGTTTATAGGAAACCAGAGAGAAAATACTGAATGATTCATGTTAAAACTGTTCTGTTTTAGAATCAGATAATCCATTAGGAAGATGACAATTACCATGTTCCATTATGTCATTGTTTAAGTGATAAAACTGAGGCCCAGAGATAATATCACAGTTATATAGAATAGCATGTTTTATAACTCCTAGATCAGGGAAGGTTTTAGTATGCTGTGTGATTGCTTATCTGCTTTTCTCAGGCCCTGAGCCTATATAATACAACAAATATGTTTTTAAAACAGTTTAAAGAGTAGATTCCACTGGATTGGGGAATTTGTCATTCTGCTAAAGATGATAGAAAAGAAAGATTTTCCTTTCTTCAACATGTTGGGGAAGGGTTAGGGGGGGTAGCAGGAAAAGGAGGGGCTACCTTAGTAGTAAACTGGATTCAGTCTCTACTGAAGACTTAATACACACAGGACATTTGCTGCAGTGGATTCAGCAAAAATTTGATCAGAGAAGAAACCTGTTGGACCCCAACTTTTTGAACCTTTCAGAAATCAGCATGACTTCTGCTTCATAGAATCTGTAGATATTGAGCGGCTTTCTGCAAGGTTGAAAAAAAAAATCACAATGTTAAAGCCTGTGCAGGAGGGTATTTCACAAAAGGTGGGTCTCTTACTGTGTAAGGAAAGGCATCTTGCTGTGTGAGGCTCCTTATAGCAACATTTCAATTTTTTAAAGTAATCTGTGCACTCTGTTATTGTAAGATTTCCTTATTTCTCACAAATTACATAATTTAAAACATTCACAAATACAAAATGATTTGCTTCATATATAGAAATAAAATGTAAACATAAATATATATTTTTATGCATAGTAGAAAATAGTCATGTTTATTTTCAATGATGTTACAGATAATATCTTGTATGAAAGACTGCTAAAGTCTGGGAAAACTACAGTGACAGACCTTTATTTATTTTTGGAATAAAGCTTGTCAAGCTTAACAGTCTTCTATGAACTGAATTAATTTTTTATTCTGTAGTACCATTTTTTGCCAAAACAATTGCTTAACACTACAGAAGGCTTATTGATTTACAGAAATGTTTCCTGTATTAGAAAAAAATGAGATAATCCTATCTTTTCAGAGAATATGTAAGTTTTTTTTTGCATTTGTGACTATGTGGGAATTTAATGTGATTATATCTCAACAACTCTTTCATAATCTACAAATGCTCTTTAGCAATAGATATAGCTATTAAATTTATATCATAAGTATGGATTAGAGACATAATCTACATTTTGGAATTTGAAGATAAAAGTTATAGAAATGATGTTTGGCTGAAATCAAACCAATATTGTAAAGCAATTATCCCTCAATTAAAAATAGATAATTTTTTTAAAAAATTAATAGTACTTGTTTTAGACAAGTGCTATTGAATACTTAGGGAAATTATGGCCAAATTACCATAAAGGGATGAAATTACATGTACATAATGAATAATATTATAAGAAATTCCTATGATCTTTAATAACCAATTAGACAAGCTAAAACAAATGGACCTTGCAACTCATTTTCTTTTTATAAATTTGTAACTATTATCAACTATAATTAACCACCATTTTTGTGATAATTTCTAAAATAAATGTTCAGTAAATTCTAGTAAATGTCAAAATTAAGATCTTTGCATAGAATAAAATGTTCAATAAATTGAAAACTACTTTAAAAATAGCATTCAATGTATATTTTTTACCTTAAAGGACAAATGCACATCAAAATATAAATATAGGAGCTAGATTGTTAGCTCCTCTTTGCATCTTTTCTGTTATGCACAGCAATTCTTTATAAGGCAAGCAACTTTTCTTAAAAAGAGCATTCTGTTTTTATGAAAATTCTCCATACTTCCTGCATGCTCCACTTTTGTACTTACGAATAAAGGAAAGAATAGTATGATTGAGAGAGAGAGTAGTATATAATCACAGATAAAATGATATTGAATGAAATAGATTAATTATTGCTAATTCAAAGACTCTCATAAACATCTTAAAAGTACACTTTAAAATAGTCTTAGCTTTTCGTGTGCTGTGCTAAGTCCCTTCAGTTGTGTCAGACTCTTTGCGACCATATAAACTATAGCCTGCCATGCTCCTCTGTACATGGGATTCTACAGGCAAGAATATTCGAGTGGGTTGCCATGTCCTCTCCCAGGGAATCTTCCCAGCCCAGTGATCAAACCCATCTGTCTCTTGCATTGGCAGCCAAGTTCTTTACCACTAGCGCCACCTGGGAAGCCCTTAGTTTTTTATAATTTGTAACTGAAATCTTGGTATCACTTAAAAAACAATTATGTCATGAAAATTTGGGGAAGGGGTTTTATCATTGACATTCAAGTAAGTTATTAATTTTATTGACTTCATGACCATTTATTTATGTTCCCTGAATGGCTGCAAAGATGATCAAATTATGCAATACCTGAGTACTATGTTAGATTTTGCTTGTGAAATATACATTTTCAGTCATCAAAATAGCTATCCCTGTATAATATCTGGTACAAATGCTCTATTATAATCATTTAGGTCTGTTTCTGTATCTCAAAAAGTGACATCTATTGCATCATGTGTTGTTTGGAAAATTCAAAGGTCACTCTAGTTCTGTAGGAAAAGAAAAAATGCCATTGGCAATTTGATAGGTATTACTTTGAGTCTGTAAATTGTCTTGGGTAGTATAGTAATTTTAACAATATTGATTCTTCCAAGAGCACGGTCCATCTTTCCATCTGTTTGCCTTGTCTTTAGTTTCTTTCATCAGCATCCTATAGCTGGTGGGGTGTATATTGTTGCTTCCATAGGTAGTTTAATCCTAGTTTAAAAGAAATATATGCAGTAGTAAATGGGATTATTTCCTTAATTTCTCTTTCTGATCTTTCATTGTTAGTGTATAGAAATGCAGCAGATTTAAATGAAAATTAAAACTACAATAAAGTATAACCTGGTTCTGGTCACAATGGTCTTCATTAGAAAGGCTACAAATGATAAATGCTAGAGAGGGTGTGGAAAAAAAGGAATCCTCCTGCACTGTTGGTGGGAATATAAATTGATACAGCCACCAGAGAGAAAAGTATGGAGATTCCTTAAAAAAAAAAAAAAACACACACAAAAATCTCTAAGTAGAGTTATCATATGAACTTACAGGCCCACTGCTGAGCATATACCTGGATAATATTATAATTAACAAAGGTGCATGCACCCCAGTGGTCATATGAGCACTATTTGTAATTTAATACAAAACTTGGAAACATTCTAAATGTTTATTGACAAAAGAATGGTTAAAGATCAGGTGGTGTATGCACATATGTGTATGCATGTATGCATGTGTACACACAATGGAATATTTTTTAACCAGAAAAAGAATGAGACAATGCCATTTATTTTCATAGTAAGTGAAATAAGCCAAAGATAAATATATGATATTATATAAGTGTGTAATCTAAAACAAAAAAGACATACAGATGAATTCATTAACAAAACAAAAAGATTCACAGACATAGAAAACAAACTTATGATTACCAAAGGTGAGAGAGCTGGGGGTAAATTAGGAGGTTGGAATTAAAATATATTTGCTACTATGTAACCAATAAGTACCTATTGAATAGTACAGAGAATTCTACTCAGTATTTTGTACTAATCTATAAGGGGAAAGTACAGGTTTTAAAACTGAGCGAAGTGAACGTCCTTCTTTAGTGAGTTCTTGCATCACGCATATACACGGCAGTGGGATCGCTTCCTCCCGCTTCTCTACAATGTTGTAACTGCACTTTTGCACGTGGTCAGCCATGCTCAGGATGTCAGCAAACTTCCATTCATCGACAGAACAAAATGCGGTACTGAATCGCCATACCNGTTCCTCTTCACTTTCTGCCATAAGGGTGGTGTCATCTGCATATCTGAGGTTATTTATATTTCTCCTGGCAATCTTGATTCCAGCTTGTGTTTCTTCCAGTCCAGCATTTCTCATGATGTACTCTGCATATAAGTTAAATAAGCAGGGTGACAGTATACAGCCTTGACGTACTCCTTTGGTTTTGCCCAATTAGTAATATACATAGCTTTCAATAAATGTATACACTAGCATTTTGCAATTTTGGAAGTACACACTGCAGAGAAAAACTGTCCAAAGCATTTGGGCACTATTATATTTCAGGAAATGGAGAGGCCACTTACTCAAAGGTATAAAATAAAACTGAATTGATGGCTAGATCTAGACGGCTGTGTAGTCAGAAAACCACCATATTAGATTATTGTTAAACGTGCACAGTGCCCCTCAACACACATGCATAATATTACTTAAACGGACAAATGCCAGTGTGCAGAGAGAGTTAATAGCAAGAACAGAGGAAAAGACTGAGAGCTTGAGTTATAATAAAATTAATTATTAAAATCTATTTTAGCTTCAAATGCTTGCTAATAGTTAAAACTCTTTACTTTTATAAAGTTGATGAGAAATGTTAAAAAATGATTTGAATTTATATTGCCTTTTGTTGTAAAGTCACATTTATTAAAAATGCTCTTTAAAATACTTTACACCTCAATAAAAATATTTTATGCAGAAGCTGTTAGTATATTAGTTCTTCAAGCCCTGAAAATGCAATTCTTTTCATTCTAGCAGTTACTACCTAAACACTTACAGAAGACAGATTCATTGTGCCTGATTAGAATTACTGAACAAAGAGGATCAAGTTATAAATGGTCTTACATTGATAAATTCTATTGCTGTTTTATGTTACCTTTGTCAAAGCAAGTTAACTAAAAATGCATGCCAGATCTATTATAGAATTTTTAAAATATATTTACTTTATTATTTATATTATTTCCCATACAATTAAGACATATTACAAAATAAGCACTGTAACTGAATTGCTTTGTTTCCTATTCATTGAGAACATAGGCAAAAATAATATCCATTGTCCTTTACTACTGCAGGTTATTTTCTAACATTAACTAGTATTTACCCTTGCTCACATTTTCTTATTGCTTTACTTGATTTTCTTGATTTCAGTGTAAATCATGTCAACTCCCTAACTATATTTTCATGCATACTTCTTTTTGAGTATTTACAAGTATTATCAATTCTTTATTTAATAGACATTGCCAAAAAAGTTCAAACTACTGTACAATTGCATTCATTCCACTTGCTAGCAAGGTAATGTTCAAAATTCTTCAAGCTAGGTTTCAGCAGTAGGTGAATAGAGAATCTCCAGATGTACAAGCTGAATTTAGAATAGGCAGAGGAACCAGAGATTAAATTATCAGCATCAACTGGATCATATAAAAAGCAAGGGAATTCCAGAAAAACATCTACTTTTGCTTCACTGACTATGCTAAATAAAGCCTTTGACTGTGTGAATCACAACAAAATGGAAAATTCTTAAAGAAATGGGAGTACTAGACCACCTTACCTATCTCCTAAAAACCTATATGCAGATCAAGAAGCAACAGTTAGAACCAGACATGGAAACAATGGACTGGTTCAAAATAGTGAAAGGAGTATGTCAAGGCTTTATATTATCACCCTGCTTATTTAACTTATATGCAGAGTACATCATGAGAAATGCTGGGCTGCATGAAGCACAAGTTGGAATCAAGATTGTTGAGAGAAATATCACCAATTCAGATATGCAGATGATACCATTCTAATGGCAGAAAACAAAGACCTAAAGAGCCTGTTGAGGAGGGTGAAAGAAGAGAGTAAAAAAACTGGCTTAAAATTCAACATTCAAAAAACTAAGATCATGGCATTCAGTCCCATCATTCTATAGCAAATAGATGGGAAAAAAGTAGAAACATTGATATTTTATATTCTTCAGCTCCAAAATCACTATGAATGGTGACTGCAGCCATAAAATTAAAAGACTTTGATTTTTATTTATTCTTTTTATTTTCAAAAACCCTCATACTCTTTTANAAAATGGAAAATTCTTAAAGAAATGGGAGTACTAGACCACCTTACCTATCTCCTAAAAACCTATATGCAGATCAAGAAGCAACAGTTAGAACCAGACATGGAAACAATGGACTGGTTCAAAATAGTGAAAGGAGTATGTCAAGGCTTTATATTATCACCCTGCTTATTTAACTTATATGCAGAGTACATCATGAGAAATGCTGGGCTGCATGAAGCACAAGTTGGAATCAAGATTGTTGAGAGAAATATCACCAATTCAGATATGCAGATGATACCATTCTAATGGCAGAAAACAAAGACCTAAAGAGCCTGTTGAGGAGGGTGAAAGAAGAGAGTAAAAAAACTGGCTTAAAATTCAACATTCAAAAAACTAAGATCATGGCATTCAGTCCCATCATTCTATAGCAAATAGATGGGAAAAAAGTAGAAACATTGATATTTTATATTCTTCAGCTCCAAAATCACTATGAATGGTGACTGCAGCCATAAAATTAAAAGACTTTGATTTTTATTTATTCTTTTTATTTTCAAAAACCCTCATACTCTTTTATTTTATTTTTTTAAATACTTTATTCTATTTTACAGTACTGTATTGGTTTTGCCATACATCGACATGAATCAGCCACAGGTTTTTAGAATAAAAACTATGACAAATATAGTCAGCATGTTAAAAAACAGAGGCACTGCCTTGCCAACAAAGGCTATATGTCAAACTTATGGTTTTTGTATTCAGTTCAGTTCAGTCGCTCAGTCGTGTCCAACTCTTTTCAACCCCATGAACTGCAGCACGCCAGGCCTCCCTGTCCATCACCAACCCCTAGAGTTTACCCAAACTCATGTTTGTTGAGTTGGTGATGCTATCCAACCATCTTATCCTCTGTGGTCCCCTTCTCCTGCCTTCAATCTTTCCCAACATCAGGGTCTTCTCAAACGACCCAGCTCTTCACATCAGGTGGCCAAAATATTGGAGTTTCAGCTTCAAAATCAATACTTCCAGTGAACACTCAGGACTGATTTCCTTTAGGATGGACTCATTGGTTCTCCTTGCAGTCCAAGGGACTCTCAAGAGTCTTCTCCAATACCACAGTTCAAAAGCATCAATTCTTCAGCGCTCAGCTTTCTTTATAGTCCAACACTCACAGCCATACATGACCACAGGAAAAAACATAGCCTTGATTAGACAGACCTTTGTTGACAAAGTAATGACTCTGCTTTTTAATATGCTGTCTAGGTTGGTCATAACTTTCCTTCCAAGGAGTAAGCATCTTTAATTTCATGGCTTTTGCATTAGTCATGTACAGATGTGAGAGTTGGACCACAAAGAAGGTTGCGTGCCAAAGAATTGGTGCTTTCAAACTATGGTGATGGAGAAGACTCCTGAGAGCCCTTGGGCTGCAAGGAAATCAAGCCAGTCAATCCTAAAGGATATCAACCCTGAATATTCATTGGAAGGCCTGATGCTGAAGTTGAGTCACCAATACTAGCCACCTGATGCAAAGAGCTGACTCTTTGGAACTGACCTTGATGCTGGGAAAGACTGAGGGCAGGGGGAGAAGGGGACGACAGAGGATGAGATGTTTGGATGGCATCACTGACTCAATGGACATGAGTTTGAGCAAGCTCTGGGTGTTGGTGACAGCCAGGGAAGCCTGGTGTGCTGCAGTCCATGAGGTTGCAAAGAATTGAACATGACAAATATTTTACAGTGTAGATATAAGAAAATGATTTGGCCAAGTCCTAAACATAGTCATATATTTAGAGCTTACTGAAATGCTAATCTTTACAATTCCCCCTAGAATAAAAAATTAAGTTAAAAATTAGCTTGGCATACAATTTTCCCCAACGCATTTATTGTTTAGGGCTTCCCTGGTGGCTCAGAGCTTAAAGCATCTGCCTGCAATGCGGGGGACCTGGGTTCAATCCCTGGATCAGGAAGATTCCCTGGAGAAGGAAATGGCAACCCACTCCAGTATTCTTGCATTTATCATTTACATGAAAGAGTACTCAAGACACAATCTCTAAAACATCAGTATAATCAGATAGCAAGTACTGGGAAAACTGAGCTTTCTGGCTAGTAGTTTTGAAGGATTAGTGTGTCACAGAGATAAGTAGATTTTTTCACTGTAATACTTATAGGACTTTTAACATAGTAAATTGCATTATGAGGACCTAGAAAGACATATGTTATGAAATAGAAAATTTCCTAAATTTATTTAAGCTTTATTCTGAGAGCATTGCTTAGAACTAGTGTCTATCAAGCAAACTAAAATAGAAAAAAATCAAACAGATAATATTTTAAATTTATTTATTGCAGTTAGTTTGATTTGGTTTGGTTTGACTTGCACCTGCATAATTGATTCAATTCTTTACATAAAAGGGAACAGAATAGATAGGAACATAATTTCTTAATAATATTGGACTGTTTGTCATCTATTTATTCTGTTAATATTCTTTCTTGAAATTTGTATGTTAGGTCAGTGCATAGTCTCGATTTAAGAAGGAATGAGGAAATGAAAAGTTGAAGTAATGAGAAATTTTCTAACGACTTGTCGGTCTCTCTACTTTCTTAGTATATTATAGATGAGACTGTGTCTAACAAAAGTGTCAAAATATTTTCTATGGGGTTAGATGAGGGAAGGATTCCTTAGAGAAGATGAAATGATGAAAGTAGTTTATTTTCTTTAATAAATAAGACAGTGTCACTTATATATCTTATTCTGTTTAAGGAGAAAGTCAGACTCAAAACTTAAACATATGTTTATTCAAGTATATCTCATAGAAATTTAAGAATTAAATTCATCTGCCTTATGTAATTAAGATTCTAGGGTTGCTTATAATATAATTGAATTATAAGGTGCCCTGTGAGCTTTAATACCTTGAGGGAGAAAGCCATAAAACTAAATGGCTCTCTGGCTGACTACAAAATGAATGAGGCCTCTGTAATTCATTAACAGATGATGTCAACATCCTTAAAACTTGAATAAATAGCCCAACTTCTTAAGAACTTTTGTCTATTTCAATCTAAGTAAAACACATGCTTGACTTACTTGTTTTCTCTGGAAAAAAGTATATGAGTTTTCCAAAAGACCCACATTATTTGTAGCTTATTTTTTAAAATTATTTTCTCCACTTCAGCTCAGATATGCTTGTTTTCCCATTTCTGTTTTTAATTAATTTTTAACATTTATGAATATTTTCAGGAAATGTTTAATAACATGAGTAAAAAATATAAACCAGTGTTTATATACCATAGGTGTGTATGCACATGTGTGCATGCATATGTGTATTTAATACAGTATTTTTATGAAGCTTTGTTAGTAAGGTCAAGAGATAAGAGACAGGAAGTGAGAATAAGAGAAAGTTTGAGATAAAGAGAAAGAACAAAATAAAACACACAGGACAAAGAATTACATTGAGGTCATTTTGAACCTTTTTAGATTCTTTTTCTAACATTCATGTGTTCATTTTGTAGAAGGCAGACAGCTGACAAGACTCCCCATGATTGTTTATCAGTGTGTACTGCTGTGGATCTAAGAGGAAAAGGAATATGTCACAGATATTAACTCATTTGGGTATTCCCTCTATCTTTATCACCAGAAGAATTTCTTAATTAATATAATACTTCACTGTAACATGATACATTCACTGTAGATACTGGAGACTTAAATATACCAATGGAAAAGAAAGATTGATTTCAGATGACTTAAGGAACGTTTTTAACAAAGGACAGATTTGGTGAGGATGTATTGTGAAAACTAGTTCTTTCAGATTATTACCTCAAAATCAAATCACATTTAATATTATATTTCACTTTCTATCTTCTACTTTCCCAAAACCTTCACAGTCACTAAGGGATTTCATTAAGATTCCATTTAATAGTATCAATATTCTGTTTTGTTTCTTGGAGAATCTGGTTAACGTTTCTTTCAAACAGGCCTTAATAATAAAACGGGTTTACATGTGGGCAGATTAGATTCAAAATTTTATACACCAATGACAACACTGACTTGCTGTAGAAGTCTCAACAGACCTTTTATTCAGAGGTGGCACATGCTTATTTTCATTTTAATGGCTATATAATCCTGTTCTCTAATGTATACGTGCTTGTGACTCTTTATTCCAAAGCATCATGAATCTCTCTGTGCTAAATATATAAGGAATATGCTGTAATAGAGAAACAATAATGATCTTAGCTGTCCTAATGCAGTGCCTTTAAAGAGAGTTTACAAAGAAAACGGTAATTATTTTGCCTGGGATAAATGAGCAACTGCCACATTTATCAAATTAGTCATAGGAAGATCTTTTTAAAAAAAATTAACAATGTATGAAAATTGCAACTTAAGTGGAATCATATGGCATTAAAATGTATATCTTATTTTTCCTGGTCTTATAGTAGCTCATATGTCTAAAATAAGGATAATTCCTTTAAAATTGTATTGCTTAATGCAGGTATCAGTTAAGTTTCTATTTCAGTTATTATGAATAGAAGTTATTTTAATTGTATCTAGAGGGATATCCTTGCTGTCTGCAATCTTATTAAATTATATCCTGATAAAAGACTAGGTCTGTGGCAGAAATTGTAACCTTGATTGCAATTCAGACTTTTCTTAACTTTATGAGTGAAGACACACACACACACACACAGCTAATAGGTAGGTAGGTAGGTAGACAGATAGCTAATAGGCAGGCAGACAGCAAGGNTCAGAGATTAAATTATCAGCATCAACTGGATCATATAAAAAGCAAGGGAATTCCAGAAAAACATCTACTTTTGCTTCACTGACTATGCTAAATAAAGCCTTTGACTGTGTGAATCACAACAAAATGGAAAATTCTTAAAGAAATGGGAGTACTAGACCACCTTACCTATCTCCTAAAAACCTATATGCAGATCAAGAAGCAACAGTTAGAACCAGACATGGAAACAATGGACTGGTTCAAAATAGTGAAAGGAGTATGTCAAGGCTTTATATTATCACCCTGCTTATTTAACTTATATGCAGAGTACATCATGAGAAATGCTGGGCTGCATGAAGCACAAGTTGGAATCAAGATTGTTGAGAGAAATATCACCAATTCAGATATGCAGATGATACCATTCTAATGGCAGAAAACAAAGACCTAAAGAGCCTGTTGAGGAGGGTGAAAGAAGAGAGTAAAAAAACTGGCTTAAAATTCAACATTCAAAAAACTAAGATCATGGCATTCAGTCCCATCATTCTATAGCAAATAGATGGGAAAAAAGTAGAAACATTGATATTTTATATTCTTCAGCTCCAAAATCACTATGAATGGTGACTGCAGCCATAAAATTAAAAGACTTTGATTTTTATTTATTCTTTTTATTTTCAAAAACCCTCATACTCTTTTATTTTATTTTTTTAAATACTTTATTCTATTTTACAGTACTGTATTGGTTTTGCCATACATCGACATGAATCAGCCACAGGTTTTTAGAATAAAAACTATGATAAATATAGTCAGCATGTTAAAAAACAGAGGCACTGCCTTGCCAACAAAGGCTATATGTCAAACTTATGGTTTTTGTATTCAGTTCAGTTCAGTCGCTCAGTCGTGTCCAACTCTTTTCAACCCCATGAACTGCAGCACGCCAGGCCTCCCTGTCCATCACCAACCCCTAGAGTTTACCCAAACTCATGTTTGTTGAGTTGGTGATGCTATCCAACCATCTTATCCTCTGTGGTCCCCTTCTCCTGCCTTCAATCTTTCCCAACATCAGGGTCTTCTCAAACGACCCAGCTCTTCACATCAGGTGGCCAAAATATTGGAGTTTCAGCTTCAAAATCAATACTTCCAGTGAACACTCAGGACTGATTTCCTTTAGGATGGACTCATTGGTTCTCCTTGCAGTCCAAGGGACTCTCAAGAGTCTTCTCCAATACCACAGTTCAAAAGCATCAATTCTTCAGCGCTCAGCTTTCTTTATAGTCCAACACTCACAGCCATACATGACCACAGGAAAAAACATAGCCTTGATTAGACAGACCTTTGTTGACAAAGTAATGACTCTGCTTTTTAATATGCTGTCTAGGTTGGTCATAACTTTCCTTCCAAGGAGTAAGCATCTTTAATTTCATGGCTTTTGCATTAGTCATGTACAGATGTGAGAGTTGGACCACAAAGAAGGTTGCGTGCCAAAGAATTGGTGCTTTCAAACTATGGTGATGGAGAAGACTCCTGAGAGCCCTTGGGCTGCAAGGAAATCAAGCCAGTCAATCCTAAAGGATATCAACCCTGAATATTCATTGGAAGGCCTGATGCTGAAGTTGAGTCACCAATACTAGCCACCTGATGCAAAGAGCTGACTCTTTGGAACTGACCTTGATGCTGGGAAAGACTGAGGGCAGGGGGAGAAGGGGACGACAGAGGATGAGATGTTTGGATGGCATCACTGACTCAATGGACATGAGTTTGAGCAAGCTCTGGGTGTTGGTGACAGCCAGGGAAGCCTGGTGTGCTGCAGTCCATGAGGTTGCAAAGAATTGAACATGACAAATATTTTACAGTGTAGATATAAGAAAATGATTTGGCCAAGTCCTAAACATAGTCATATATTTAGAGCTTACTGAAATGCTAATCTTTACAATTCCCCCTAGAATAAAAAATTAAGTTAAAAATTAGCTTGGCATACAATTTTCCCCAACGCATTTATTGTTTAGGGCTTCCCTGGTGGCTCAGAGCTTAAAGCATCTGCCTGCAATGCGGGGGACCTGGGTTCAATCCCTGGATCAGGAAGATTCCCTGGAGAAGGAAATGGCAACCCACTCCAGTATTCTTGCATTTATCATTTACATGAAAGAGTACTCAAGACACAATCTCTAAAACATCAGTATAATCAGATAGCAAGTACTGGGAAAACTGAGCTTTCTGGCTAGTAGTTTTGAAGGATTAGTGTGTCACAGAGATAAGTAGATTTTTTCACTGTAATACTTATAGGACTTTTAATATAGTAAATTGCATTATGAGGACCTAGAAAGACATATGTTATGAAATAGAAAATTTCCTAAATTTATTTAAGCTTTATTCTGAGAGCATTGCTTAGAACTAGTGTCTATCAAGCAAACTAAAATAGAAAAAAATCAAACAGATAATATTTTAAATTTATTTATTGCAGTTAGTTTGATTTGGTTTGGTTTGACTTGCACCTGCATAATTGATTCAATTCTTTACATAAAAGGGAACAGAATAGATAGGAACATAATTTCTTAATAATGTTGGACTGTTTGTCATCTATTTATTCTGTTAATATTCTTTCTTGAAATTTGTATGTTAGGTCAGTGCATAGTCTCGATTTAAGAAGGAATGAGGAAATGAAAAGTTGAAGTAATGAGAAATTTTCTAACGACTTGTCGGTCTCTCTACTTTCTTAGTATATTATAGATGAGACTGTGTCTAACAAAAGTGTCAAAATATTTTCTATGGGGTTAGATGAGGGAAGGATTCCTTAGAGAAGATGAAATGATGAAAGTAGTTTATTTTCTTTAATAAATAAGACAGTGTCACTTATATATCTTATTCTGTTTAAGGAGAAAGTCAGACTCAAAACTTAAACATATGTTTATTCAAGTATATCTCATAGAAATTTAAGAATTAAATTCATCTGCCTTATGTAATTAAGATTCTAGGGTTGCTTATAATATAATTGAATTATAAGGTGCCCTGTGAGCTTTAATACCTTGAGGGAGAAAGCCATAAAACTAAATGGCTCTCTGGCTGACTACAAAATGAATGAGGCCTCTGTAATTCATTAACAGATGATGTCAACATCCTTAAAACTTGAATAAATAGCCCAACTTCTTAAGAACTTTTGTCTATTTCAATCTAAGTAAAACACATGCTTGACTTACTTGTTTTCTCTGGAAAAAAGTATATGAGTTTTCCAAAAGACCCACATTATTTGTAGCTTATTTTTTAAAATTATTTTCTCCACTTCAGCTCAGATATGCTTGTTTTCCCATTTCTGTTTTTAATTAATTTTTAACATTTATGAATATTTTCAGGAAATGTTTAATAACATGAGTAAAAAATATAAACCAGTGTTTATATACCATAGGTGTGTATGCACATGTGTGCATGCATATGTGTATTTAATACAGTATTTTTATGAAGCTTTGTTAGTAAGGTCAAGAGATAAGAGACAGGAAGTGAGAATAAGAGAAAGTTTGAGATAAAGAGAAAGAACAAAATAAAACACACAGGACAAAGAATTACATTGAGGTCATTTTGAACCTTTTTAGATTCTTTTTCTAACATTCATGTGTTCATTTTGTAGAAGGCAGACAGCTGACAAGACTCCCCATGATTGTTTATCAGTGTGTACTGCTGTGGATCTAAGAGGAAAAGGAATATGTCACAGATATTAACTCATTTGGGTATTCCCTCTATCTTTATCACCAGAAGAATTTCTTAATTAATATAATACTTCACTGTAACATGATACATTCACTGTAGATACTGGAGACTTAAATATACCAATGGAAAAGAAAGATTGATTTCAGATGACTTAAGGAACGTTTTTAACAAAGGACAGATTTGGTGAGGATGTATTGTGAAAACTAGTTCTTTCAGATTATTACCTCAAAATCAAATCACATTTAATATTATATTTCACTTTCTATCTTCTACTTTCCCAAAACCTTCACAGTCACTAAGGGATTTCATTAAGATTCCATTTAATAGTATCAATATTCTGTTTTGTTTCTTGGAGAATCTGGTTAACGTTTCTTTCAAACAGGCCTTAATAATAAAACGGGTTTACATGTGGGCAGATTAGATTCAAAATTTTATACACCAATGACAACACTGACTTGCTGTAGAAGTCTCAACAGACCTTTTATTCAGAGGTGGCACATGCTTATTTTCATTTTAATGGCTATATAATCCTGTTCTCTAATGTATACGTGCTTGTGACTCTTTATTCCAAAGCATCATGAATCTCTCTGTGCTAAATATATAAGGAATATGCTGTAATAGAGAAACAATAATGATCTTAGCTGTCCTAATGCAGTGCCTTTAAAGAGAGTTTACAAAGAAAACGGTAATTATTTTGCCTGGGATAAATGAGCAACTGCCACATTTATCAAATTAGTCATAGGAAGATCTTTTTAAAAAAAATTAACAATGTATGAAAATTGCAACTTAAGTGGAATCATATGGCATTAAAATGTATATCTTATTTTTCCTGGTCTTATAGTAGCTCATATGTCTAAAATAAGGATAATTCCTTTAAAATTGTATTGCTTAATGCAGGTATCAGTTAAGTTTCTATTTCAGTTATTATGAATAGAAGTTATTTTAATTGTATCTAGAGGGATATCCTTGCTGTCTGCAATCTTATTAAATTATATCCTGATAAAAGACTAGGTCTGTGGCAGAAATTGTAACCTTGATTGCAATTCAGACTTTTCTTAACTTTATGAGTGAAGACACACACACACACACACAGCTAATAGGTAGGTAGGTAGGTAGACAGATAGCTAATAGGCAGGCAGACAGCAAGGATAAATTTAATTTACATGATTAGCACAAAGTAAGCATCTACTGGTTTTCCTAGGTAGCTTAGTAGTATAAAGTATGCCTGCCTACCAATTCAGGACACAGACACAAGAGATGGGGTTTGATCCCTGGGTAGGGAAGATCCCTTGGAGTTGGAAATGGCAACCCACTCCAGTATTCTTGCCTGGAAAATTCCATGGACACAGGAACCTGACAGGCTACAGACTATAGGGTTGCAGAGTATGACACGACCAAGCACGCACACACACACACACACACATAAGCATCTATTATGAATATTCAAAACTATCTAGAAGCACCCTTTTTGCTTTCACTCAATATATCCACTATTTTCTCCAGAGGGAAATCAAGCTTTGGCTTCTAACAATATATATAGGTCATGCCTGATTCTGAACTTTAAATAACTTGAATCTTATACCTATCTTTGATTTTTCTATATCTTCTTGTTTTACTATTGTTTTGTTATAGTCACCCATGCTATGTTGTTGTTCAGTTGCTCAGTTGTGTCTGACTCTCGGTGACCCAACAGACTGCATCCCACCAGGATCCTCTGTCGATGGGATTTCCCAGGTAAGAACACTGGAGTGGGTTGCCATTTCCTTCTCCAGGGGATCTTCCCAACCCAGGGATGGAAATTATATCTCCTGTTTAGCAGGCAGATTCTTTAACACTGAGCTACTTGGGAAGTCCCATTCATGCTATAGCCCACAGCTGATAGTTTTCCATTTTATTGTGGTAGAATATTGTATACACCTGCACATATATCTTAATATAAATAAGAAAAAATCTGTTTATTCTGATGTTGAACACTTGTTTCCAATTTGAGGTAATTATAAAGACTGATATGAACATTTTCTATAAGTTTTTCATTGCACATATGGATACATTTTTGGATATGGGATAACTGAATCTTAAGGTGTATAGTTTATGGTCAGTAGCTATTACCAAACTGTTCTCCAAAAATGTTTCTATCAGTTTACTGATAATGGCATGTTATTAGAGCTTCCCTTGCTTCAGTTCAGTTCAGTTCATTTCAGTCGCTCAGTAGTGTCTGACTCTGCGACCCCATGAATCGCAGCACGCCAGGCCTCCCTGTCTATCACCATCACCCAGAGTTCACTCAGACTCATATTCATCGAGTCCGTGATGCCATCCAGCCATCTCATCCTCTGCCGTCCCCTTCTCTTCCTGCCCTAGTCCTTACCAGCATCAGAGTCTTTTCCAATGAGTCAACTCTTCACATGAGGTGGCCAAAGTACTGGAGTTTCAGCTTTAGCATCATTCCTTCCAAAGAAATCCCAGGGCTGATCTCCTTCAGAATGGACTGGTTGGATCTCCTGGCAGTCCAAGGGACTCTCAAGAGTCTTCTCCAACACCACAGCTCAAAAGCATCAATTCTTTGGTGCTCAGCCTTCTTCACAATCCAACCCTCACATCTGTACATGACCACAGGAAAAACCATACCCTTGACTAGATGGACCTTAGTCGGCAAAGTAATGTCTCTGCTTTTGAATATACTATCTAGGTTGGTCATAACTTTTCTTCCAAGTAGTAAGCATCTTTTAATTTCATGGCTGCAGTCACCATTTGCAGTGATTTTGGAGCCCCCCAAAATGAAGTCTGACACTGTTTCCCCATCTATTTCCCATGAAGTGATGGGATCAGATGTCATGATCTTCATTTTCTGAATGTTGAGCTTTAAGCCAACTGTTTCACTTTTCTCTTTTAGTTTCATCAAGAGGCTTTTTAGTTCCTCTTCACTTTCTGCCATTAAGAGTGGTGTCATCTGTATATCTGAGGTTATCAATATTTCTCCCTGCAATCTTGATTCTAGTTTGTATTTCTTCCAGTCCAG
>SJYW01014763.1:332009-353904 GCA_006410735.1 Raphicerus campestris | reverse complement strand
TCAGTTCAGTTCAGTTCAGTTGCTCGGTCATGTCAGATTCTTTGCAATTCCATGGACTATAGCACGCCAGGCTTCACTGTTCACCCCCAACTCCCAGAGCTTACTCAGACTCATGCCCATTGAGTCTATGATGCCATCTAACAATCACCTTTTGTCGTCCCCTTCTTCTCCTGCCTTGAATCTTTCCCAGCATCAGGGTCTTTTCAAATGAGTTAATTCTTTGCACCAGGTGGCCAAAGTCTGGAGCTTAAACTTCAGCCTCAGTCCTTCCAATAAATATTCAGGACTGATTTCCTTTAGGATAGACTGGTTGGATCTCCTTGAAGTCCAAGGGACTCTCAAGAGTCTTCTCCAACACCACAGTTCAAAAGGATCAATTCTTCAGTGCTCAGCCTTCTTCACAGTCCAACTCTAACATCTATATATGACTACTGGAAAAACAGCAGCTTTTAAAGAACCGTTCTTTGTTGGCCCAGTAATGTCTCTGCTTTTTAATATGCTGTCTTGGTTGGTCATAGTTATTCTTCCAAGGAGCAAGTGTCTTTTAATTTCACAGCTGGAGTCACCATCTGCAGTAATTTTGGAGCCCCCCTCCCGCCCCCGCAAAAAAAAATAAAGTCTCTCACTCTTTCCATTGTTTCCTAATATATTTGCCATGAGGTGATGGGACCAGATTCCCTGATCATAGTTTTTGGAATACTGAGTTTTAAACCAACTTTTTTCCGTTTCACTTTCATCATGAGGTTCTTTAGTTCCTTTTCACTTTCTGCCATAAGAGTGGTGTCATCTGCACATCTGAGGTTACTGATATTTCTCCTGGCAATCTTGATTCCAGCTTGTGCTTAATCCACTCCAACATTTCACAAGATGTACTCTGCATATAAGAAAGCCTTCTTCAGTGATCAATGCAAAGAAATATAGGAAAACAACAGAATGGGAAAGACTAGAGATCTCTTCAAGAAAATTAGAGATACCAAGGGAACATTGCATGCAAAGATGGGCTTGATAAAGGACAGAAATGGTCTGGACCTAACAGAAGCAGAAGATATTAAGAAGAGGTGGCAAGAATACACAGAAGAACTGTACAAAAAGGATCTTCACAACCTGGATAATCACGATGGTGTGATCACTCATCTAGAGCCAGACATCCTGGAATGTGAAGTCAAGTGGGCCTTGGAAAGCATCACTACAAACAAGGCTAGTGGAAGTGATGGAATTCCAGTTGAGCTATTTCAAATTCTGAAAGATGATGCTGTGAAAGTGCCACACTCAATATGNCCTGCTGTCACTCACACTCTCCAGATAGAACTCATATTCCTCACATACCTGCTTGGCTCATCCCCTCCTCTCCTTGTATCTGTCCAAATGTCACTTTCTGGTGAATGTCACTTTCTGGTGAGGTCTTCCCTGATCACTCTATTTAAGCAAGCCTCATTTCTCTCTTCTATTTTCTTTCCATAGCATTTTCCACCTTCTAGCATATAATATTGGCTTGGCCCAAAAGTTTGTTTGGTTTTTTCCATAAGATGTTATGGGCCAACCCAATATAAGTTACTGAATGCATCTGGTGCCTGTCTTTCCAATTAGAATGTGAGCTCCTGTTTTATGCCTTGCTGTTTCCCCAGTGCCTAGAATAAGATCTGCTCAGTGAATGCTTGTTGAACGACTGAATGAACACACGAAAACCATTTTATCCCAGAGAAATGGGGCCACTTCAGTGCAGAGTTTGCTCTGGGTTCCGGCGTTAGAGCCCAGCCCCTCCACACACTAGCCTCTGGCACAGGGCACTTTCCTTCACTGAGCCTCAGTTTCCTCATCTGTAAAATGGCCATAATAGCCTCATAGATTAGAGCAGAAGCTGAAACAAGCACCTGCCATGTAGAAAGCACCTGCAAGGACCCCCATAGATACTGTTTTCAGAAAACACTTCATAGGCAAGGGAGAGGCATCTTCAGCTCCTGGACTAGCCTCAGCTCACCCCCTTTCCCTAATCACATATCACCCGAGGATCCAGGGAGCTCCTGTGCTGTGAGTCGAGGGTTCCTGGCTGCCAAGTAGAAAACCTACACCCACGTCCCCGCCAAATCAAACTCTGTGAGTTCTTCTTGGAAGTCAAATGGAGGATGCTCAGCAGGACAGGCTCTGGCCAGACTCACTGGAAGCAGCTACCCAGGTCTGAGGTATCTAAACAGGGTGTAACCTTGGCCCCCTTACCGGGGGCCCTACTTCCTGGTGCCAGCTCAGTAGAAGACTGAGGACACAGGAGAGAGAACCCAGACTCACCAGGCAGCCACCCAGCAACACAGGCACTCAAAGTGGGGCTGGGGGCTCTGCAGCAGGGTGGAAAGAAAGAGCTGGGCCTTACCTCTGGTGGGGAGAATCAGGCCGACGGTGATGAAGAGACACAGGCGACCAGAGGGCGACATCTATAGAGCAAGTCAGAGCTGGAGTCAGCCAAGATGTCAGTGAGGCAGGGACAGGGCAACCCCCGGGACCCTGCAGCTCCCTTCCTTACCCTGAGCAGGCCCCTCTGGCTTCAGAGACCCCTGCTAGGGCTGATGGCTGGCTGTGGGGAAGAGGGCCAAGGGGAGGGTCTCAGAAGTGGAGGTTCCCAACAGTCAATCCCTCGTTCCCTCTGCGTCCCCAAAGATAACAAAAAGCATCAGTCTACACCAGGCTTCAAGAGGCAGCCACTGCCCAGGGCAGTCCCCCTGCCCCACCAAGCGGAGAAGCACTCACGGGTGAGACTGACCCTGCCGGGCAGGGGGAAGGCGCTGGGGCACAGAAGAGGAGATAGGAGGGCCTCGGCCCTCCCTCTGGGGTTGTCCTCAGAGCGAGGAGCCAGCAAGGAGGGGGAAAGAGGAAGAGTGAGTAATGTGCTTCTGATCTCAGAGGAAAAAGTGAGTTGGTGTGAGGGCCTCCCAGCAGGGACAATAGAGCGGGATGCTGGGCTGATCTGGGCGGGTGAGAGGGGAGGTAGGCGGACTGGGGAGACTGAGGCAGGAGGCGCCGAGTGGTGACCACATGGCGGTGCCGAAGACAGCGGGACGGAGAGTGAGCATGAATGGGGGGCGGAGAGGCGCCGAGAGGATGGTCTCTACCCACCTGAGCCCGGCGCCTGGGCAGAGGGGAGCGGATGGAGGAGAGTCGGAGGAGACACTCACGTCAGCGCCGGGGGTCCCGAGCCGGCAGCCTCGTACTGAGAGGGCGGCGGCGGCGGCTGCGTCCAGGCGGAGGGTGTGGCCAGGGGAGCGCGCTGGCGGGCGGGGACCGAGACGGGCTCAGTCATTTCCTCTCGGGTTTCCTGGCTTCGGAGCCCGGGGTGGGAGCAGGAGGGGGAGACGTTGAGGGCGATGCGGGGGCCTGGGGTGAGAGGCAGGGCGGAGGCCTCCACCCACCCCGCCTAGGGGAGGCTGGGGGCGGGAACCGCGGGCGGGCAGGTCTAGGCGGGGTAGGGTCTGGGGAGGCAAGGGGAGCAGGGGGAAGGATCTACTCTGGGGTCTCGGGGATCGGCAGCTGGATTGGGGGGGTGGCATGGAGGGAAGGGAGGGGAAGTTTGAGGGGTTCCTAGAGAGGAGGAGGCCGCTAGGGAGCTGGCGGAGGGGAAGGACAGGAAGGGGGTAAGTCTCGGGAAGGGGAGCTAGCTCCCCAGGTTCGATTTTGCCCCCTCCCCCATTTCCTCCCCACAGACGAGAACACACACACAGAAGAGGGGGAAAAACCAAACGCAGATTTATTAAGCTCAAGACATAGACACCGAGGGTGCAGGGAGCCGGGTCTCCTAAGAGGAGACAGGGCAGTCCCTGGGAGCAGCACCCGGGATGGTGGGGGCTGAGCGTGGACTCGAGGACCCCAGGAGATGGAGGCCTGAGTCTCCGATCTGGGATGCAGACGGGCTCTTTGGGGGGTCGTCATTGCCAAGGCCTAGGGAGGTGCAGCGGCTCCAGCCTTGGAGTGGGTGGGGCGGCTCATTCAGGGGAGCGCTGCCGGGGGCAGGGCCAGGCTGGGCTCCCCACCGCCTCCACCCGATCCTCAGGCTTCCGCTCTCAGGCAGGAACTGCAGTGGAGGTGACCACAACTGGTTCTACACGCCGCCACCTCCGGGGGCTGGGGAGAGAGAAAGAGACAGAGCCCGGAGCTTCAGTCGGCGACAAGAGGGGTGGCAGTGGGCCCTTCATCCCTAGCACTGAGGTCAAGCTTGCAGATTGTCACCCTTGAGCTAGCCCTCGAATGTTGCCTTGCCTCCCTGCACCCCAATGTCTGGTCCATACAGAGACACCTTGGTGGCTTTTATCCTATCCCACAGAACACCTGTGATGAAGCTGGGGACCCCTGGCCCACCTTGGGCTCTTCTGGGGTGTCCCCCTTCCAGAAGAAGAGTCTCCATCCCTCTGCCAAGCCCCCAACCTCTTTCTACACCCCAATACCCCATCTCTGGAACTGGGTATACAACAGGAATTCTCCTGTCTCCCACCCACTTGGGACCATCATTCAACTGTCATGGGTCAAAATCTCATATATACTCTTAGACTGTGCTCAGGTGTCTGGGCCAACCCCTTCATCATTCACAAAGTGACCCCTTAATGTTCTTAAATCTCACGAAATAAACATGAAACAAAACACATGAAATTCAACATCAAATCCTCCAANGATGTGAGATACGTGCAATTGTGTGGTAGTTTGAACATTCCTTGCATTGCCTTCTTTGAGATTGGAATAAAAACTGACCTTGTCGAGTCCTGTGGGCACTGCTGAGTTTTCCAAATTTGCTGGCATATTGAGAGCAGCACTTTCACAGCATCATCTTCTAGGATTTGAAATTGCTCAGCTCTTATTCCATCACCTTCACTAGCTTTGTTCATAGTGATGCTTCCTAAGGCTTACTTGACTTTTCATTCCAGGATGTCTGGCTATATATAAATGAGTGATCACACTCTCGTGTTATCTGGGCCATTAAGATCTTTCTATAGTTCTGTGTATTCTTGCCACCTCCTCTTAATATCTTCTGCTTCTGTTAGGGCAATACCATTTCTGTCCTTTATTGTGCCCATCTTTCATGAAATGTTCTCTTTGTATCTTTAATTTTCTTGGAGAGATGTCTAGTCTTTCCCATTTTTTTTTCTTTGTTATTTTTTACATTGATCACCAAGGAAGTCTTTCTTACCTCTCCTTGCTATTCTTTGGAACTCTGCATTCAAATCGGTATATGTTTCCTTTTCTCCTTTGCCTTTCAAATCTCTCTTCTCAGCATTGTTAAGACCTCCTCAGGCAGCCATTTTACCTTTTTATATTTCTTTTTCTAAGGCATGGTCTTGATCACTGCCTCCTATACAATGTTCCAAACTTCTATCTATAATTCTTCAGGTACCCTGTCCATCAGATCTAACTCCTTCAATCTATTTGTCATGTCCACTATATAATTGTAAGGGACTTGATTTAGTTCACACCTGAATCGTCTAGTGGTTTTCCCTACTTTCTTCAATTTAAGCCTGAATTTGGCAATAAGGAGTTCATGATCTGAGCCACAGTTAGCTCCCAGTCTTGTTTTTGCTAACTGTATAGAGCTTCTCCATCTTAGGCTGCAAAGAATATAATCAGTCTGGTTTCAGTATTGACCATTTGGTGATATCCATGTGTAGATCTTCTCTTGTGTTGTTGGAAGAGTGTGTTTTCTCGACCAGTGCGTTCTCTTGTCAAAATTCTGTTAGCCTTTGCCCTGCTTCAGTTTGTACTACAAGGCCAAACTTGCCTGTTACTCCAGGTATCTCTTGACTTCCTACTTTTGCATTCTAGTCTGAAGGTCTTTTAGGTCTTCATATAAATGTTCAACTTCAGCTACTTTGGTGTTACTGGTTGGGGCATAGCCTAGGATTACTGTGATACTGAATAGTTTGCTTTGGAAATCAAAAGAAAACATTCTGTCATTTTTGAGATTGCACCCAAGAACATAATTTTGGGCTCTTTTGCTGATTATGAGGACTACTCCATTTCTCCTAAGGGATTCTTGCCCACAGTAGCAGATATAATGGTCATCTGAGTTAAATTTGCCCATTTTAGTCCATTTTAGTTCACTGATTCCTAACATGTGATGTTCACTCTTGCCATCTCCTGTTTGAGCACTCCCAATTTACCTTGATTTATGGACCTAACATTTCAGGTTCCTATGCAATATTGTTCTTTACAGCATTGGACTTTACTTACATTATCAGTCACATCAACAACTGGGCATTGTTTTTGCTTTGTCTGTCTCTTCTTTCTTGCTGGAGTTATTTCTCTACTCTTCTCCAGTAGCATATTGGGCACCTACAAACCTGAGGAGTTCATATTTCAGTTTCTTTTTTTTTTTTTGCCTTTTCATACTATTTATGGGGCTCTCAAGGCAGGAATACTGAAGTGGTTTGTCATTCCCTTCTCCAGTATGAACAACTCAGGTATTTCAAAAATTACAATGTGAAGTCCATTTAAAAAGCAAACAGAAAGTAAATTTAATTTTGACAGTTAAATCAGTCTCTTTGGAAACTGTTTAAGTATATGTGCTTAGATAAATGAATAGAGGCAAAGAAAGCATCACATTCTAGCACCTTTTGTCTAACTTTTTAAAAATATTAAGTAACTTTAAATTTGCTGTGGTAAGTCATTGGTTTTAACTAACTCATGACTGTATAATTTTTACTAAAGAACATATAAGTAATACCATAGGGGCCATCATATATTTAAAAATTTAAGCTATTTTCCTTTTTCAGGACTTTTTCACTGCCAGAAAACTAAATTCTAAACTTTAAAAGAATATGTAACTACCCATTATTATGATAAAAACTCCAATTATTGGTCTGTTATATGATGCAGCATCTCACTCTATATACACTTTTATTAGTTATCTTATGATTTCATTTATCCTGTGTCCCCAAGAAATCAGCTGGTTTTAAGTTCCTAATTATAATCCAGACCTATAGATCTTCCATCAAAAACAAGTATCAGCCAAATACCACTTCTCTCAAACAAATTTTACCTGGAACATTTACCATCTTTTTTCCAATTTTGTGACTCTTTTAGTCAATTTGTTTAGACTGTTTAAGTGCACTCTACTCATTAGAATTTTATATTACACAGAAATCAATTATTCCAGAATGTGTTAGGAACAACCTAATAACACCTGGTGTTGACAAGTTAGATCAGAATTTGTCAGTAACAGCTTTACCCAGATGTAAATTGAGTATCTGTTCCAGCCAGATAAGCATTCAGGGAGAAAACATTAATCTTACAACTTTCCGTTTCTTTTATCACTTTTCTATGGTTGTCTTTTAAATATAAATTTAATATATATATTCAAAATGTATAGACCCATCCTTCTACTTGATGAGCCTATTTCCTTTCCTTTTCTATGATTTGTTAATTTCTACTTTTCACACAATAAAGAGATCTAGATGTAATTATTCAAAACCACATTTTCATCAATACTACATTTACAGAAAACTGTATTTAAAGATATTCATTTCAGGACTTCCATGGAGGACTAGTGGCTAAGACTCTGTGCTACCAATACAGGGGTCCCAAATTCAATCTCTGGTCAGGGAGCTAGATCACAGTTGCTACAACTAAAGATGGTGCATGCCGCAGTAAAGATTGAAGATCTTGCCATAGCTAAGACCTGGTAGAGCCAAACTAATAATATATTTTTTTTAAAGGATAAGTATTTCATTGGCAACCATTAGAGGCATGGGTTTTTCAAAAAAGTCAGGACTTATCCTCATAGCAAGGACTTCCCTGGTGGCTCAGACAGTAAAGCGTCTGTCTACAGTGAGGGAGATCGGGTTCAGTTCCTGGGTTAGGAAGATACCCTGGAGAAGGAAATGGCAACCCACTCTAGTACTACTGCCTGGAAAATCCCATGGACAGAGGAACCTGATAGACTACAGTCCATGGGGTCGCAAAGAATCGGACATGACTGAGGGACTTCACTCACTCACTATCCTTGTAACAATAGTAGGATAATCAAATTGTTAAGTTTTAAACACCAGGGTTTGAAGTAAGTTTCTATGTACGTACTTATATTTCTAAGGTGTAATGGTGGGATTTAGAATGAGAACACTGTTATTCAATAAATATATGTACCACCATCATTTACATTTGTAAGATATTATCAGATGTAAAATATTTATTTCAACAAAAAGTATTGGAAAATGAAGTGAACAGGGAAAATATCAGTGGAAGAATATCATTAATTCAGAATTGGAGAAATGGTAGATGAAACAAAAGAAAAAAAAACAGGTTATGCACAGTGCAAAGAAACTTAAACACATAAAGGTGAGAAATAGCAAAGTGAAGTGAAAGTGAAAGTCACTCAGTCATGTCCAACTCTTTGTGACCCCATGGGCTATACAGTTCATGGAATTCTCCAGGCAAGAATGGAGTGGGTAGCCTTTCCCTTCTCCAGGGAATCTTCCCAACCAGGGATCAAACTGAGGTCTTCTGCATTGCAGGTAGATTCTTTACCAGGTGAGCCACAAGGGAAGTCCAAGAATACTGGACTGGGTAGCCTATACCTTCTTCAGTGGATCTTCACAACCCAGGAATCAAACCAGGGTATGCTGCATTATAGGCGGATTATTTACCAACTGGGCTATCAGAAAAGCTGATTAATAACACATTAAGGGGTAGTAAGGAGTAGTGAGGGAATGGTGCAGGAAAAGTAGCTCATCTTGAGATCTGATAGAATAGGAAGTTTGACAACCATTATGTAAGTAACAGGGATCACAGGCATAGGATAATCATTGGCATGCAACATCTATCAGGAGTTAGTTTTATGGTATAGATATGAGGTAGAAAGAATCTTAGTCTGGCAAAGGTATGATAAGAGAGGCAGTAACACACAATACTAATTCAAAAAAGTACCAATTGATGACTGAGAGAATACAAAAGTTGAAGGATAACATTAAAAATGGATTCCTAAGAACTGATGATAAATGTGGCAGAACTGAGAGGTTGGAATGCAAATTATTTGCTATGTTAACAATATTTTGGCATTTTTGGAATTGTTTGTTAAAATCTGCTCTATTCTTTCATTAATTCATATAGATTACATGGCTGAGGAAATTCTCTGTGTCAAACAGTGCTACACAAGTCACTGGACAAAGGAGAGATCACGGAAAATACTGTAGGAATAACATCATGAGTCCTATCTTCAGTCTCCTGGAGGAAATTCCTGTTCCCATGGAACTTATGTTTTAGTAAAGGAAACTGACACCAGGAAACTATGGAAATGAAGAAACAATTAATATAATGACAAGTAAAGACAGGACTGAGAAAAAAAAATGAGAGTAAGAGATAGACTGAATGGGGAGGGGGAGCATTATTTTAGATTAAGTTGTAAGAGAAATTTCTCTAAAGCAATGCTGTTCTAACAGACAGGCTAGAAATGTGTGGAATATTAGTAACATGAAGATTTATACCAAGAGAGTCAGGAAAAGACAAAAGAAAATAGAATGGTCTTGGAGTCAGAATGAATTTTGTGTGATACAGAGTAGGAGTCTATAAAAGGAACACTAACAAGGATTAATACTGGATATTTTGGAAGAAGAAAATAAAAATTATTTGACTTGTGACAAAATAATTTTTACACATGAATATGCATGTGTTAAGTTATTCCTAAGAATTTTTGTGGCATCATACATTCTACAAATATTGTCTTACCTAGTTTTTGCTTATAGGGATATATTTTTATTTCATCCAAAATATTCTGGTGTTTAACATTCTTCTTAGGTTACTGAAACAGAAATAAATGTCATCTGTCATGACCTGGAAAACTCACTCTGGAGCTTCTATATTCTTGAAGAGAACTTTCTACTTTCTTAAAATATACTTAAATCTGATGTTAAGACTGCTGTGAGGTATGAAAAAATAATTAGTCAAGTGCTTCATTAAGAGAAAAATAATCTGTTATAATGTAGCATGAGTGATTTAAGCAAGATAGTACAGTAAATAGCAAAATAAATTACAGGAAATACTATGGAATCTCCTTGCTTAAAAGAGTCACTCTCTGCCTCCCTCTGTATCCTTCCTTTTTTCAACATCTCTCTCACATTCATTTATTTTCTTAATAAAAAACAATCTTTGAGAAATGAATTATTTGATTCAACCAAAATAATATAGCTTATTTTTTTCAGTCACTCAGTTTTCTAAGGGATAAAATAGATAATTTTATCACCAAGGTTAACAATTTAATATAGAGGATATTTGTGACTTATGGAGGTATTTTACTACACCCTTACAGGTCAGATTTTTCTAGTTTACACATTTTGGTAAATGGCATCAGAATTTATCCAAGTTTTAACTCTTTTCATTGGTTATTTTGTCCTATATCTATTTATCTATATACATATATGTAGATGACTTTATAACTTTTTATATCTTAAGTAATGCATACTGCATTGACCTCCTACTGTCTAATACAGTGGTTCCAAATTTTAGATATGCAAGATAACACCACCTAATGGCAGAATGTAAAGAGGAGCTAAAGAGCCTCTTGATGAAGGTGAAAGTGAACATTGAAAAAGCTGACTTAAAACTCAATATTCAAAATATGAAGATCATGGCATCTAGTCCTATCACTTTATGGCAAATAGATGGGGAAACATTGGAAACAGTGATGGACTTTATATTCTTGGACCCCAAAATCACTGTGATGGTGACTGCAACCATGAAATTAAAAGATGCTTGGTCCTTGGAAAAAAAGCTATGATCAACCTAGACAGCATATTAAAAAAAAAAAAGACATTATTTTTCCAACAAAGTTCTGCACAGTCAAAACTATGGTTTTTCCAGTATCCATACAGTAGTCACGTATGGAGGTGAGAGTTGGACCAAAAGAAGGTTGAGGGCCAAAGAATTGATGTTTTCAAACTGGTGCTGGAGAAGACTCTTGAGAGTTCCTTGGACTGTAAGGAGATCAAACCAGTCAGTCCTAACAGAAATAAACCCTAAATATTCACTGGAAGGACTGATGCTAAAGCTGAAGCTCTAATATTTTGGCCACCTGATGCAAAGAGCAGTCTCATTAGAAAAGACTCTGATACTGAGAAAGATTGAAGGCAGGAGAAGGAGATATTAGAAGATGAAATGGTTGGATGCCATCACCGACTCAATGGACATGAGTGTAAGCAAACTCTGGGATATAGTGAAGGACAAGGAAGCCTGGCATGCTTCAGTTCATGGAGTCCAAAAATAGGACACGACTGAGTGATTGAACAATAATAACAACAAAGAATCTCAAAATCAGGTTGCAATTTGCCTTACCCTGAATCTGCCCTGCCCCATTCCAGAATCTGTATGATATACTCCAAACAAAATTAGTTGAGTGTAATTCCCTAAGTATTGTGTGATTCTTTTCCTTTATTTTTGTTTTAACAAAATATGTGTTTTCTTCCCTTTTTGTGTATGTCAAATTTTTCTACACCTTTCAAGACATAGCTTGTCTTTCAGTATATCTAACATTAGGGGAACCCACAACATCAATGTAAAGCAAATTCTGACAGTTGATATAAGAACAAGACACTTAAAAAAGAGATAAATAACTGAATACAAAGGATAGATAATAAAATCAAGAATATCTTCTTAAATATCCAGCAAAACAACAGGAAATATGAGACAGTGTAAGAGACACAGTACACTGACTTTGGAGTTACTGTTCAGTTCAGTTGCTCAGCCGTGTCCAACACTTTGTGACCCCATGAATCGCAGCACGCCAGGCCTCCCTGTCCATCATCAACTCCTAGAGTTCACCCAAACTCTTGTCCATCGAGTCAGTGATGCCATCCAGCCATCTCATCCTCTGTTGTCCCCTTCTCCTTCTGCCCCCAATCCCTCCCAGCATCAGGGTCTTTTCCAGTGAGTCAACTCTTTGCAGGAGGTGGCCAAAGTACTGGAGTTTCAGCCTCAGCATCATTCCCTCCAAAGAACACCCAGGACTAGTCTCTTTTAGGAGGGACTGGTTGGATCTCCTTGCAGTCCAAACATGGTTAAAAACTGTCTTATTACCTGAGAGCAGAAAAAAACAAGAGTATTTTTTAAATTATAGTAATAAATATTCACAGAGTTAAAGAAAGAAAATCAAGTTTAGTAGAACCCATCTATTCCTATGTAATTAAGTAAGTAAGTGAAAGTCATTCAGTTGTGTCCTACTGTTTGTGATCCCATGGATTATAATCAGTCCATGGAATTCTCCCGGCCAGAATATAGACAGCCTTTCTCTTCTCCAGGAAATCTTCCCAATCCAAAGATCGAACCCAGGTTTCCTGCATTGCAGGTGGATTCTTTACCAGCTGAGCTAGATAGTAGAGAAAAATAAAGTTCAATATACTTTTCTGAAAATTTAAAGTTCTGAGAATTAAAAAAAAAATCAATTTAGAATTCTCTACCAGTAATCCAGTAATCAAATGAAGAATGTAGATATTTTCACATACTTGGAATTTGATAGTATACGAAAGTATTAATTTGTGCATTTTACTTTTGTACATCTTTCCCCTAGTAAACCAGAGGCATTCACATCGCCACATTAAAAACTGATTGTATTGCAGAAATGTACATTTTGACTATATGAGACATAAAGTGGTATCTCAAGGTTGTTTTAGTTAACATCATTTTATTACTAGAAATTCAGTATATTTTTGTTTACTTGCACTCATTTGTGCTCCTGTTTTTCTTTTTCTTGTTGTTTTGTTCTCTATTTTGACATTCCCAAACTCACGTTTTCTTCTAGATTTTAATCTATTTGTAGTTTTGGGTAAAGATACTGCTCTCTACTGACCATAAATCCTAAATGTTGAAGATAAAAATCTATCACTTTTGTTTTATGATTCGTTAAGATTTTATCTGACACTTCTTTCCTTTTTGTGATCATAAAGATATCCTTCTATTTTATATTAATCTCAATATACTATTATAATCTTTAAATCTTTATTCCACAGGGGGTTATGATGTATACTATATTGATTAAATATTCAACTATAATTTTATCTACATATGAAGCCATTTTTTACATTATTATTAGTATCAAATAATCAGGCCTATTATGTGGTGTCACATTTATCTTTTATCATATATAAAACCTTTGTTTACAAAACATTCTGAGCTTTTTAATTAACATGGTTTTGCATTATGCCTACATATTTGGTAAGTTGAGTCTTTTTGTACCAAACACAGTCCTAGATGTAGCTTCACAAATTTTCATTACAAATTCATGTACTTATTTTCAAAATAAATTTTATAATTTGTGTCAAATTCCTCAAAGAATACTAGTAGTTAATTGAATTTCATTGATTTATGGTTTAATTTGAAGATTTATAATGTTACATTACTTCTGTTGGTTAGTATATATTTTCATTAATTTGTATATTACTTTAAGATGATTTACATGTAATTCAAACTTGATGGTCTTATTTTGGGTAATATTCATCAGTTTACAATCCATTAAACAAGCAGTATATGAATTTACATACTTTATAAGGCATACCTTTTTCTACTGATGCCTTGACCACAGGAATGTAACTGATAGGCTCTCTCAAGGTATTAGACCACAAAAAGTCTAGTTAATGAGAAACAATTTCAGACATTCATTTTGAGAGAAATCTATTCTCATATGGGTGCATTTCATATACATTCATAGACCCATAAATGATCTGTTAACAGAATTAATGAGTAAAAGAAGGTCGCTTCAGAAATGTAATAATTTATTAGTTTGATAATAGTTACTTTGTCAAATTGTTTCAAACATATCCTATTACTAAAAAAAATCAATTGTATAAAATATAATCATTTTCTTTTATATAGTATAATTTTTATAAAAATTATGTCTAGTTACAGGAAATCTATATTAATTGTTGAATTCAGAAACAAAGATCAGGGCATTTACTTTGCCTTTTGCTAGAGTAATAAGTCACTTGTCTTTATTTTATATAACAAATTGATACAATGATTGTCTCACTTTGATAAAATATCACTATTATCTTAGAGATAATCTCTGACAAAAAACAATAACTAAATGAAAAATCTAGCTTTTGCCTTGCAGATTTATAGAACAGCTATAATCCAAACAACATAAAACAACTACTGCTGCTATTACTAAATTAACTTATATAGGCACAATGTTATTATTCATTTTATACTGAACTAAATTAATTATGACTGAATGTTAATACAATTTAATTTTAAAATACTAGGAAAAGGAATCCAAAATATGTTTTGAATTCCCTCTGAGAGTACCACTCACTACAGTAGAAAACTTGGAATTACAAAGAATGAGATTAATATGTTTTCATCTTTTAGACGGCAATTAAGTAATTGAGATGGCTGTAATTGTATCAGTATTTTTATCAGCTAATAATTTCTTTGATCATGTATATTCTTCCAGATTGGCTCAAAAGAGTCTTTTTTCCTTTTTTTTTCATAATGCTATATCTGTACAATCATATGTTCTTTACTTTATCCTCATGTTTAAAGTGGGCAGTACAGTGCAAACCATTCCATTTACTTTTATAGGTTCTTTGCTTTCTTTGTACATTATCTAATACTTGTTTGTCTCTATATCTAAGCTATAATTTGAAGAAAAGCTGTGTATTTATCTGAGCCTTTCTCTGTAACACACTGAAGAAGGTAAACTGGGAAAGGATACTTTTTGTCAAGGAACTTATGTTCACTTCTTGTCTGAGGCTTTATTGAATGTTCTGTTCAAAGGTTTTGTTCTTTGGGTTGCAGGTTTGAATCCTATTCTCATCTCATGATTCACTTTGGATGCAGCTTTTCCCCTAATTCTACATGAAACATTGTAGACTTTGTCTTTATCAGAGTGAGTTATTACTGCAAATTTAATGTTCTTGTTTCCCATTTTCCTCAAATCCATTTGGCTTGCACCAAATGAAAATAAAAAGAATTTTTTTTGGTCCTCCACTTTCAAAATTTGGAGCTATTAATGAGCATTTTCAGAACACTGTCCATTCATATTCCATTTGGTTGTGTTTTTTTACTCTTCTCTGACTATGAGGGTTCTTTCATTTTTCCTTGTCTTTTATGACCTTGAAGATTTAAGAGAATACTGGACAGCTATTTTATAAAATTTTCCATATAGCTTTTTGGACATTTTTCATTATTAGAATAAAGCTTTGCATTTTGGTAAAAATATCACAGAGGAGATATGCCCTCACTGCGTAATATTGGGAGGTATATGATATCATAACTGGTTGCTGGTAAAGTTAATTTTGATCACTTGATGTAAGTGGTGTCTATCAGGATTTGTCTCCAAGGCAAAATTTCTATTATTTTTTCATTTTGTAATTATTAAATATTTGAGGAGAGATATTTGAAACTTTAGTAATATCTTTTTTCCTGCTTAAATTCTCATTCACTGATTTTAATATCCATCAGTAGATTTTTGTCCATGGCAATTGTTGCTCTGTTTTAACACGTTTTAAATGAGTATATAAAAACTGCTGCTGCTGCTGCTGCTGCTAAGTCGCTTCAGTCTTGCCCGACTCTGTGTGACCCCCATAGACAGCCACCCACCAGGCTCCCCATCCCTGGAATTCTCCAGGCAAGAATACTGGAGTGGGTTGCCATTTCCTTCTCCAATGCATGAAAGTGAAAAGTCAAAGTGAAGTCACTCAGTTGTGTCCGACTCTTCATGATCCCATGGACTGCAGCTTACCAGGCTCCTCTATCCCTGGGCTTTTCCAGTCAAGAGTATTGGACTACTCCTACTTTAATCCAGGAGCAGTGAGCTCAGTTTACCTTTTTCCATTTCATTATCTGTGAATTTCACTGACTTACAGTGAAAATATAATTTTCATTTTCTATAATATATTATATTTAGTCTTAAAGTAGAAAATAGTTTCAGAATATTGAAGTCATACCTTTGTGAGGAAAAATTAATTTCCAATTATAGTAAACTGTGTATTTCCTTTTGTTTTTAATCATATGGCATCCAGTCAAAACACTGTTTCTCCAGGTTTTTTAGGTCAGTTCCTTTCTCTATATCTCCTTCAGTATAATTATTTGATTCATGTGTAATACAGTTAGATTCACTTGTCTAGTCCTTGTATTAGTTAACTTGGGCTGCCATAACAAAATACCACACACTAGGAAAGCTTAAACAACAGAAATTCATTTTCTAACAGTTTTGGAGAAAAAGATTCCAAAAACAAGGTGTTGGTCCATTCAGTTTCTGGTGAGAGCATTCTTCATGGATCATAGACGGCACCCTTCTTGCTCTGTCCTCATATGGTAAAGATAGAGCCCTTCAGTGTCTCTTCTTTATCATATTAGGCTTCTTTGACCTTAATTGCTTCCATGCTCCAATTACATGCATACTGGGGCTTCAACACAGAGTTTAGGGGACATAGAATTCAGTCCATAACAATCCTAATACCCTCCAATATTCTGGTTGAGATTTTAAAGTCATTTCATACAACAAAATTTATATTTTGTGCTTTATACTTCTATGGATTGTAACAAACATGATCCTTCCCAAGGCAAACTCCTTCCCTTTCTATAGTTTTACTAGTTTCCAGAGGGTCATGTCAATAGAATCATACAATATGGAGTCTTTTATGTTGGCTAATCTCCAAAATATACAGCTTATGCAGCACAATATAAAAAATAAAAATTAAAAAATGAGAAGGTATAAATGGGAATTTCTCCAAAGAAGACATATAGATGGCCAACAGGCACATGAAAAGAAGCTCAACATCACTAAACATTAGATAAATGTGAATGAAAACTACAATGAGGTATCATTCACATTACTCAAAATGACCATCATCAAAAGCATCTATGACAATAAATGCCAGTGATGGTGTGCCAAAAAGGGTATCCTTCTACACTACTGGTGGGAATGTAAATAAATTGTTACAGTCACTATGGACAAGAGTATGGAGGTTCCTTAAAAAAATATCACTACCATATAATCCAGCAATTCCATCCCTGGTCATATATCTGGAGAAAATAATAATTTGAAAAGATATATGTACCACAGGGACTTTCTGGGTGGCTCAGAGGTAAAGCCTCTTTCTGCAATGCGGGAGACCTGGGTTTGATCCCTGGGTCAGGAAGATCCCCTGAAGAGGGAAACAGCAACCCGCTCCAGAATTCTTGCCTGGAAAATTCCGTGGGCTGCAGTCCATGGGGTCGCCAAGAGTCAGACACGACTGAACGATTTCACTTTCACTATTCACTTTTCATATACCACAGAGTTCACTGCAGCACTATTTATAATAGCCAGGACATGGACGCAACCTAAAGGTCCATCGATGGAGGAATGGATAAAGATGTAGTACATTTATACAATGAAACATTACACAGACATAAAAAATAATGAACTGATGCCATTTGCCATGACATGGGTAGACTCAGAGAATGTCACACTGAATGAAGTAAGACAAATGAATACGAATATCATATCACTTGTATGTGGAATCTAAAATTAAAGGTACAAGTGAACCTATTTATAAAACAGAAATAGAGTCATGGATGTAGAAAACAAAGTTATGGTTATGGAAGGGTTAGGGGGAGATTGGGATTGATATATACACACTACTATCAATATATGCAGACTAGAGAACTAGTAAGAACCCACTGCATAGCACAGATAACTCTACTCAATACTCTGTAATGACCTATGTGGTTCTCTGAATGTTTTGTAGCCTATAATTGCATTTACTGTTAATTTTGAAAAACTTTCAGCTAATATGTCTTCAAATTTCTTCTTTCCAGTTCTATCTTCTCCTTCTGGGATTATTACACTTATGTTATGACAATTTATATTTTCCCAACAGACTTTCGGTATTTATTTTTATTTCTTTTTTTGTTTGTTTTGTTTAAAAATTTCTAACAGTATCCTACCTGTATCTAGTTTTGATGATTGCTTTGTCTATTATGCAGGTTTTCCTTCTTGTTGTTTTATGTATCTTGTAACTCTGTTGCTGTAAGCCAGTCATTTTACATAGACTAGAAGAGAATGAGATAAGCACAGCTTTTATGCTTGGAAATAGACTGGCTTTGCTTCTGCTTGTTTAGTGTAGGGAGGTGTTTAAGTGAACTATTTAGGAGCTTGTCTGGGCTTAAATCTGATGTTGCTATTGTTACAGTCAGTGTGCTACAGCCTTCAAATTGCTATAAAGATGTCTTTCTTTATGGTTGGATTTATCAGAACAGTTCTGATTTTTCTACCTTTTGAATTGTACCTCAAAAAGTTTCTTTGCTCCTGTTCTTTCTCTCTCTGTCCCAGCAGTTTTCTACCATTACTTGTTATTCAAAGCATATTACCTATGCAGTTGATGGTGGACAGGAGGTTGCTTTTTCTGTCATTTTGATTAAGTCAGAGGTGAGGTGAAGTCACTCAGTCGTTTCCGACTTTTTGCGACCCTGTGGACTGTAACCTATTAGGCTTCTCCGTCCATGGGATTCTCCAGGCAAGAATACTGGAGTGGATTGCCATTTCCTTCTCCAGGGGATCTTCCTGACCCAGGGATCGAACCCGGTCTTCCACATTGGAGGCAGACACTTTAACCTCAGAGCCACCAGGGAAGCCCGGGTCTTAGTTAATGTGTCTGGATTTTAAAAGTATGTTCTTTATATACCCCCTGCCCCTTCCCAAACTATCATTTTGGGCCCAATGTATTGTCTCACACTTCCCCTGAAGCAAGGTTTATTTCTTCTCCCTATTCCTTTTCCTCAGATGCAGTGGATTTTCATACAGGTTGGAGCTGTGCTCATTGCCCAGTTCCTCCACATGTTAAGACTGTTTGAGAGTAAAGATAGGATTGGGCAGAATTTCTTATACCTTTTAACAACCATCTAATTCATATACTGTTAGGTTCACTTGTGTCAAACATTTAGTTCAGAAACCTAAGGACATTGTTGCAATATCTCTAAGAAGCTTCTAGAATTTGTATTTGTGACAGAGTGATGTTAAACAGAATAGTATCTTATAAAGGGGAAAATTATTTTAAAGTGACAGCACAATGCATGCAAAGTCCAGAAAAGGAAAGAATTATATATTGTATATATTCAGAAGTCCTTATTTTAGGATCTGACCAAACGATTCAGAGGGCCAAAGAACTGTACTTACGTAACTCATATCTTTTAAAAAGAAATGTAATGTTTGATTTTTTTTTTTCTTATTTGCTATTGATCATGAAGAGTTCTCCTATCTTTTCAGTTCAGTTCAGTTAGCCGCTCAGTCATGTCCGACTCTTTATGACCCCATGAATCACAGCATGCCAGGCGTTCCTGTCTATCACCAACTCCCGGAGTTCACTCTGACTCATGTCCATCGAGTCCGTGATGCTATCCAGCCATCTCATCCTCTGTCGTCCCCTTCTCCTCCTGCCCCCAATCCTTCCCAGCATCAGAGTCTTTTCCAATGAGTCAACTCTTCGCATAAAGTAGCCAAAGTACTGGAGTTTCAGCTTTAGCATCATTCCTTCCAAAGAAATCCCAGGGCTCATCTCTTTCAAAATGGACTGGCTAGATCTCCTTGCAGTCCAAGAGACTCTCCAGAGTCTTCTCCAACACCACAGTTCAAACGCATCAATTCTTTGGCACTCAGCTTTCTTTACAGTCCAACTCTCATATCTATACATGACTACTGGAAAAACCATAGCCTTGACTAGATGGACCTTTATTGGCAAAGTTAATATCTTTGCTTTTCAATATGTTATCTAGGTTAGTCATAACTTTCCTTCCATCTTTTAATGTCACTCAAAAAAATTACTTTCTGTGTACAAATACCATTGATACATCATTGAAACTACCTCTGGCTTCCATTCAAAAAGAAGAGTCATTCTTTCATTTAGATATTCAGTTTTCTCTAAGATAGAAATGTATTCAAGTTTCTTAATATAAAATAGCCTTTGTGTTATTAAAAATTCCATTTTACAAATGTAAAAGCAGTAGAAGAAATCAAAACAGAGCACTGATATGAATATCTGCTTTCCTAATATGTTAGACTGATATAATAAGTTAGTTGAAATTAACTAACTTAACATAGTCATAAGACTGTGAAAATTCCTGGATTCAAAAAGTAGTTAATATTAAAAGGTGAATGATTTTATTTTTATTTTATATTAAAATAAAACTGTACTTTGCCACCTATATTATTGAGCTCATGTAGAATAGGTTATCCATAAATATATGTAGTTATATTATTGTGTTTTATATATGTATATATATCCATATTTTATTTATTTCTATTGAAAATTTCTATGATTTTAATACCAAGTTCTTACAATAAATACCATTTTTTTCTATTTTTAAGTAATAGTAATTATTTCTCAGTGCTACTTTCTATTCATGATTATCACAAGCAACTATTTGTTCTTTCTGTCCAAAATGGTGGATTTTGCTTGTTGGTTTCTTGATATATTTACAAAACTTTTAATTCTCAAAAAAAGTGCCTGTGAAATGAAAGCAATGTTATAAAGAATAGAAACACAAAAGACCCCAAAAGTTTTTCTCTCTCTTGAGAGAGAACAACAGAGCTGGAAGCATCACACTCCCTGATTTTAAACTATACTATAAAGATAGAGTTATCAAAACAATATGGTACTGGCATAAAAACAGATATATAGACCAATGGACCAGAATAGAGAGCTAACAAATAAACCCGCACACTAATGATCAATTATTCTACAATGAAAGAGATAAAAATAAAAGGAGGTAAAAATAAATACTGAAGAAAAAACAATTTCTTTGATAACTGGTACTAGGAAAGCTGGACAGCTACATGTAAAAGAATGAACTTTGAACATTTTCACACATCATATACAAAAATAAGCTCAAAATGGATTAAAGAGCTAAATGTAAGACCTGAAGCCATAAAACTCCTAAAAGATAATATAAGAAGAATGCACTTTGAAAAATAATTGCAGTATTTTTGTGATAATGTCTCCTCTGGCAAGAGCAACAAAAGCAAAAATAAACAAGTGAGACTGAATTAAAATTAAAAGCTTTTACATAGCAAAGGACGTGATCAATGAAATAAAAAGACTACCTACTAAATGGGAGAAACTTTCCATATTAGCAAATGATTTGACCAATAAGGGGTAAATACCAAAAATACACAAACAGCACATATAATGCAATATAAACAAATTACACAATCAAAATGTAGGCAGAAGACCTTTTCAAAGTAGATTAAAATGGCCAACAGACATATAAAAAAATACTCAACATCCCTGAAGGTCACAGAAATGCAGATCAAAACTGATATGAGATACCATTCTACACGTCAGAATGCCCATCATCATAAAGACCACAATTAATAAATCCTGGAGAGGATGGGCGAGGAATACAAATTGGAGCAGTAACTATGTAAATCAATACTAAAGGAAATCAACCCTGAACCTTCATTATATTGATGCTGAAGCTGAAACTCCAGTACTTTGGCCACCTGACACGAAGAGCCAACTCATTGGAAAAGGCCCTGGTGCTAGGAAACATTGAGAGGAGGAGAAGGGGATGACAGGGGATGACATGATTGGATGGCATCATCAATTCAAGGGACATGAGCTTGTGCAAACTCCAAGAGGAAAAGGACAGAGAAGCCTAGTGTGCTGCCGCCCAGGGAGTCACAAAGAATTGGACACGACTGAGCAACTGAACAACAGAAACTATAGAAAACCGTATGGAGGGTCTTTAAAAATTATGAATGCTACTGCTGTATAATCCATTAATTCGACTCCTGTGTATTTACAAAGGAAACAAAAACTTTAAATAGAAAGAATACATTCATTCTATGATCACTGTAACATTAATCATAATAACCAAGATAAGAAATAATCCAAATTCCCACCAACAGACGACTGTAAAAAAAGATGTGGTATGTGTGTGTGTGTGTGTGTGTGTGTGT
>SJYW01014763.1:309129-331899 GCA_006410735.1 Raphicerus campestris | reverse complement strand
TTTTGATTAAGTCAGAGGTGAGGTGAAGTCACTCAGTCGTTTCCGACTTTTTGCGACCCTGTGGACTGTAACCTATTAGGCTTCTCCGTCCATGGGATTCTCCAGGCAAGAATACTGGAGTGGATTGCCATTTCCTTCTCCAGGGGATCTTCCTGACCCAGGGATCGAACCCGGTCTTCCACATTGGAGGCAGACACTTTAACCTCAGAGCCACCAGGGAAGCCCGGGTCTTAGTTAATGTGTCTGGATTTTAAAAGTATGTTCTTTATATAGCCCCTGCCCCTTCCCAAACTATCATTTTGGGCCCAATGTATTGTCTCACACTTCCCCTGAAGCAAGGTTTATTTCTTCTCCCTATTCCTTTTCCTCAGATGCAGTGGATTTTCATACAGGTTGGAGCTGTGCTCATTGCCCAGTTCCTCCACATGTTAAGACTGTTTGAGAGTAAAGATAGGATTGGGCAGAATTTCTTATACCTTTTAACAACCATCTAATTCATATACTATTAGGTTCACTTGTGTCAAACATTTAGTTCAGAAACCTAAGGACATTGTTGCAATATCTCTAAGAAGCTTCTAGAATTTGTATTTGTGACGGAGTGATGTTAAACAGAATAGTATCTTATAAAGGGGAAAATTATTTTAAAGTGACAGCACAATGCATGCAAAGTCCAGAAAAGGAAAGAATTATATATTGTATATATTCAGAAGTCCTTATTTTAGGATTTGACCAAACGATTCAGAGGGCCAAAGAACTGTACTTACGTAACTCATATCTTTTAAAAAGAAATGTAATGTTTGATTTTTTTTTTTCTTATTTGCTATTGATCATGAAGAGTTCTCCTATCTTTTCAGTTCAGTTCAGTTAGCCGCTCAGTCATGTCCGACTCTTTATGACCCCATGAATCACAGCATGCCAGGCGTTCCTGTCTATCACCAACTCCCGGAGTTCACTCTGACTCATGTCCATCGAGTCCGTGATGCTATCCAGCCATCTCATCCTCTGTCGTCCCCTTCTCCTCCTGCCCCCAATCCTTCCCAGCATCAGAGTCTTTTCCAATGAGTCAACTCTTCGCATAAAGTAGCCAAAGTACTGGAGTTTCAGCTTTAGCATCATTCCTTCCAAAGAAATCCCAGGGCTCATCTCTTTCAAAATGGACTGGCTGGATCTCCTTGCAGTCCAAGGGACTCTCCAGAGTCTTCTCCAACACCACAGTTCAAACGCATCAATTCTTTGGCACTCAGCTTTCTTTACAGTCCAACTCTCATATCTATACATGACTACTGGAAAAACCATAGCCTTGACTAGATGGACCTTTATTGGCAAAGTTAATATCTTTGCTTTTCAATATGTTATCTAGGTTAGTCATAACTTTCCTTCCATCTTTTAATGTCACTCAAAAAAATTACTTTCTGTGTACAAATACCATTGATACATCATTGAAACTACCTCTGGCTTCCATTCAAAAAGAAGAGTCATTCTTTCATTTAGATATTCAGTTTTCTCTAAGATAGAAATGTATTCAAGTTTCTTAATATAAAATAGCCTTTGTGTTATTAAAAATTCCATTTTACAAATGTAAAAGCAGTAGAAGAAATCAAAAGAGAGCACTGATATGAATATCTGCTTTCCTAATATGTTAGACTGATATAATAAGTTAGTTGAAATTAACTAACTTAACATAGTCATAAGACTGTGAAAATTCCTGGATTCAAAAAGTAGTTAATATTAAAAGGTGAATGATTTTATTTTTATTTTATATTAAAATAAAACTGTACTTTGCCACCTATATTATTGAGCTCATGTAGAATAGGTTATCCATAAATATATGTAGTTATATTATTGTGTTTTATATATGTATATATATCCATATTTTTATTTATTTCTATTGAAAATTTCTATGATTTTAATACCAAGTTCTTACAATAAATACCATTTTTTTCTATTTTTAAGTAATAGTAATTATTTCTCAGTGCTACTTTCTATTCATGATTATCACAAGCAACTATTTGTTCTTTCTGTCCAAAATGGTGGATTTTGCTTGTTGGTTTCTTGATATATTTACAAAACTTTTAATTCTCAAAAAAAGTGCCTGTGAAATGAAAGCAATGTTATAAAGAATAGAAACACAAAAGACCCCAAAAGTTTTTCTCTCTCTTGAGAGAGAACAACAGAGCTGGAAGCATCACACTCCCTGATTTTAAACTATACTATAAAGATAGAGTTATCAAAACAATATGGTACTGGCATAAAAACAGATATATAGACCAATGGACCAGAATAGAGAGCTAACAAATAAACCCGCACACTAATGATCAATTATTCTACAATGAAAGAGATAAAAATAAAAGGAGGTAAAAATAAATACTGAAGAAAAAACAATTTCTTTGATAACTGGTACTAGGAAAGCTGGACAGCTACATGTAAAAGAATGAACTTTGAACATTTTCACACATCATATACAAAAATAAGCTCAAAATGGATTAAAGAGCTAAATGTAAGACCTGAAGCCATAAAACTCCTAAAAGATAATATAAGAAGAATGCACTTTGAAAAATAATTGCAGTATTTTTGTGATAATGTCTCCTCTGGCAAGAGCAACAAAAGCAAAAATAAACAAGTGAGACTGAATTAAAATTAAAAGCTTTTACATAGCAAAGGACGTGATCAATGAAATAAAAAGACTACCTACTAAATGGGAGAAACTTTCCATATTAGCAAATGATTTGACCAATAAGGGGTAAATACCAAAAATACACAAACAGCACATATAATGCAATATAAACAAATTACACAATCAAAATGTAGGCAGAAGACCTTTTCAAAGTAGATTAAAATGGCCAACAGACATATAAAAAAATACTCAACATCCCTGAAGGTCACAGAAATGCAGATCAAAACTGATATGAGATACCATCCTACACGTCAGAATGCCCATCATCATAAAGACCACAATTAATAAATCCTGGAGAGGATGGGCGAGGAATACAAATTGGAGCAGTAACTATGTAAATCAATACTAAAGGAAATCAACCCTGAACTTTCATTATATTGATGCTGAAGCTGAAACTCCAGTACTTTGGCCACCTGACACGAAGAGCCAACTCATTGGAAAAGGCCCTGGTGCTAGGAAACATTGAGAGGAGGAGAAGGGGATGACAGGGGATGACATGATTGGATGGCATCATCAATTCAAGGGACATGAGCTTGTGCAAACTCCAAGAGGAAAAGGACAGAGAAGCCTAGTGTGCTGCCGCCCAGGGAGTCACAAAGAATTGGACACGACTGAGCAACTGAACAACAGAAACTATAGAAAACCGTATGGAGGGTCTTTAAAAATTATGAATGCTACTGCTGTATAATCCATTAATTCGACTCCTGTGTATTTACAAAGGAAACAAAAACTTTAAATAGAAAGAATACATTCATTCTATGATCACTGTAACATTAATCATAATAACCAAGATAAGAAATAATCCAAATTCCCACCAACAGACGACTGTAAAAAAAGATGTGGTATGTGTGTGTGTGTGTGTGTGTGTGTGTATATGAGGTACTATATATAATATTATTTTATGATTGAATATTAGTCATTAAAAAAAGAATAAAATCTTGTCGTTTGCAAAAACATGAGTGGACCTAGAAGATATTACTTGTTTCTATTTCTTCAATTTTATATCTATATCAGATGACAGACGTTCACTAAACTTACAGCAATAATAATTTCATGACATATGTAAGTAAAATCATCATGCTGTACATCTCAAATTATATGTAAATTACATCTCAAAAAACTGGAAGAAAAAGTTCAAATATCATAGAAAATCCCCCAAATTATAATTTTACTCTGAGAAAACAAAATTTTCAGGTTAAAATTCGGACTGAACTACATTTGTTTAAAAAAAATATTGAAGAATTTTATTTCCTGGGTAAGGGAATGGAAAACCATGCATGCCAGTATTCTTGCTTCAAGAGTCCCATGAACAGTATAAAAAGGCAAAAAGTTATGACATTGGAAAAAGAGCTCCAGGTCAGTAGGTGTCCAATATGCTAATGAAAAAAAGCAGAGAAATAGCTTCAGAAAGAATGAAGAACTGGGTCAAAGTAGAATTGACACTCAGTTTTGGATGTATCTGGTGGTGAAAGTAAAGCCTTCATGCTGTAAAAAACAATGCTGCAAAGTAACGTCCATGAATCAAGGTAAATTGCATGCAGTCAAGAAAGAGATGGCAAGAGTGAACTTCGAAATCATAGGAAACAGTGAACTAAAATAAATGGAAATGGGTGAATTGATTTAAGATGATCATTATATCTACTATTGTAGGCAAGAATCCCATAGAAGAAATGGAGTAGCCCTCACAGTGAACAAAACAGACCAAAATGCAATACTTCAATGCTATTTCAAAAAATTAAAGAATGATCTTGGTTCACTTCCAAGGCAAACCATTCAACATCACAGTAATTCAAGTCTACGCCCCAACCATTGATGCTGAAGAAGCTGATGTTGAGTGGATCTAGGAAAATCTATAAGATCTTCTAGAACTGACACCAAACAGATGTTCTTTCTGCATAGGGGATTGGAATGAAAATAGTAGGAAGTCAAGAGATACCTGGAGCAACAGGAAAGTTTGGCCTTAAAGTACAAAATGAAGCAGGAGTCTTTACAGATAGCTGAGGAAAGAAGAGAAGTAAAAGGAAGGAGATAGAGAAAGACATAACAAACTGAATGCAGTGTTCCAGAAAATAGCATGGAGAGATATAAATGCCTTCTTGAGTGAATAATTAAAAGAAACAGAGAAAAAGAATAGAATGGAAAAGACTAGAAATCTCTTCAAGAAAATTGAAGATACCAAGGGTACATTTTATAAAAAGATGGGCATTATAAAGGACAGAAATGGCAAAGACTTACCAGAAGTAGAAAAGGGTAAGAAGAGGTGGCAAAAATACACAGAACTATAGAAAAAAGGTGTTAATGACCCAGATAATGACTATGGTGTGGTCACTTGCCTAGAGACAGACATTTTGGAGTGGGAAATCATGTGAGCCTTAGGAAGCATCACTATGAACAAAACTGGTGGAGGTGATTGAATTCCAGCTGAGCTACTTGAAATCCTAAAAGATGATGCTGTTAAAGTGCTGACTCAATATGTCAGCAAATTTGGAAAACTCAGCAGTGGCCACAGGATGGGAAAATGTGAGTTTTTATTTCAATCCCAAAGAAAGGCAATGCCAAAGAATGTTCAAACTATAGGGCAATCATGCTCATTTCACATGCTAGCAAGGTAAAGCTCAAACTCCTTCAAGCTAGGCTTCAGTAGTATGTGAACTGAGAATCAGCTGTACAAGCTGAATTTAGAAAAGGCACAGAAGTGAGATATCAAATTGTCAACATCCATTGTATCATAGAAAAAGCAAGGGAATTCCAGAAAAACATCTAATTCTTCTTCACTGACTATGGTAAAGCCTTTCACTGTGTGGATCACAACAAACTGTTGAAGATAGAACCAGACATGGAACAGTGGACTGGTTCCAAACTGGGAATGAAATACGTCAAGGTTGAATACTGTCACTCTACTTACTTATTTGCAGAGTACATCATGTGAAATGCCAGGCTGGAAAACTCACAAGTTGGAATCAAGATAGTGAGGAGAGATATCACCAACCTCAGATATGAAGATGATACCATTCTAATGGCAGAAAGAAAGAGGAACTCAAAGCCTTTTGATGAAGGTGAAAGAGGAGAGTGTGTTTAAAATTCAACACTCAAAAAACTAAGATCATGGCATCCAGTCCCATCACTTCATGGCAAATAGATGGATAAAAAGTGGAAACAGTAACAGATTTTATTTTCTTGAGCTCCAAATTCACTGCAGATTATGGCTGCAGCCAGGAAATTAAGACACTTGCTCTTTGGAAGAAAAGCTATGACAAACATAGACAATGTATTAAAAATAGAGACATTATTTTTCTGACAAAAGCCCATACAGTCAACCTAATAGTTTTTCAGTAGTCATGATGGGTTGTGAGAGTTGGACCAGAAAAAAGGTTGAGTGCCGAAGAACTGATTCTTTTGAACTGTGGTGTTGAAGGAGGTTTTGAGAATCCCTTGAACAGCAAGAAAATCAAATCAGTCAATCCTAAAGGAAATCAACACTGAGTGTTCATTAGAAGGAGTGATCCTGTAAACATATTGCTCCAGGAACCTAAAGCATTCAGATACTGTACTTCTAACATCATCACTGCTGGTGCTTCTGCTAAGTAGCTTCAGACTCTGTGCGACCCCAGAGATGCCAGCCCACCAGGCTCCTCCATCCCTGGGATTCTCCAGGCAAGAACACTGGAGTGGGTTGCCATATCCTTCTCCAATGCAGGAAAGTGAAAATTGAAAGTGAAGTCGCTCAGTCGTGTCCGACTCTTCACAACCCCATGGACTGCAGCTTACTAGGCTGCTCCTTCCATGGGAGTTTCCAGGAAAACATCATCAGTAGAATCATGATCAAGGATTTGTGAAGCAGACAGTTACATTGAATTAAAACATAACTTTGTGCCTTGACCCACTGTTCTACAATAAATAAAAAGCAATTTGGATAACTCTATGTAGCTCTTTATATCTATGCATATTTAATATTCTCAAACATCTCAATGCCCTCATGTCCCTCATATTCATTTTTTAAGGTTTCCTTGTAATTCTAGGATTGCTTTTCATATGTTCTATAATGAACTAATTAGGTTTTCTCCAATTTCAATATACTATTTACTGCTTATTTTACAATCATTAATTTGAGATTTAGTTATCTTATTTTGATATGATATATTGTAATTTCACCTTGTCTCCCTTTTTTTTTTCATTGTAGCTTAACAGATATCCTGACCTCAAAGTGTTTTTTTCTGAATATAGCCAAATAGTGATCTTCCTTCAGCTAAGTCATATCCTCATCCCCTCAAGCAGAGTCATTTCATGTTTAATAATACTGACATACTCAGGAAAATGGCCCCATCATGTCCCCCACACTTCGGTCTTCCTCAAACATGCCTCTTCACATTAAATGAGATATGTAGTGCATCAACATAATGGACCAGATATATGGAAATCCAGCATACCATGCTGAAACAGGGATTTTCCTGAGTGGACAGACATATATGTAGCAGGAACAGAATAGAAGCAGGAGAAAGAAGATAAGATTTATTGGTACTGTCTTTTGTGGAACCCCAATTTTCTGAACATTTCAAGTCAGAATCTGAATTTCTAAGCCTTAAAGTAGAATAAAGTATTAAAAAAAAAAAAGAACTGTATCTTTACAAAGGAGGAGATGAATTGTATTAACATTTTATTAACTTGATTTAGGACTTAGAAATAGTTAGACTTATGATATGGAGTCTTGCTTTATGTCCTTTAAAATGTAAAGACCACCATGCAATTCAGCCATGTAGATATCCCAGGAAACCTAGGCATCGGCACAAAATTGACTGCTCATTTGGATATTCCCTGAAGGGGTATTAAGAGGCTGGAATCCTCATGGCAATATCAGTCACAGGATTTACCTCATGGTGCAATGGCTTCTTAAAGAATTAATGCTGATGATAAATCACTTCGATGTGTCCCACTTTGTGACACTATGGACTGAAGCCTGCCGTGCTTCTCTGTCCATGGGATTCTCCAGGTAAGAATACTGGATTGGGTTGCCATGCCTTTCTCCAGGGGATCCTCCCAACCCAGAGATTAAACCCATATCTCTTAGCTCTCTTGCCTTGGCAGGTGGGTTCCTTACCACTAGAGGCACCTGGAAAGCCACTAAAGGATCAAGAGTAATACTGTTAGTCGTTCTGTCATGTCCAACTCTTTGCAACCCCGCAGACTTTATAGCCCGCCAGGCTCCTCTGCCTATGGGATTCTCCAGATAAGAATACTAGAGTGGGTTGTCATTTCCTTCTCCAGGGGATCTTTTCAATGCAGGATTGAACCTGGATCTCCTATACTGCAGGCAGATTCTTGAATAGGTAAATATAAATACACTCAGGAGTGGTATACTGCTTCCTTGGGAGGAGGTACAAAACTTCTATTGACCTGCACTGTAAGAAATGCTCTTTGAAAGATTTCTCCAGTGCCTATGTTTTCTATGATATTATCTTGGGATTCTACTTAAGTTTTTAATCAGTATTCTCTCACATGTAGGAGATACTATTTTATATTTGTCTTCCACCTATTTGTAGTCTTACTATATGACTGATCTTGTTACCTCTACTCCTAACCTATAATAATGAGGAAAAGCAGTTGTTGAATATAGGCCTCATTTTGGAAAAAAGAATCCACTTGGATTATTTAGGTAGACAAAATATTTCAAAAAAAAAAGGAAAAATGATATAATAAAACTTTTTAAGTACTTGCCCAATGTTAAAAAAAAAAAAAAGTTCTTCATTTTAGTATAAGATTAAGACTGACAAAGAATATTTACAACCACGTGAGTTAAATAAAACATCCTGTTAACTCATCTGGCTGGAGCAAAGTTCATTGGTAAGATTAAATTAAAAGATTGTATCTTTTCTTGGACTTCCCTGGTGGCTCAGATGGTAAAGATTCCTTCTGTAATGCAGTAGACCTGGATTCGATCCCTGGGTTGGGAAGATACCCTGGAGAAGGGCATGGCAACCCACTCCAGTATTCTTGGCTGGAGAATCCTCATGGACAGAGGAGCCAGGAAGGCTACAGTCCATGGGGTTGCAAAAAGTCAGACACAACTGAGCACAACAATAAAACTTTAAGCACAAGCCTTTCTTTTAGTATAAAGACAAGCACTCTGAAATGTCAAACTGTTTTACCACAGCAACCCTCAAATTCCATGGAATATGCCTAATAATTTCAGTTGGTTGCTAATAACTAGTTTTATACTTAAGTACTATTTTTTCCTATTTTTCTTTTGTTGTTTTTACTATTTACATGCACTCCACAATACCTCTGGCAGAGCAATGGGGAGTAGGAACACTTGAGACTCTTGCATCCCAGCAGCTGCTTACAATAAGGTAATGTTAATGTTTCCTCTACAATTTTCTTCACAAACACTTTGTTCCCTATACACTGCATTCCCAGAAGTAGTGTGTAAATATAAATGAAGTAAAAAAACACAAGATTATATGTCAATGAATTACACTGCCATTAAGTTAATACATATGTTAGTCATGGAAAATATCTAAATAATCATCAAACCATATCACATCCAACAGGGAACACTTGAACCTAAGCTCACTCATTTTACTTCTGAGGTATATATGGAACACTACTAAGCAAAGGGCACGCTAGAAGACTGTTTGGATTAAAAAAATGTGGAGTCAGCAGAGAAAGAACTCACTATAAGTGGCGAAAACACGGGTATGTAACTAGGTCTAAAAACAACAATTTAGCACAATATGAATGGAATGAGCAATTTTGAGCAAAATATTGAGCCTGTAACTCAGAGTAGTCTCTCCTGACTTGAACAGGGAACCATACTTAAGTCTAGGTGGAAATATCTTTTATTTAACATACTATCTCTGACATAGGATGACCAATAAAGATGTTTAATGAATATTTGTGTATATTTTTTGCTATTTCTTTTGGCCAAACAAATTTTGAATGCTATTTTATGTGGACATGTCCAAGTTGATGAGTCTTTGTGAGGGAGCAATAAACACCTCCACCTCTGAAAACTAAAACACTGCTATGAACTCACTTTGTCAGCTTTCTTTGCACCTAAGACACAGACACATGACCTAAGTTCTTTTATTCAGACACATTCATCAGACTAACATGCTGGCATGGGATGAGGGATGGTGATGTCTCTCTCTTCCTTCCTCCCTTTCCTTTCCTTTTGCCTCCTCTCCTTTACCTTCCCCATAAACCCCCTCCCTAAGTCCTTCACCACCTCCCTATAGCAGCAGTGACTGCAGAGTTGTTATTTTTGCATAAATTTAAACAATGGAAACCTATAGCATTCAGTTCAATTCAGCAGTAAGAGTTATATATTTTTAAAGATACATTTTTAGTGTTGCCTTGATTTTTTTTTTAATGTAATCTTGGGCCTTGTACTTCAAGACTCTCCACAAATCTGTGAGATATCTTTTCAAGTTTTTTTTTTCTGCTTAATCACTCATCCTTTACTGATTGCAGATATGAATCCTAATTGCTACAAGACGGTAAAACAAAGGCAAAATTAAAGGACTGCTTTTTATCAGAGAGGATTAAGTGTTGTGTGATATTGGCACTCTACAATTTACTCTGAATCCATAAAAGAGACAGATGGCTAGTGGTACTAATGCCCACACTGGTTCAAAAAGTTGTGGCCAAACATACTATAATTTGGTACAGCAATGCTTTNCCAACTCTTTGCAACCCCGCAGACTTTATGGCCCGCCAGGCTCCTCTGCCTATGGGATTCTCCAGACAAGAATACTAGAGTGGGTTGTCATTTCCTTCTCCAGGGGATCTTTTCAATGCAGGATTGAACCTGGATCTCCTATACTGCAGGCAGATTCTTGAATAGGTAAATATAAATACACTCAGGAGTGGTATACTGCTTCCTTGGGAGGAGGTACAAAACTTCTATTGACCTGCACTGTAAGAAATGCTCTTTGAAAGATTTCTCCAGTGCCTATGTTTTCTATGATATTATCTTGGGATTCTACTTAAGTTTTTAATCAGTATTCTCTCACATGTAGGAGATACTATTTTATATTTGTCTTCCACCTATTTGTAGTCTTACTATATGACTGATCTTGTTACCTCTACTCCTAACCTATAATAATGAGGAAAAGCAGTTGTTGAATATAGGCCTCATTTTGGAAAAAAGAATCCACTTGGATTATTTAGGTAGACAAAATATTTCAAAAAAAAAAGGAAAAATGATATAATAAAACTTTTTAAGTACTTGCCCAATGTTAAAAAAAAAAAAAGTTCTTCATTTTAGTATAAGATTAAGACTGACAAAGAATATTTACAACCACGTGAGTTAAATAAAACATCCTGTTAACTCATCTGGCTGGAGCAAAGTTCATTGGTAAGATTAAATTAAAAGATTGTATCTTTTCTTGGACTTCCCTGGTGGCTCAGATGGTAAAGATTCCTTCTGTAATGCAGTAGACCTGGATTCGATCCCTGGGTTGGGAAGATACCCTGGAGGAGGGCATGGCAACCCACTCCAGTATTCTTGGCTGGAGAATCCTCATGGACAGAGGAGCCAGGAAGGCTACAGTCCATGGGGTTGCAAAAAGTCAGACACAACTGAGCACAACAATAAAACTTTAAGCACAAGCCTTTCTTTTAGTATAAAGACAAGCACTCTGAAATGTCAAACTGTTTTACCACAGCAACCCTCAAATTCCATGGAATATGCCTAATAATTTCAGTTGGTTGCTAATAACTAGTTTTATACTTAAGTACTATTTTTTCCTATTTTTCTTTTGTTGTTTTTACTATTTACATGCACTCCACAATACCTCTGGCAGAGCAATGGGGAGTAGGAACACTTGAGACTCTTGCATCCCAGCAGCTGCTTACAATAAGGTAATGTTAATGTTTCCTCTACAATTTTCTTCACAAACACTTTGTTCCCTATACACTGCATTCCCAGAAGTAGTGTGTAAATATAAATGAAGTAAAAAAACACAAGATTATATGTCAATGAATTACACTGCCATTAAGTTAATACATATGTTAGTCATGGAAAATATCTAAATAATCATCAAACCATATCACATCCAACAGGGAACACTTGAACCTAAGCTCACTCATTTTACTTCTGAGGTATATATGGAACACTACTAAGCAAAGGGCACGCTAGAAGACTGTTTGGATTAAAAAAATGTGGAGTCAGCAGAGAAAGAACTCACTATAAGTGGCGAAAACACGGGTATGTAACTAGGTCTAAAAACAACAATTTAGCACAATATGAATGGAATGAGCAATTTTGAGCAAAATATTGAGCCTGTAACTCAGAGTAGTCTCTCCTGACTTGAACAGGGAACCATACTTAAGTCTAGGTGGAAATATCTTTTATTTAACATACTATCTCTGACATAGGATGACCAATAAAGATGTTTAATGAATATTTGTGTATATTTTTTGCTATTTCTTTTGGCCAAACAAATTTTGAATGCTATTTTATGTGGACATGTCCAAGTTGATGAGTCTTTGTGAGGGAGCAATAAACACCTCCACCTCTGAAAACTAAAACACTGCTATGAACTCACTTTGTCAGCTTTCTTTGCACCTAAGACACAGACACATGACCTAAGTTCTTTTATTCAGACACATTCATCAGACTAACATGCTGGAATGGGATGAGGGATGGTGATGTCTCTCTCTTCCTTCCTCCCTTTCCTTTCCTTTTGCCTCCTCTCCTTTACCTTCCCCATAAACCCCCTCCCTAAGTCCTTCACCACCTCCCTATAGCAGCAGTGACTGCAGAGTTGTTATTTTTGCATAAATTTAAACAATGGAAACCTATAGCATTCAGTTCAATTCAGCAGTAAGAGTTATATATTTTTAAAGATACATTTTTAGTGTTGCCTTGATTTTTTTTTTAATGTAATCTTGGGCCTTGTACTTCAAGACTCTCCACAAATCTGTGAGATATCTTTTCAAGTTTTTTTTTTCTGCTTAATCACTCATCCTTTACTGATTGCAGATATGAATCCTAATTGCTACAAGACGGTAAAACAAAGGCAAAATTAAAGGACTGCTTTTTATCAGAGAGGATTAAGTGTTGTGTGATATTGGCACTCTACAATTTACTCTGAATCCATAAAAGAGACAGATGGCTAGTGGTACTAATGCCCACACTGGTTCAAAAAGTTGTGGCCAAACATACTATAATTTGGTACAGCAATGCTTTGAGTTTCTGCCAGTCCATTTTGGTAGCAGTGGAAGTTTCTGAGAGTGCTTTTTGCTCTAAGTGGTTTTAGGAAATTCAACCCTTATGGCATAAAGTGAAGAAAGACTGAAGAGCCTCTTGATGAAAGTGAAAGAGGAGAGTGAAAAAGTTGGCTTAAAGCTCAACATTCAGAAAATGAAGATCATGGCCTCCAAACCCACCACTTTATGGCAAATAGATGGGGCAAATAGATGGGGAAACAGTGGAAACAGTGACTGACTTTATTTTTCTGGGCTCCAAAATCACTGCAGATGGTGCTTGCAGCCATGAAATTAAAAGACGCTTACTCCTTGGAAGGAAAGTTATGACCAACCTAGATAGCATATTAAAAAGTAGAGACATGACTTTGCCAACAAAGGTCCGTCTAGTCAAGGCTATGGTTTTTCCAGTGGTCATGTATGGATGTGAGAGTTGGAATATAAAGAAAGCTGAGTGCTAAAGAATTGATGCTTTTAAACTGTGGTGTTGGAGAAGACTCTTGAGAGTCCCTTGGACTACAAGGAGATGCAACCAGTCCATCCTAAAGAGATCAGTCCTGGGTGTTCATTGAAAGGACTGATGTTGAAGCTGAAACTCTAATACTTTGGCCACCCGATGTGAAGAGCTAACTCATTTGAAAAGACCCTGATGCTGGGAAAGATGAAGAGCAGGACGAGAAGGGGACGGCAGAGGATGAGATGGTTGGATGACATCACCAACTGGATGGAGATGCGTTTGGGTGGATTCCAGGAGTTGGTGACAAACAGGGAGGCCTGGCGTGTTGTGGTTCATGGGGTCGCAAAGAGTCAGACATGACTGAGCAACTGAACTGAACTGAACTGAACCATGAATTGACACCAGAATTGATAAGCAATAGAGGTGGCTCCAAAGGCAAAAGAAGATGCTAACTTTGCTTTGATAGGCACTAGCAGCATTGTAGATAACATTCTGTGAATTTCAAAATAGCCACAGCTGAAGCAGAAAGGGTAACTGCCATAAAGTAAACAGTAGTTAAGAGAACTTGTTTATCATTAGATCAATCCTGATAAATTTCTGAAATATTTGGAGAAGACGAGAGCAGGACTTCAAGGAGAGATGGAGAGTTCCACTAGATTTCCTGGAGGGTTCTGGGACTACAAAAATACTCTTTATTACCAAAAATAGTCTGAATTTTTTATTGATTATAAAAACTCTGAAATTAATATAAATAGAGAAATTGGGAAATAAAAGTCATTAAAGACGCAAGAAAAAGTTTTCTGAGTAACATTTAACTGGACTAAAGGACAGTCATTTCCTTTTAGAATTATTCAGTAACAAATTTTCATATTCTTTGTGCTGTGTACAAGTATACAAGGGTGCACATAAACATCTGTGGTAATGGCACAAGAGATGGCAAGAGAATTGAGAGAGAACTCTAAGGAACATTCAGAAAGGTAATCATACAAAAATGTACATGATGGAAAACGAAAATAGCTAGGTGGACTAGGAAGAGTCTTGAAACCAAAGAAGAGAATACAAACCTTCAAAAGGCTTGATTGGTCTTGTTCTTAAAGTGATTTCTAAACACAGAAAAACTCGTAATTATATGAACTACAGGGTATATTAATCTATTGAGGATTCTGTATAAAGACCTATCACAGATTTTTCATTGTTCTATTCTGCAGATTGGCTTTCATCAGGCTTGCTTCTCATATGAATAACTTTCCTGTCTCTACTTGCTGTTTATTGAACTGAATAATTGGCATTTTGATGACTGTTTTGAAAGTGCAAGTTCTAGGGCTTGACTGAGCTGTTCCTACTGCATTCTGGCACTGAATGTCTGTGAAGCCTTTCCCACTTCAGATTCTAATTCAAATTACAAATCAAAGTTTTGAATATAAAGGCCTATGAATAGTACTGTATAGATTCATAACAAGCTACCTCATAGGCCAGAACTTAAAGCTAAGAATGTCTTTCAGTGAGGACCATTTGGCTGTTAAAATTTTGGCAGCTAGAGAATACAAAGCAGACTGAGGAAAATAATCCCTGTGAGGGCTTTATTTGACATAAACACAAGTTTCTCATGTCATTCTTAGTATGCAAGTATTGTGATTTCAATTACTTACTAGTACTTTAAAGTGCTTGCTCTTTTGCAAGAATTTTCTATTTAATAACTGTTTTCTCAAAATTTATTGTGTTATATAAGTATTTTAACTTTCCACACATTTGAGACAATGTTTTATTTTATGGCATATGCCTAAAAGTGTGTGCTAAAATATTCTAAAAGAAATTTCTACTTTCCGTGTGGGTATCATACAATTATTATTGAAATTTTTAAAGAAATTTTCTTTTTAAAAAAGCATTTAACATAAGAATTTTTTTGTAATAATAAAAAATATTCCTCAAATGTTGACTTACCAAAATTTCCCTTAAAATGTACCCATCTACCAGTCCAATTCCCCAGACAGAAGGTGTCCAATATGCTACAAGGAAGAGAGGAGGAGAACTACTAAAAGCCCCAGAAAGAACGAAGAGGCTGGGCCAAATGTTCAATTGTGGCTATATCTGGTGATGAAACTAAAAACTGATCCTCTGAAGAACAGTACTGCATAGAAACATGGAATGTTAGGTCCATGAATCAAAAAAAATTGGATGTCATCAAGAAGGAGATGGCAAGAGTGAACTTAGCAATCAGTGAACTAAAATGGATGAGAATGGATGGATTTAATTCAGATGCCCACTACTGTGATGGACAAAGAGGCCTGGCATGCTGCAGTCCATAGGGTTGCAAACAGTCAGAAACAACTGAGCAACTGAACTGACTGTGGACAAGAATCCCTTAGAGGAAATGGAATAGCCCTCATAATCAACAATAGAGTCCAAAATGCAGTGCTTGGGTGCAGTCTCGAAAAATGACAAAATGATCTCAGTTCGTTTCTAAGGCAAACCATTCAACATTACAGTAATTCAAGTCTATGCCCCAACCACCAATGCTGAAGAAGCTGGTAAGTTATGAAGACCTAGAAAATCTCCTAGAACTAACATCAAAAAAATAAAATGATAATAATAAAAAATAAAAGATGTCTTTTTCATCACAGGGAATTCCAGCTTTTAAGTCATCCAGCTCCACGTTTCTCATAATGTGCTCTGTGTATAAGTTAAATAAACAGAATGACAATAAACAGCCTTGTCATACTCCTTTCTCAGTCCTGAATTATTAGGGTTAGAGCTGTTTTTAATATTGTATTGCTTTATGAATCTTTCAACAACTAAAAGTATCCTTTTTTGGTCTATAGAATATAAGGTATTAATGTAAAATTCAAACTAGAAAATAGACAATTTAAAAATCAAAGTCTACTAATTATGACTATTTTACTTATGTATATATCACTGGTATCATGAATAAGGGTGAAAAGTATAAATTAGGACCCTGGAAAACAATAGCTAAAAATAAGGCATGCATAATTTCTATTCACTCAACTACTTTCAATTAGAATAACTTTATTAGATACAGATATATTCATTAGAATCTTGAAAGAAAATGCAAATTCAAAGAATAATCATCACACTGGAGCTATAACTACAAACTGAATAAAAAAGACCAAGATTTTCTTTCTTAGTTTACTAAGCATGAGGGTTTTACATTTTAAATATATTTATTAATATATTAACATTAATTTTTTTCAAGTCAAATGCTTGTCAGTGTCAATGCCACTTGATGTGAATATTTGGTTAAATACTTCAGGAAAACTGTTAACTTTCCATCTTTCTGTTTGTTAATTCATATGGTCATTCATTCACAAGAAGAGTGTGCTGAGGACTTGCTATGCATGTAACTCTGCTAGGAACACCTTTGGACTCTGTGTTTATTCTCATAACTCTAAAACAATGAGTAAAGCACCAGGCAAAACAAAGGAGAAACTTAAAAGGAGTCTGGGTCCTTAAATTATGGAGACCCACAATCTCAGTGCAAATAAATAATCTAGACTTTTTTATATGAAAAAAAAAAAAACAAACCAAAAAACACAAGCTACTATTTCATTAGTAAACTCTGGGAGTTGGTGATGGACAGGGAGGCTTGGTGTGTTGCAGTCCATGGGGTCACAAAGAGTCGGACATGACTGGGCTACTGAACTGAACTGACTGAACTATATTTTCCAGTTTAATTGTGGCCAAAAAAAAAGTGTTCTGATATGCAGGCTCTTGAAAAACAAAACCAAACATTAGGAAAATTACTGAATAGGAGAAAAAATCAGAAGCTATGGAATGATGAGATGAAACAAAGAAAGTAAAATTTCAAATAAGACAAAACAAAAAAAGATACAGATATTTATATTATCTTTTTCCCACCTTCTGGGCAAATAAAGGAAAACAAGGAAAGTAAGTTTATTATTATTTTTTTTTTAGTTTTAATTGGAGGCTAATTATTTTACAATATTATGGTGGTTTTTGCCATACATTCACATGAATCAGCCATGGGTGACCCTCTCTCCCACCTACCTCTCCATCCCATCCCTCAGGGTCATCCCAGTGCACCAGCCCTGATCACCTTGCCTCACACATTGAACCTGGACTGGCAATCTATTTCACATATGATAATATACATGTTTCAATGCTATTCTCTCAAATCATCCCACCCTCGCCTTCTCCCACAGAGTCCAACAGTCTATTCTTTACATCTGTGTCTCTTTTGCTGTCTCACATACAGCGTCATTGTTACCATCTTTCTAAATTCCATAAAAATGTGTTAATATACTATATTAGTGTTTTTCTTTCTGACTTACTTCGCTCTTTATAATAGGTTCCAGTTAAGTATTAGAATGAGTGCACTAGAAAGACGCTTGATTGCAATATTAGAACATATGTTCTACTAACAGGATATAGAAAAAAGGAATTGCTTATATATCAGATATGAGGATTTTCACTGGTGGATAAACAGGCTTGATCATCAGAGAACAAAACTTTCAGTCAAACCCCAGGGAAAGAAGAGACCCTCTGCCAACAACCAGTGACTGTGAGAGAGAACCATGAGAGAGAGAGTGATGAGAATACCAGCCCCAGCTACAAACACCTCAGTTTAAGACCCTAAGCTGAGGAAAAGCTAACCTGCACTCTACTCCTGACCTACAAAATGGTAAGAATATAAATTTATGTTGTTTAAAGCTGTTAAAGCATTATGCTGTAGCAATTCATCAGACAGCAAAGGGAAACTAATGTAATAGACAACTAGATCTAAATAAATAAAAATAACATTCCAGATAACAGTGTGCCAGGTAATCTTACTGTTATGAAATTTAAATTGATGAATAATATAAAATTTTGAATATTTCCTCACTTTTTTTGGCAAATAATTAATCTGTATTAGTTTTATTTCAAAAGCATATGTTACTGTATGGTCTTTTGTCAAAGAATTACAGAAAACAGAAATACTTATAGTGAACTTTTGCTTCACTGCAAGACTCTAAATGAATGTATCGATAACAAAATTAGTTCTGTTGTTTTCTACATTGCATGTCCCTCATTTCCATCTACACCCTTCAATTTTGAGAACTGCACTTTAGTGAGCCACCCTATTAGCTAAGGGGGTAGTACATTATTTCTCAGAAGTTTGGGGCCAAGAAAAGATGCTACAAATCAGTGAAATTAAATTTCATTGCAGTCACATGCATGCATGCTAGGTCGCTTCAGTTGTGTCTGACTCTGTGTGACTCTATGGGCCATAGCCCATCAGACTCCTCTGTCCATGGGATTTTCCAGGCAAGACTACTGGAGTGGGTCACCATGCCCTCCTCCAGAGGAACTTCCTGACCCAGGGATCAAACCCATGTCTCATGTCTCCTGCATTTTACCACTAGTACCACTTGGGGAGCCCGTTAGAATCACATGTAACTCATTAAATAATGTCATAACATTCATTTGTCAAAATAATCTCAAAAAAAACTTGGATACACAAAAAATTTATCAAACTTGAAATGTGTGTATTTACATATAATTCAATTTCCTTTGAATCAGCACTCCATCAAGAGGTTACATTAACTTTCAAGTTTATTTTTTAATTTATATAAGAATAGATCAAATATGTACTTCTTAAACTGTCTACATACTACTGAAGTAAGCCTAAACTCCTTTTGAGCCACTTCAACATTTAACTCTCATTAGCAATTGCACTGTATGCATTCTTATGCATGTCAAGAGGAGATTCCAGGTATTAAATAAATCACTTAATGTGAATTAATGAAGAAAACTATGTCTGTCTTTTGGATAAAAGTGACATATATTTTTATGAGTGTTTTGTATCATCTCAGAAGTTCTTGGCTATCACCAAATGTATTCATTCCCAGCACTGAGAAGCATGATTAGCCCTTGGCATAAATAAGAAAGCAACTTTTGCTAGTTTTTTGGGTGGGGGATCCATAAAGTTTGTAAGTTTCTTTCCTCAAGATAGAAATTTTGTGAAAGTGAGCATATATTAAAAATCAATTTATGTAATAGTATTCTGAACATATGCACCACCTATTTCTCTAAATTTGAAACATTTCAGACTATAGGACTCAATCAATACCTATTTGGAATTATAAACAAAATTTTATCAATATTTTTCTCAGGAGTTCTGTGCTGTTCTAACAGCTATAGGAAAAAGGACTGAAAGAAAGAACTGTTCCACTCTACAAAGCTAAATATTTCAAAGAGAAGTTTTAAACCCCTGCTTTTCTACCCTTTACTACCTTCTGGCAATCTTCTCTGACAGTACTTAAAGTACTTGTGCATCTCTCTCTTGAGTCCCGGGAGCCTTTTCTTTGTGTCTGTAGGTGTGAGGCCTAGAGGTGCTCTTTTAGCTGGAGGGGCCAAATACATCATCCCTAGTACCAAACTTTGGAGAGGAGGCAGTGGATCTGGGTGACAATAGCATTTGACCACTCTTTACTGAAAATTTAGTGTACTTCACAAGGCAAGGGAGGAAAAGAAGATAAAATAGCAACACTGCTTTCTTTAAACATAAGTGGATTTATGTTAAAACAATAATTAATACTTGTCTGGCCTGGAGATTAAAAATGTGAACTCTTCGACTTCCCTCCTTCTCACATATATATATATATCAGCCCATTTCTACTATGGATTTACTCAAGCAAGATACTAAGACACTGAGTCAACTTAACCCAATGTTCCTTTTCCCCAACCCTCATCAATTCTCTGCTTGCAATTGATATTCATCTCAATCAGATAAAAGTTCCAAGTAATTTACATATAATAGAATTAGACCATGATTAAGTCATAATTTATGAAATATTTAGGAATCAAGCATTTCTTGAAAGCTTATAGTAATCTCAAAGAAAAATGTTGGTTATACTGAAAATGTTACCAACTTGGAGGAAAAAGAAAAATATTACTGTTCTTTTTTTCTTTCAGTTTGATATATCTAAATGTAAATTAAACTTTAATAAACTGGGGTAACAGAATAATATTTTAACATTTCAAAATCCATGATGATGATATAAAACTTTTCATCAGTTTTATTTTCCTCAAATACAGAAATTGAGCCTAAATATTAATACTATCAGAAAAATAGTAAGAAAATAAAATAGCTGACCTCTCATAAAGCATTAGTTCTCACATATCATTTCATTAACTTTCCTTACAACTTCCCTAGAAAGTATGGTAAAGCTACAAATATGGTTGCCCATTCAGATTCTTGGCTCTTCTCAGGTGGCACTAGTGGTAACGAACTTGCCTGCCAATGCAGGAGACCTAAAGAGAATTGTGTTTGACCCCTGGGTCAGGAAGACCCCCTGGAAGAGGGTATGGCAACCCACTTCAGTATTCTTGACTGGAAAATCCTAAGGACAAAGGGAGCCTGGTGGGCTACATTCCATAGGGTCTTGCAGACTCGACACAACTGAAGAAACTTAGCATGCATGCAGATGCTTAACAGTAATTTTTTTAATCTCTTTACAGAATTTTGTTGTTTTCTGTCAAACCTCAACATGAATCAGCCAAAAGTATACATATATCCCATCGCCTTTGACCCTTCTTCCCATCTCCCTCCTGATCCCAGCCCTTTAGGTTGATACAGACCCCCTGTTTGAGTTTCCTGAGTCATACAGCAAATTCCCCTTGTCTATCTATTTTACATATGGTAATGTAAGTTTCCATGTTACTCTTTCCATGCATCTCACCCTCTCCTCTCCCCATGTCCATAAGTCTATTCTTTATGTCTGTTTCTCTGTTGCTACCTTGTAAATAAATTCTTCAGTACCGTTTTTCTAGATTCTGTATATATGTATTCGAATATGATATTCATCTTTCTCTTTCTGACTTACTTCACTCTGTATAACAGGCTCTAGGTTCATCCACCGCACTAGAACTGGTTCAAATGTTTCCTTTTTATGGCTGAGTAATATTCCACTGTGCATATGTACTACAACTTATTTATCCATTTATCTGTCAATGGACATCTAGGTTGCTTCCATGTTATAGCTATTGTCAACAGTACAGTAATGAACAATGGTATACATGTGTCTTTTGCAATTTTGGTTTTCTCACGGTATATGCCTAGGAGTGGGATTGATGGGTCTTATGGTGGTTTTATTTCTAGCTTTTTAAGGAATCTCCATACCGTCTTCCTTAGTGGCTGTATCAATTTACATTCCTACCAACAGTGCAAGAGCATTCCCTTTTCTCCACACCCTCTCCAGCATTTATTGTTTGTAGACTTTTTGATGATGGCCATTCTGACTGTTGTGAGGAGATAGCTCATTGCAGTTTTGATTTGCATTTCTCTACTAATGAGTGATGTTGAGCATCTTTTCATGTGTTTATTAGCCATCTGCATGTCTTCTTTACCCAGGTTCTTACCATCTGAGCCACCAGGGAAGCCCAGCTATTTGTGATTTATGGTCAAATGTAAGCCCAACTATGTTCAGTTCAGTCACTCAGTCGTGTCCGACTCTTTGCGACCCCAAGCATCACAGCACGCCAGGCCTCCTTGTCCATCACCATCTTCCAGAGTTCACTCAAACTCATGTCCATCGAGTCAGTGATGCCATCCAGCAATCTCATCCTCTGTCATCCCCTTTTCCTCCTGCCTCCAATCCCTCCCAGCATCAGAGTCTTTTCCAGTGAGTCAACTCTTCGCATGAGGTGGCCAAAGTACTGGAGTTTCAGTTTTAACATCATTCTTTCCAAAGAAATCCCAGGGCTAATCTCCTTTAGAATGGACTGGTTGGATCTGCTTGCAGTCCAAGGGACTCTCAAGAGTCTTCACCAACACCACAGTTCAAAAGCATCAGTTCTTCAGCGCTCAGCTCTTTTCACAGTCCAACTCTCACATCCATACATGACCACAGAAAAAACCATAGCCTTGACTAGATGCACCTTTGTTGGCAAAGTAATGTATCTGCTTTCCAATATGCTACCTAGGTTGGTTGGACACAACTTTTCTTCCAAGGAGTAAGTGTCTTTTAATTTCATGGCTGTAATCAAGGCTGTATATTGTCACCCTGCTTATTTAACTTATATGCAGAGTACATCATGAGAAACGCTGGGCTGGAAGAAACACAAGCTGGAATCAAGATTGCTGGGAGAAATATCAATAACCTCAGATATGCAGATGACACCACCCTTATGGCAGAAAGTGAAGAGGAACTGAAGAGCCTCTTGATGAAAGTTAAAGAGGAGAGTGAAAAAGTTGGCTTAAAGCTCAACATTCAGAAAACGAAGATCATGGCATCCGGTCCCATCACTTCATGGGAAATAGATGGGGAAACAGTGTCAGACTTCATTTTGGGGGGCTCCAAAATCACTGCAGATGGTGACTGCAGCCATGAAATAAAAGAGGTTTACTCCTTGGAAGAAAAGTTATGACCAACCTAGATAGAATATTCAAAAGCAGAGACATTACTTTGCCGACTAA
>SJYW01014763.1:182123-269611 GCA_006410735.1 Raphicerus campestris | reverse complement strand
TCAGAAGGCTGTCTTTTCACCTTACTTATAGTTTCCTTTGTTGTGCAGAAGCTTTTAATTTTAATTAGATCCCATTTGTTTATTTTTGCTTTTATTTCCAGTATTCTGGGAGGTAGATCATACAGGATCCTGCTGTGATTTATGTCGGAGAGTGTTTTGCCTATGTTCTCCTCTAGGAGTCTTATAGTTTCTGGTCTTACATTTAGATTTTTAATCCATTTTGAGTTTATCTTTGTGTGTGGTGTTAAAAAGTGATCTAGTTTCATTCTTTTACAAGTGGTTGACCAGTTTTCCCAGCACCACTTGTTAAAGAGATTGTCTTTACTCCATTGTATATTCTTGCGTCCTTTGTCGAAGATAATGTATCCTTAGTGTGTGGATTTGTCTCTGGGCTTTCTATTTTGTTCCATTGATCTATATGGAAAAACCATAGCCTTGACTAGACGGACCTTTGTTGGCAAAGTAACATCTCTGCTTTTCAATATGGTCACAACTTTTCAAGTTGGTCATAACTTTCTTCCAAGGAAATTAAAAGACGCTTGTCTTTTAATTTCATGGCTGCAATCACCATCTGCAGTGATTTTGGAGCCCCCAGAAATAAAAGTCTGACACTGTTTCCACTGTTTCCCTGAGAAAAGAAGAGAAATGAAAGGTAAAAGAGGAAAGAAAAGATTTACCCACCTGAATGCAGAGTACCAAAGAATAGCAAGGAGAGATAAGAAAGCCTTCCAAAGTGAATGTAAAGAAATAGAGGAAAACAGTAGTATGAGAAAGACTAGATATCTCTTCAAGAAAATTAGAGATACCAAGGGAACATTTCATGCATAGATAGACACAATAAAGGACAAATGGTATGGTCTAACCAAAGCAGAAGATATAAAGAAGAGGTGGCAAGAATATACAAAAAAACTATACAAAAAAGATCACAGGTAACCAAGATGGTATGATCAGTCACCTAGAGCCAGACATCCTGGAATGTGAAGTCAAGTGGGCCTTAGGAAGCATCACTATGCACAAAGTTAGTGGATGTGATGGAATTGCAGCTGAGCTATTTCAAATCCTAAAAGATGATGCTGTGAAAGTGCCGCATTCAATATGCCAGCAAATTTGGAAAACTCAGCAGTGGCAACAGGGCTGGAAAACATCAGTGTTCATTCCAATCCCAAAGAAAGGTAATGCCAAAGAATGTTCAAACTATAGCACAATTGCACTCATTTCACATACTAGCAAGGTCATGCTTAAAATCCTTTAAGCTAGGGTTCAACAGTATGTAAACTGAGAACTTTCAGATGTACAAGCTGGATTTAGAAAAAGCAGAGGAACCAGGGGTTAAATTTTCAACATCCTTAGTAGCATAGAAAAAGCAAGAGAATTCCAGAAAAGCATCTTATGCTAAAGTTTGACTGTGTGGATCACAAAAAACTGTGGAAAATGCTATAGAGATGGGAATACTAGCTGACTTAGCTGCTTCCAGCCTGTACGCAGATCAAGAAGCAACAATTAGATTTGGACATGGAACAACAGACTGGTTCAAAATTGGGAAAGCAAGATATCAAGATGTATATTGTCACTCTGCTTATTTAAATTATATGCAGAGTACCTCATGCAAAATGCCAGGTTGTTTGAAATGCAAGCTGGAATCGAGACTGCCATGAGAAATATCAACAACCTCAGATATGCAGATGATATCACACTTAAGGAAGAAACTAAGAGGAACTAAAGAGCCTCTTGATGAAGGTGAAAGTGGAGAGTTTAAAAGTTGGCTTAAAATTCCATGTTTAAAAAGCTAAGATCATTGCATCTGGTCCCATCACTTCATAGCAAACAGATGGGAAAACAACGGATACAGTGAGAGACTATTTTCTTGTGTGTCAAAATCACCGTGGACAGTGACTGCAGTCATGAAATTACAAAATGCTTGCTCTTTGCAAGAAAAGCTATGACAAACCTAGACAGCATATTAAAAAGCAGAAACAATACTTTGGTTACAAAGTTCTGGTAGAGTAAAAACTGTGGTCTTCCCAGTAGTTATGTGCAGATGTGAAAGTTGGACCACAAAGAAGGCTGGGCACTGAAGAATTGATGCTTTTGAACTGTGGTGTTAGAAAAGACTCTTGAGAGTCCCCTAGACTGCGAGGAGATCCAACAAGTCAATCCTAAAGGAAATCAGTCCTGAATATTCATTGGAAGGCTGATGTTGAAGCTGAAACTCCAATACTTTGGCCACCAGGTGCGAATTACTGACTCATGTGAAAAGGACCCTGATGCTGGGAAAGATTGAAGGCAGGAGAAGGAGACAGCATAGTATGAGATGGTTGGATGGCATCACCAACTCAATGGACATGAGTTTGAGCAAACTCCGAGAGATGGTAAAGGACAGGGAAACCTGGTGTGCTGCAGTACATGGGGTCACAAAGATTCAGACATGACTGAGTAACTGAACAACAAAATTTCTGCCCCTCTCCAATATCCTTGATTTTTATTTTCCTCAAGACTTCCAACAAGTTTACTCTTTGTGTGTTTCACATATATTTTTGTTTTATAAATATTTGCATTCAAAACTGCAGAGCTATTTGATATTTTGGAGAATATAAAATTCAGAGTTCATATGAATTGAAATTCATTGAAAGAATTTAAGGAGTTTTTTAAACATACATTCTCAGATTAACCCACCCACCTAACTAAATCTATTGGAATCTCCAGGTTTCCAGATATTCCCCACCCCTCACACACATACACTTTTTTTTTTCATCTTTTAATTACTGAAGTTTGAGGAATACTGGGTAACACAAGCTACTTGCTTTAAAAGTACAAAAAAATGAGATCCAAAAAGTGACTTAATTAAGGCCATTCATTTATTTAACATCAGGGACTAAACAAAAACCTACATAGAAATGTATCTTCCTTGGTGACTGTTCTTTTGGCTCTCTACTTTCTCTAACTCCTCTATTTCTCTTAATCTAATACACTAATCTTTACTTCTAGTTATTAATTTTAATGCAGCTCTCCAGAAACTTCATTCTTCTCTTTAATCATAATAATAGAAATACAGCATGCTACCCAGCTGGACTACATTTCTCAGCCTCCTATGCAGTCAGCTATGACTGTAAGTTTATGAATGGAATGTGAGCTTCTAGAAGTGATATCCACTTATTTCAGGCCTGGTATTTAATACTTCAAGAGTTTCTTTGCATGGCCTTGAATCCCTTTTCTCCTTTGGAGTATGCAGAACATCTTAGGGTACTGGGGTTACAAATGACCAAGAAGCAAAGATATATTGNTAACTTTCTTCCAAGGAAATTAAAAGACGCTTGTCTTTTAATTTCATGGCTGCAATCACCATCTGCAGTGATTTTGGAGCCCCCAGAAATAAAAGTCTGACACTGTTTCCACTGTTTCCCTGAGAAAAGAAGAGAAATGAAAGGTAAAAGAAGAAAGAAAAGATTTACCCACCTGAATGCAGAGTACCAAAGAATAGCAAGGAGAGATAAGAAAGCCTTCCAAAGTGAATGTAAAGAAATAGAGGAAAACAGTAGTATGAGAAAGACTAGATATCTCTTCAAGAAAATTAGAGATACCAAGGGAACATTTCATGCATAGATAGACACAATAAAGGACAAATGGTATGGTCTAACCAAAGCAGAAGATATAAAGAAGAGGTGGCAAGAATATACAAAAAAACTATACAAAAAAGATCACAGGTAACCAAGATGGTATGATCAGTCACCTAGAGCCAGACATCCTGGAATGTGAAGTCAAGTGGGCCTTAGGAAGCATCACTATGCACAAAGTTAGTGGATGCGATGGAATTGCAGCTGAGCTATTTCAAATCCTAAAAGATGATGCTGTGAAAGTGCCACATTCAATATGCCAGCAAATTTGGAAAACTCAGCAGTGGCAACAGGGCTGGAAAACATCAGGGTTCATTCCAATCCCAAAGAAAGGTAATGCCAAAGAATGTTCAAACTATAGCACAATTGCACTCATTTCACATACTAGCAAGGTCATGCTTAAAATCCTTTAAGCTAGGGTTCAACAGTATGTAAACTGAGAACTTTCAGATGTACAAGCTGGATTTAGAAAAAGCAGAGGAACCAGGGGTTAAATTTTCAACATCCTTAGTAGCATAGAAAAAGCAAGAGAATTCCAGAAAAGCATCTTATGCTAAAGTTTGACTGTGTGGATCACAAAAAACTGTGGAAAATGCTATAGAGATGGGAATACTAGCTGACTTAGCTGCTTCCAGCCTGTACGCAGATCAAGAAGCAACAATTAGATTTGGACATGGAACAACAGACTGGTTCAAAATTGGGAAAGCAAGATATCAAGATGTATATTGTCACTCTGCTTATTTAAATTATATGCAGAGTACCTCATGCAAAATGCCAGGTTGTTTGAAATGCAAGCTGGAATCGAGACTGCCATGAGAAATATCAACAACCTCAGATATGCAGATGATATCACACTTAAGGAAGAAACTAAGAGGAACTAAAGAGCCTCTTGATGAAGGTGAAAGTGGAGAGTTTAAAAGTTGGCTTAAAATTCCATGTTTAAAAAGCTAAGATCATTGCATCTGGTCCCATCACTTCATAGCAAATAGATGGGAAAACAATGGATACAGTGAGAGACTATTTTCTTGTGTGTCAAAATCACCGTGGACAGTGACTGCAGTCATGAAATTACAAAATGCTTGCTCTTTGCAAGAAAAGCTATGACAAACCTAGACAGCATATTAAAAAGCAGAAACAATACTTTGGTTACAAAGTTCTGGTAGAGTAAAAACTGTGGTCTTCCCAGTAGTTATGTGCAGATGTGAAAGTTGGACCACAAAGAAGGCTGGGCACTGAAGAATTGATGCTTTTGAACTGTGGTGTTAGAAAAGACTCTTGAGAGTCCCCTAGACTGCGAGGAGATCCAACAAGTCAATCCTAAAGGAAATCAGTCCTGAATATTCATTGGAAGGCTGATGTTGAAGCTGAAACTCCAATACTTTGGCCACCAGGTGCGAATTACTGACTCATGTGAAAAGGACCCTGATGCTGGGAAAGATTGAAGGCAGGAGAAGGAGACAGCATAGTATGAGATGGTTGGATGGCATCACCAACTCAATGGACATGAGTTTGAGCAAACTCCAAGAGATGGTAAAGGACAGGGAAACCTGGTGTGCTGCAGTACATGGGGTCACAAAGATTCAGACATGACTGACTAACTGAACAACAAAATTTCTGCCCCTCTCCAATATCCTTGATTTTTATTTTCCTCAAGACTTCCAACAAGTTTACTCTTTGTGTGTTTCACATATATTTTTGTTTTATAAATATTTGCATTCAAAACTGCAGAGCTATTTGATATTTTGGAGAATATAAAATTCAGAGTTCATCTGAATTGAAATTCATTGAAAGAATTTAAGGAGTTTTTTAAACATACATTCTCAGATTAACCCACCCACCTAACTAAATCTATTGGAATCTCCAGGTTTCCAGATATTCCCCACCCCTCACACACATACACTTTTTTTTTTCATCTTTTAATTACTGAAGTTTGAGGAATACTGGGTAACACAAGCTACTTGCTTTAAAAGTACAAAAAAATGAGATCCAAAAAGTGACTTAATTAAGGCCATTCATTTATTTAACATCAGGGACTAAACAAAAACCTACATAGAAATGTATCTTCCTTGGTGACTGTTCTTTTGGCTCTCTACTTTCTCTAACTCCTCTATTTCTCTTAATCTAATACACTAATCTTTACTTCTAGTTATTAATTTTAATGCAGCTCTCCAGAAACTTCATTCTTCTCTTTAATCATAATAATAGAAATACAGCATGCTACCCAGCTGGACTACATTTCTCAGCCTCCTATGCAGTCAGCTATGACTGTAAGTTTATGAATGGAATGTGAGCTTCTAGAAGTGATATCCACTTATTTCAGGCCTGGTATTTAATACTTCAAGAGTTTCTTTGCATGGCCTTGAATCCCTTTTCTCCTTTGGAGTATGCAGAACATCTTAGGGTACTGGGGTTACAAATGACCAAGAAGCAAAGATATATTGCTGGTTTCTGGTCCCCTTTGAAGTGTTAAGTGAAAGATAACTAGATTTCTATGATTTTAAGGTGTATGCTTAAATATTATTTTAATAGCAATATAGCATTAAGTAATTAAATGTTTTTATCTACTTTTAAGCACTGTTTATTGAAGAAGAATTTCTTGTTTGTCAATAAACAATGCTTAAAAATAGAAGAAAACAACTGAAGGGGAAAGACTAGAGATCTCATCAGGAAAATTGGAAATATTTTGCCCAAAGATGGTCACAATAAAGGACAGAAGCATAGTATAATAAAGTAGATAAAGTGAAGAGATCTAGTAAAAGATGAAGAGATCAAGAAGAGATGGAAAGAACATGCAGAAGTACTGAACAAAAAATATCTTAATGAGCCAGATAACCACAATGGTGTGGTCAGTCATCCAGAGCCAGATATTCTTAAATGTGAAGTAAGATGGGCCTTAGGAAGGACTGATATCAGTAAAGATAGTGAAAGCAATGGAAATCTAGTAGAGCTATTCAAAACCCTAAAAGATGGGGTTTTGCACTCAATCAAAGTCTTGCACTCAATATGTCAGCAAATCTGGAAGACTCAGCAGTGGCCACAGGACTAGTCAATCCTCATCCCAATTCCCAAGAAGGCCAGTCCTAAATAATGTTAAAACCACTGGACAATTGCACTCATCTACCATCTACCATGCTAGTAAGGTCATCCTTAAAATCTTGTCTGCTAGGATTCCATATTACACGAAGCAAGAACTTCCAGATGTCCAAGCCGGGTTTAGAAAAGGCAGAGGAATCAGGGATCAAATTGCCAACATTTGTTGAATCATAGAGAAAGCAAGGAAAAACATCTTTTCTGAAAAACATTCCAGAAAAACATCTAACTCTGTTTCATTGACTACACTGAAGCCTTTGACTGTGTGGATGGATCATAACGAACTGTGGAGAACTCTTAAAGAGATGGAAATACCTGTATCCTGAGAAACCAGTATGCAGGCCAAAAAGCAACAGTTAGAACATTGTGTGAAACAACTGACTGGTTCGTTCAAGATTGAGAAAGGAGTACAATAGGGCTATCTGTTGTCACCATTTGCTTAACTTATACACTGAGCACATCATGAGAAATGAAGAACTGGATGAATTATAAGTTGGAATCAAGATAGGTGGGATAAATATCAACAACCTCAGATATACAGATGATACCACTCTAATGGCAGCAAGCAAAGGAACTAAAGAACCTCTTGATGAGGGTGAAGGAGGAGAGTGAGAAAGTCAGCCTAAATCTAAATACTAAAAAAACTAAGATCATGGCACCTGGCCCCATTACTTCATGCAAAAAGAATGGGAAAAGGTGGAAGCTGTGACAGATTTCCACAGGCTCGAAAATCACTGTGGATGGTGACTGCAGCCATGAAATCAGAAGATGATTGCTTCTTGGCAGGAAAGTTATGACAAACCTAGATAGTATGTTGAAAAGCAGAGACATCACTCTGCCGACAAAAGTCTGAACAGTATAGTTAAGGCTATGGTCTTCCCAGTGGTCAAATATGTTTGTGAGAGCTGGACCATAAAGAAGGCAGAGTGCCAAAGAATTGATGCCTTCAAACTGGTTCTGAGGAAGACTCCTGAAAGTCCCTTGGACAGGGAGGAGATCAAACCAGTCAATATTAAATAAAATCAGCTCTGAATACTCACTGAAAAGACTGATGCTGTAGCTGAATCACTGGTATTTTGGTCACCTGATGTAAACAGCTGACTCACTGGAAGGTCCCTGATGCTGGGAAAGATTGAGGGAAGAAGGATAAGAGGGCATCAGAGGATGAGATGGCTGGATGGCATCACTGTTGCAAAGGACATGAATTTGGGCAAACTCTGGGAAATGGTAAGGAGCAGGGAGGCCTGGTATGCTGCAGTCCATGGGGTCACATACAGTCAGACATGACTGGGCAACTGAACAACAACAATAAAATGTTTGGGTTTCCATGGTGGCTCAGTGGTGAAGAATCTGGCTGCCAATGCAGGAGATCCAAGTTAGATCCCTGAATCAGGAAGAGCCCCTGGATAAGGAAATGACAATCCACTCTAATATTCCTCCCTGGGAAATCACATGGACAGAGGAGCCTGGAGGTTTACAGTCCATGGAGTTGTTAAAGAGTTGGACATCACTTAGTGACTAAAGAACAACAGCTCAAATGTGTATAATAAGGCAGATTTTACCTCTCTAGCAAGAAGATATATCCATGTAATGAACATGCATGCTTACCCTATTTAATTTTATATAACATAGAAGAACAAGGTGCTTTTAAGATAAAAAGAAGAATATTGGATTTAAAATTAATTGACTCAAAAACAAATGCTTGGATAATTCAGATATATATCCAATTTTAAGTTGAAATTGTGCTATCATTGCCTGATATCTTTCAGAGAATCATTCAAAATAGAGAAAAGAATACATTTATTTGTAACAATGGCTTTTTCCCCTTCAACTTTTAAGTGGTATTTGAATGAATGAGATATTTAAAACTGTGCCATGGACTCTATCAGCCAAGAAGTTGATGACTAGAAACTGCTTGCTAAATGTCACATAACCATCTTCTAACAATCTTCCATCCTCTGAAGCAAGTTTTATAGCCCCGTTTCACTTGTAAAACAATTTAATAGAATGATTATAAATGTGTTAAACTTAACATAAAAGATTTTAGGTTACTTTACAAAAAGTTGAAGAAAGTCTCAAGAACTTTGGAGGCAAATTGCAATAAAAAGCTATACATCATTAGCAAAATATGTCGCTCCAAATAGTTTGACATTAAATGTTTTATTGAAATTTTGCTGATAATCCTTTATGAATTCAAATTAAATGAGGTAGCTTTTTATGTAAGAAAATAATCTACAGCTGTCTTCATATCCTTCCATGAAGCTGTCATTGAAAGGTTACTGATATCTTTCTACTTTACTTCAATGCATGACAAGTGCAACAACTGAGCTTTCAGTAACATTAAATTAGAATCCTCATAAAAGTGTTACTCTTTAAAATGCTGATATTTCTCATTTAATGTAAAAGGATATATAGAAGGATATGTATGTAAAAGAGTTAATACAAATTAAAAAGCCTGCTTCAAGTGATTAATTTGTCTTAAAGCTATAGTACTTTTAGTGTCCAAAGTCCTCCATCTCTTTGAACAGCTGAAATTAAAATTATTGCACATAATCAAAAAATAAGTGGTTTGGAAGTCTCTATTTTCCTGAAAAATACATGTACATTCAGAAAAAAATACCTTAAAACTGCTTCTGTTTCAACAAAATATTATATTACATATTCATACCATAATTACACTTCATAATGTTATTTCATAGGCTTTAATATTTTTACCACTAAATCTAGAAGTGTATAGGTTTTTAAAGTTTTTAACTGAAAACTATAATTGTACTATATATATGTGTGTGTGTGTATATATACATGTATGTGTGTGTGTATATATATACATATAGCTGAGTAACAATGTTGTGATAGATTCAGATGGACAGCAAAGGGACTCAGCAATATATATACATACATCCATTCTCCCCCCAGCTTCCTCAGGCTGCCACATAACATTAAACACAGCATTGTTGTACTTAATTACATTTTTAATGTGTCATTAGAAATATAATATACACACAGATTCAAAAATTATCAACTGATAGGCAAACCCATTTCATCTATAACTGCATAGCCTTCCCCTCACCCCTTTGCCCACACATACTGCACTATTTTGAGGCAAACTCCATGTGTCATATAATTTATATAACTCTCTAAATCCTAAGACTTCACTTATTAATATATACCATAGTACATTTTCATGCACATAAAACTGTACGTTTCTTAGCTTTTAACTAAATGGTTGATTTATTGGAAATAATCAAAACAATAACTGAATTTAGATGTATTTCTTATTTCTTATTTTATATTTTGGCCCTACATTCCCAAGCTTTTGTAATCAAAAAAACTATCCTAAAAATTCCACAAGGACTAATTTAGTTTTAAAAATAATTTTGTTATTATGAAATTAATTCAGCAAATTATACAAATCAGAGGAGTATAGGTTGTTTACTTTTTGCAAATTGGACTCATCAATGAAACTACCATTCTGATCAAGAAACACATTACCACATCCTAGAAATCCTCTGGTAGCTCAGGGACATCTCTTTTCATCCTCTGACTTCTGCTGCTGCTGCTAAGTCGCTTCAGTCATGTCCAACTCTGTGCAACCCCATAGATGGCAGCCCACCAGGCTTTTCTGTCCCTGGGATTCTCCAGGCAAAAACACTGGAATGGGTTGCCATTTCCTTCTCCAATGCATGCATGGTAAGTTGCTTCAGTCGTGTCTGACTCTGTGCAACCCCGTAGACAGCAGCCCATCAGGCTCCTCTGTCCACAGGATTCTCTAGGTAAGAATATTGGAGTGGGTTGCCATTTCCTTTTCCATGTTACACTTTTATTTGAATTTTAAATTTATCTTCATGACATCACACAATGTATACTGTTTTNATTTCTCATTTAATGTAAAAGGATATATAGAAGGATATGTATGTAAAAGAGTTAATACAAATTAAAAAGCCTGCTTCAAGTGATTAATTTGTCTTAAAGCTATAGTACTTTTAGTGTCCAAAGTCCTCCATCTCTTTGAACAGCTGAAATTAAAATTATTGCACATAATCAAAAAATAAGTGGTTTGGAAGTCTCTATTTTCCTGAAAAATACATGTACATTCAGAAAAAAATACCTTAAAACTGCTTCTGTTTCAACAAAATATTATATTACATATTCATACCATAATTACACTTCATAATGTTATTTCATAGGCTTTAATATTTTTACCACTAAATCTAGAAGTGTATAGGTTTTTAAAGTTTTTAACTGAAAACTATAATTGTACTATATATATGTGTGTGTGTGTATATATACATGTATGTGTGTGTGTATATATATACATATAGCTGAGTAACAATGTTGTGATAGATTCAGATGGACAGCAAAGGGACTCAGCAATATATATACATACATCCATTCTCCCCCCAGCTTCCTCAGGCTGCCACATAACATTAAACACAGCATTGTTGTACTTAATTACATTTTTAATGTGTCATTAGAAATATAATATACACACAGATTCAAAAATTATCAACTGATAGGCAAACCCATTTCATCTATAACTGCATAGCCTTCCCCTCACCCCTTTGCCCACACATACTGCACTATTTTGAGGCAAACTCCATGTGTCATATAATTTATATAACTCTCTAAATCCTAAGACTTCACTTATTAATATATACCATAGTACATTTTCATGCACATAAAACTGTACGTTTCTTAGCTTTTAACTAAATGGTTGATTTATTGGAAATAATCAAAACAATAACTGAATTTAGATGTATTTCTTATTTCTTATTTTATATTTTGGCCCTACATTCCCAAGCTTTTGTAATCAAAAAAACTATCCTAAAAATTCCACAAGGACTAATTTAGTTTTAAAAATAATTTTGTTATTATGAAATTAATTCAGCAAATTATACAAATCAGAGGAGTATAGGTTGTTTACTTTTTGCAAATTGGACTCATCAATGAAACTACCATTCTGATCAAGAAACACATTACCACATCCTAGAAATCCTCTGGTAGCTCAGGGACATCTCTTTTCATCCTCTGACTTCTGCTGCTGCTGCTAAGTCGCTTCAGTCATGTCCAACTCTGTGCAACCCCATAGATGGCAGCCCACCAGGCTTTTCTGTCCCTGGGATTCTCCAGGCAAAAACACTGGAATGGGTTGCCATTTCCTTCTCCAATGCATGCATGGTAAGTTGCTTCAGTCGTGTCTGACTCTGTGCAACCCCGTAGACAGCAGCCCATCAGGCTCCTCTGTCCACAGGATTCTCTAGGTAAGAATATTGGAGTGGGTTGCCATTTCCTTTTCCATGTTACACTTTTATTTGAATTTTAAATTTATCTTCATGACATCACACAATGTATACTGTTTTGTACCTAGTTTATTTCACACAATAACAGGTTCATGAATTTTACTTTTAATTTTGTGCACATGAATACTTTTATCTAGTCACTTACCTAAACAGAATTATACATAAAAGTTATATTACAATTTATTTATCTATTATTCTAATATTTATAGAACTTTTTGTTGTTTCTAGGATTTTTTATTATAATATTCCCACTAAGAAAATACATGAATATACATTTTGTTCCAAATATTTTCATAGCTATGTTGACTGTATTCCTATAAGTGAAAGTGATAGTTTATAAGTTACTTGCATTTTCAACTTAAGTAGCCATCTCCAAACATTTCCCAAAGTGGTTTATACCAACTTTTATTTCTATCAGCAGCATATTAAGAATCCCAATTAATTTTCATTCTTGCCAAAGATGATATTATGAGATACAGCCTTTTTACTTTTACAAAATCTTGAGTGTCTGTACTACTATCTCATTTGGATTTTAATTTAAATTATTCTATGACTATTAAGGATGAGAAATATTTCATCTGTTTACTGGCTATTTCAGCATCAACTAGCATCTAGATAGTACTCACATTCCATTTTGGCAAGAACATTTCATTGGTAGAGTCGTGTATTTCCACAAGGTGGCACATAACATCTACATATATCCATTTTTATGATATTAATGGATTTAGATTATCATGCTTAGATTCATGACTCTATTAGATCTTAGTGTTTAAGAGTGATATTCAGAATCATTAATAGTTCACTTTCAGTGGGAACATGTCTAGAAAAACAGACTTCCTCTCATCAGTTATTTGGTTTTCATGAAGAACTGTTTGTGTAGTAATTGGAGTTTAAACATTTGTATCTTTATTATTTACTAGTTTTCAGAATAATAAGATGTTAAATTCTTAAGTTTTCACATCTGTTGGAGTCTCAGACTCCAATTTATTTTTCTTTAACCTCATGCAAGTGAGAATGTTACTTTATTTTGTCTTACATGGCACCACACAAGGAGGAAAAATAATGACTTTGACATATTTGATATATTCCAAATCACTGGAATTATTTTATTGATCCTCGAGCATCCTATCTTTGGCCAATAAAATACCTCGCAGGTTAAAATTTAGGCCATTCTGACATGATAATAGTAGTTTTTCTTATCTGGACTGCTTTCTACATACCAAGGTATTCCAGCTCCTGTTTCAAATGTGGGATTAATCACACCTCCTTAAAGAGCCCTGTTTCATTTTAGTTAGTGATTATATCTGATACTACTACAACTGTACATTATAAAGGATTTAGTCATTGTCTCTAGGCCTTTTCACTGAAAAGAACTAAGAACTTTTTTTTCCTTCCCACAAAAGTATGTATCTTCAAGACTATAACAGGTAGCTGTTTTCCCTAATTTCAGAGTCAGAGAAATTTAAGCAAAATGAGAAGACAGAGGAAAATGTAATCAATTGAAAGAACGAGAGAAAACTCCTGGAAAAGAAAAACAACAAATGTAGCAAAAATAATTTACAAAATAGAGTTCAAAGTATTAGTGATAAGAATGCTAACTGGATTAGGGGAAAATAGATGAATTAAGCAGTAAGAAATATAAAAAATAATTAGAAAATATTTTTTAAAAAGTCAAAATTGAATAATATGATGATAATTGAAATAAAAGAACATACTGGGAATAATTAATAGCAGACTAGGTGATACAGAAGAATGCACAAGTGATGTAAAACAACAAAAACCACACAATCATAATGCTAAAAAGAAAACACATTTTAAAAATTGAGAAAAGTTTCAGACTCGTGGATCAGTAACTATACCAACATTCACATTATAGGGGTCCTAGAAGGATAAAAGAGAGAGAAGGACATGAAAAATATAAATCATGAAATTTTGGGTAAAAACTTTGAGAACCTGAATAAGGAAACAGATATCCAGGTACAGAAAGCACAGAAAGTCCCAAACAAAATGAATTCAAAAGACCTACATCAAGACATAACTAAAATGGCAAAATTTAAAAATGCAAAGAAATATTTGTAAAGGCAGCAAGAGAAAAACAAAGATAAATATACAAGGGAACCCCAAATAAGGATATTGGCTGATTTTTCTGCAGAAAATTTACAGGCCAGAAGGGAATGTCATGTTATATTAAAAGTTCAGAAAGAAAAATCAAAGAAAAAACCTAGGACTCTACACAGCCAAGTAGTGAATACAAAATTAACATGCAAAAATCAACTGCATTTCTTTATGCTAACAATGAATCAGAAAGGGAAAGTAAAAAAAAANTCAAGACTATAACAGGTAGCTGTTTTCCCTAATTTCAGAGTCAGAGAAATTTAAGCAAAATGAGAAGACAGAGGAAAATGTAATCAATTGAAAGAACGAGAGAAAACTCCTGGAAAAGAAAAACAACAAATGTAGCAAAAATAATTTACAAAATAGAGTTCAAAGTATTAGTGATAAGAATGCTAACTGGATTAGGGGAAAATAGATGAATTAAGCAGTAAGAAATATAAAAAATAATTAGAAAATATTTTTTAAAAAGTCAAAATTGAATAATATGATGATAATTGAAATAAAAGAACATACTGGGAATAATTAATAGCAGACTAGGTGATACAGAAGAATGCACAAGTGATGTAAAACAACAAAAACCACACAATCATAATGCTAAAAAGAAAACACATTTTAAAAATTGAGAAAAGTTTCAGACTCGTGGATCAGTAACTATACCAACATTCACATTATAGGGGTCCTAGAAGGATAAAAGAGAGAGAAGGACATGAAAAATATAAATCATGAAATTTTGGGTAAAAACTTTGAGAACCTGAATAAGGAAACAGATATCCAGGTACAGAAAGCACAGAAAGTCCCAAACAAAATGAATTCAAAAGACCTACATCAAGACATAACTAAAATGGCAAAATTTAAAAATGCAAAGAAATATTTGTAAAGGCAGCAAGAGAAAAACAAAGATAAATATACAAGGGAACCCCAAATAAGGATATTGGCTGATTTTTCTGCAGAAAATTTACAGGCCAGAAGGGAATGTCATGTTATATTAAAAGTTCAGAAAGAAAAATCAAAGAAAAAACCTAGGACTCTACACAGCCAAGTAGTGAATACAAAATTAACATGCAAAAATCAACTGCATTTCTCTATGCTAACAATGAATCAGAAAGGGAAAGTAAAAAAAAATCACATAAAAAAAAATATTTAGAAATAAACTTGACCAAGGAAGTGAAACACTTATATGCTGAGAATTAGAAAACGCTGATAGAGAAAACTGAAGATTGTTTAAAGACATACAAAGAGAACACAATCTTGAACTGGAAAAGTTAATACTGTTAAAATGGTCATACTACTTAAAGCAATCTATAGACTTAATGTGATTTTTACCAAATAACCCATGATATTTTTTCACAGAACTGGGAGAAACAATCCTAAAATTTATATGAATCATCGAAAATGAAAGTCGCTCAGTTATGTCCAACTCTTTGAAACCCCATGGGCTATACAGTCCTAGTCCATGGAATTCTCCAGGCCAGAATACTGGAGTGAGTAGCCTTTCCCTTCTCTAGAGGATCTTCCCAACCCAGGGATTGAACTTAGGTTTCCTACATTGCAGGCAGATTCTTTACCATCTGAGCCACAAGGGAAGTCCAAGAATCCTGAAGTGTGCCTATCCCTTCTCCAGGGGATCTTCCCAACCCAGGAATTAAACTGAGGTCTCCTGCACTGCAGGTAGATTCTTTACCAACTGAGCTATGAGGGAGGGAAGCCCTACAGCTAATAGTGGTGATGATGGTTTAGACATGCCCAACTCTTGTGACCCCATGGACAGTAGCCTGCCATATTCCTCTGTCAATGGGATTTTCCAGGCAANTATTTACCAACTGAGCTATGAGGGAAGCCCTACAGCTAACAGTGGTGATGATGGTTTAGACATGCCCAACTCTTGTGACCCCATGGACAGTAGCCTGCCATATTCCTCTGTCAATGGGATTTTCCAGGCAAGAATATTGGAGTGGGTTGCCATTTCCTTCTCCAGGGGATCTTCTCAATCCAGGAATTAAACCCAGATCTTCTGCATTGCAGGCAGATTTTTTATGGACTGAGCGATGAGGGAAGCCCTTATGAACCGTAAAAGACCCCAAATTGCCAAAACAAACCTGGGGTAAACTACAAAGCTAGTGGCATAAATCTTCCAGACTTCAGACAATAATACAAAGCTACAGTACTCAAAAGAGATTGGTATTGACACAAATACAGACATATGGATAAATGGAATAAAAATAAACCCACAGATCTAGGGGCAACTAATCTTTGACAAAGGAGGACAGAATACATGATAGAAAAAAAGACAGTCTCTTTCGCAAGTTGTGTTGAAGACAGTCACATCTAAATCAATGAAGTTAGAATACTTCCACATGCTGCACACAAAAATAAACATAAAATGACTTAAAAGCTCAAACGGACTTTGAGCTTTATCAAAAAGACTTGATAAAACTAATAGAAGAGAATATTGACAAAACATATTCTGACATAAATCGTAGTAGTTTTTTGGTCATTTTCCTAAGGCAATAAACAAACAAACAAATGGAATCCACTGAAACTTGCAAGTTTTTGCATAAAAAAGGAAACCATAAACAAAAAAAGAAAATATAACCTATGTACTGGGGGAAAATATTTGCAAATGATGTAGTCAAGGGTTTAATTCCCAATATACATGAATAGCTCACACAACTCAATAACAATAAAAAACAAATATGGGCAGAAGCCCTAATTAGACATTTCTCCAAAGAAGACATTCAGCTGATCAATAGGCACATGAAAAGATGCTAAATATCACTGATTATTAGAGAAATGCAAATTAAAACCACAATGAGGTATCACCTCACACCAGTCAAAATGGCCATCATTAAAAAATCTACAAACAATAAATGCTGATAGTGACTATGGAGAACTGCATGAAGTTCCTTAAAACAGCAGGAATAGAACTACCATTTTGTTGTTGCTAAGTTGTGTCCGAGTCTTTGCAATCCCATGGACTGCAGCACGCCAGACTTCCCTGTCCTCCACCATCTCCCGGACTTGGCTCAAACTCATGTGTCACTACCATATGAACCAACAATTCCACTACTGGGCATATACCCTGAGAAAACCATAACTGAAAGAGATGCATACACCCCAATTTTCATTGCAGCACTATTTACAATAGGACATGGAAGCAACTTAGATGTCTATCAACAGATGATATAGAAATTGTGGTATATATATACAAAAGAATATTACTCAGCTATAAAAAATTGCATTTGAGTCAGTCTTAATGAGTGGAAGAACCTAGTGCCTATTACACAGAGTGAAGGAAGTTAGAAAGAGAAAGACAAACATTGCATATTAACACATGCATATGGAATCTAGAAACATGGTACTGATTAAATTATTAGCAGAGCAGCAGTGGAAACACAGGCCTAAAGAACAGACTTCTGGACACGGTGAGGAAGAAGAGAGTGGGATGAATAGAATGGAAACATATACATTACCATATGTAAAACAGCAAGTGGGAATTTGCTGTGTGACACAGGCAGCTAAACCAAGTGCGCTGTGACAACTTGGAGGACTGGGATGGGGAGGGAGAAAGGAGGTGGGTTCAGGACAGAGGGGCTATATGTATACCTGTGGCTGATTCATATTGATGTATGGCAGAAAACAGCACAATAGTATAAAGCAATTATCCTCCAATTAAAAATCAATTTTTTTAAAGATGATAAAACACTTAGATGAGAATTCTGGCCAAATATTCTCTGACATAAATCATAGCAGTTTTGACTTAGCTCAGTCTCCCAAGGCAACAGAAATGATAGCAAATATAAATAAATGGTATCTTCTGAAACATAAATTTTTATACAGCAAATAAAATGAAAATACAACATATAGGATGGGAAAAGATATTTGCAAATGATGCAGACAAGGGTTTAATTTCCAAAATACATAAATATTTACTTATACAATTCCATAAAAAAAAATGGATAGAAAACCTAACTAGACATCTCTGCAAAGAAGACATTCATATGATCAACAGGCACATAACGAGATGTCCAATATCACTAAATATTCAATAAATACAAATGAAAACTACAATGAGATGTTGCCTAACAACAGTCAGACTGGCCATCATCAAAAAATCTATAAATAATACATGATGGAGAAGGTGTGGGGCAAAGGGAACTCTTCTACATTGTTGGTGGGTCTGGTATGTAAGTTAGTATAAACACTATGGAAAATAGTATGGCTATTCCTTAGAAAACTAAAAATAGAATTACCATATGATTCAGCAACCCCACTCCTGGGCATAAATCTAGACAAGTCTCTTCGGAAAAGATACATACACTCCAATGTTCATCATAGAGCTATTTACAATAGCTAATGCATGGAGGAAATCTAAATGTCCATTGACAGATGGATAAAGATGTGATAGGTATATATATATATAGAATAGAATATTACTCAGCCATCACAAAGAATGAAATAAAGCAATTTGCAGCAACATGGATGGACGTAGAGGTGATCATATTAAGTGAAGTAAGTCAGACAGAGACAGATATGATAGCACTTATATGTGGAACCCAAAATATGCAACAAATGAACTTATTTACAAACAGAAATAGATTTAAAGACAGAAAACAAATTTATGGTTACCAAAGGGGAAAGAGTGAAGGAGGAAGAATAAACTAAAAATTTTGGATTAGCAGATAAAACTATTATACATATAATAACAATGCCTCACTGTATTGAACAGGAAACTACATTCAATATCTTAAAATAAAATAGAAAATAATATGAAAAAATCTGCACATATAGCAGAATTATTTTGCTGTACACCAAAAACTAATACTTAAAAAAATAATAAATGAAAAAGAAAAGCAAATATCCCCCAAAAAAGAGTTCACATAAATTCTCCATAGAATATTCTTAAAAGGCAAAACTTGAACAGCACTACACAAAAGTAGAAATTCAGATGTAGAGATGCATGACAAGACATTCAATTTTATTCATTATTGGAGAAATTTCAATTAAAAACAAAATATTGTATCACTATAGAACCAAGAGAATGAATAAGTGAAAAAGACAATACCAAATTCTGATGAAGGTATGCAGTATCTGGAACTCATACACTGTGCATATGTAAAACAGTATAACTTTTTTGAAAACTACCTTCCCAGTATATATTAATGCTAAATATACACAGGCCTCATGATTTAGCCATTATACTTCTAGTTGCATTTCCGTTGTTATTGTTGTTCAGTTGCTAAGTAGGAGCCAACTCTTTGTGATGCCATGGGCTGCAGGCTCCTCTGTCCTCTACTATCTCCTGGAATTTGCTCCGACTCATGTTCTTTGAGTTGGTGATGCTATCCAATCATCTCATCCTCTGCTGTCCCTTCTCCTTTGGCCTTCAATCTTTCCCAGCATCAGGGTCTTTTCAAATGAGTCGGTTTCTCTCATCAGGTGGCTAAAGTATTGAGATTTCAGCTTTAGCATCAGTTCTTTCAATAAAAATTCAGGGTTTATTTTCTTTAGGACTGACTGGTTTGATACCCTTGCTGTCCAAGGGACTCTCAAGAGTCTTCTCAAGTACCACTACCAAAAAGCATCAATTCTGTCATGTTCAGCCGTCTTTATGGTCCAACTCTCATATCCATACATGACTACTGGAAAATCCATAGCTTTGACGATACAGACATTTGTCAGCAAAATGATATTTCTGCTTTTTAATACACTGTCTAGGTTTGCCATAACTTCTCTTCCAAGGACCAAGCAACTTTTAGATTCATGGTTTAGTCACTGTCCACAGTGATTCTGAAGCCTAAGAAAATAAAATTTGTCACTGTTTCTACTTTATCCTCTCTATTTGCCATGATGTGATGGGATCAGATGCTATGATTTTAGTTTTTATTTTTTTTAATGTTCAGTTTTAAGCTAGTTTTTCATTTGACTCTTTCACTCTCATTNTAAGAAAATAAAATCTGTCACTGTTTCTACTTTATCCTCTCTATTTGCCATGATGTGATGGGATCAGATGCTATGATTTTAGTTTTTATTTTTTTTAATGTTCAGTTTTAAGCTAGTTTTTCATTTGACTCTTTCACTCTCATTGAAAGGTTCTTTAGTTCTTATTCATTTTCTTTATACCAACAGAAATGTATACAAATATCCACAAAGAGAAATGCAAGTGCTTAAGAGATAAAAACTGGAACAACCAAAATGTCAAACAATATAGAATGACAATTTGTCACACAGTAAATATAATATATTCAAACAAATGAGTACCATCCAGCAACAAGAGTGAATCAATTTTTCCTGCACATAAATCCTTGGATGCATCTCACAAACAATATATGAGGCAAAAAAAAAAAAAAAGCAATTCACAAAAGACATTATTCTATGTGTCTCGACTCTCCAAACAGGCAATATTATCTTATTAGAAACCAAAAGAGTAATTATTCCTGCAGAAACAGTGATGAGAGGGGCCATGATGGTAGCTTCTTAGGTTGTACATTTTGTCACAATCCATGGAAAAATACACATGGATTTTTTCATGGGTAGGTTATATGTCATTAACATAGTTATTGTAAATACAATTATGTTTACCATTATTGAATTATTTTCAAATTATCATTTTTCTTTCTCTGTATAAAGGTATTGTCCCATCAGACAATTCTAAAGCAGTTAGTTATAGTAGTTATATTATTGCTCAGTCGTGTCCTACTCTTTGTGACCCCGTGGACTGCAGCCCACCAGGGTCCTCTGCCCATGTTTTCCAGGGACAAATACTGGAACAGCTTGCCATTTCCTCCTCCAGGAGATCGTCTCAACTCAAGGATCAAAGCCCCATCTCTGGCAGCTCCTGCATTGGAGGATAGATTCTTTACCGCAGAGTCCTCTGGGAAACCCAACTGCATTCTTAATATTTAAAAATCATTATTTAATTTTTCATGTATTCTTTTAGTTTTTAATAAAAAAATTCTATCAAACTTTTCAAAAACTACAAAGTTAGCATACTAACCACATCACATTGGATTATATTTATAATCACCTCCCTCACACCTGATATACACATGTACACACCTAGTATTTGGAAAATATGCTACACATCAAACAATATCAATAATTCTAAACAAATATGTTTCAACCAAACAAATTTGTTACATTTTTTAATTCCTTGTGAATTTATTTCTGATCACTCAGTACATAAATTCTTACAGCTTTTATAGTAAAAGAGTATAAATCCTTGATAACTTTCTTCTCTGGTCATAAAGTAGCAAACATTAAAACTTACATAAAACAGGCTATAATAATGTTTTATTATTTTGAATATATTTCTGAGGTTAAAGAAATAGCAAAATCAAGGTCAATGCAGTTATCTTTACTTTTAATATCTGAAGACATTAAATTTCTTTGAGAGTGAAAATTATTTTAAAGATTTATTATTCATCATTAATCATTACACTGCTAACACATAGTAAGTACTAAATAATTATATGTTGTATAGATAATACCATGCATATATCCTTCCTAGAACCTAATTAGGAACAGAGAACACAGCAGTAATTTGGCTTTTCAAATGAAGCAACAATATTGAATTGTCACAGGAGAAAAATCAAAATGACCTGAATATTTAGAAAGTAAAATAAAAATACTGGTATAAACTCAGAGTAAAACTGACCAAAATAATAATCATATCCTGACAAGTACCTACTAGATATTGCTCCCAGCTAATTACTTTCATGCTGCTCTCTCTGTGTCTCTCATCTATTAGGATCATTTTGATTTATCAATGAAAAGTTTTTTTTATGACTTCATCAATCGAGGATTACTGATTGCCTTTTATATTTTTGTTATCACTCTCTAGAATTTCAATTCCCATGTGGAGAGTTTATCAAGTCATGTTTTCAGATCTATTCACCTGCTCCTTCTTTCAGTTTCCTGCTCATATGGGCCCATGATATTCCTTTTCTTTTATCTTTTACATATCAAATCAATTATTTACCTTACCACCATCTTCTGTGTTTCCTCCTCCTGTCCTAAACTCTGAACTCCAAGACTTCATCAAAGTTAGACTTTCTATTCATTGACTCTACCATTGTCCACTGTAACCATCAATTTTCCTCATCTTCATTGTTCCACTGGCAACTATAATTTTGGATCATATTCATATACTCAGTTCTGTGGAAAAACTCTTTGATCTACTGGATGTCTGGAAACATTTTAAGATTAGTTAAACCTACGTCCTCTTTTAGCCTGAATACAAGAACTAACTGAAAATAGCAAAAAAAAAAAAAAAAAAAGGAAAACAACATCTCAGACTCTTTAAGATAATGACTGCTAACATCAGTTCAGCACTCAAAACTGTCCAGATAACCTACAAAGTAACTTTTTCTTCCCCTGAGTCAGTTACCCCTTACCTTTTCATCTTGCTTTGAGGTGAGGTGAAGTCGCTCAGTCATGTCCGACTCTTTGTGACCCCGTGGACTAGCGCCTACCAGGCTCCTCCGTCCATGGGATTCTCCAGGCAAGAATACTGGAGTGGGTTGCCATTTCCTTCTCCAGAGGAGCTTCCCGACCGAGGGACTGAACCCAGGTCTCCCACATTGGAGGCAGACGCTTTAACCTCTGAGCCACCAGGGAAGCCCCTCATCTTGCTTTATATCTCTATTATTTCTAATCATCACCTTGGCCGCTTTATTTCATATTTATTGAAAATATATAGAACAAGAAACTTCCTCCTTTCCCTTTACAAATTTACTAATTACCTACATCATTATCCATATTCTTTTGTTTTACTTAGTTACAATGGAATAAATATTCCATATTCAAAGTTCAAATTTGTAACACTGTTGAAAATTTAACTTCATGTTGAATTTTTGAGACTGAGTCTTTACAATTATTTACCTTTTCCCCTTTTGCATCATATCTCCTACTCTTGTAGATAATTCTCAACATTATAAAAACCATATTATATGGGAACACCCATTGTAGACAATAAGAATATTATCTAAAGCCTTCTGAGATCCCCTGCCCCATTAAGCCAATGCTCTATTTTGATTTTTTTTTTAACATTGACAGCAAAACTTTGTAAAAATTTTAAAACTGATACATGTACTTCCTCAGTAACTATTTACTCTAGAACACATCATAAGCTCAATACCCTTCTCAGCTCCATCATCAAAACTGTTAGATGATAGTCTTCAAAAATCTTTTTGTAGCTATTCAACAATCTTTTGGTAGCTACAGCCCCTAGCCACTTTTTTTCCCCCTTCATCTCACTTGAATTTTTTATTAGGTGTTATTCTATTACCCCTTGAAATATATTACCTTTCAAATCTGAGAAACAATCCTCTCCTTATCTCCCTCCTAATTTAGAGCCTGCTTCTTCTCAGTTCTCTTTATTAATTAAATCTTATCCTTCACCCATTCTCTAAATATTGGGTATAGGATCACCTTCTCCTTTTCTAAGTTTTCTAAGTCATTTTATAAAGTCCTATAAATGTACATATCTAATCTAACCACATATTTCCAAATGTGAGCCTAAGTTAGTTTTTTTTTTTTTTTTAAACATACTCTAAGTTTTAGAGTATGTTACAATCCTAACTTCTGGCAAGGATACAGTCCATGGCATCACAAAGAGTTGGAGATGACTGAGTGACTTCGGTTTCTTTCTTTCTTTTTCTAAATTTCTATATTAAATCACCTTTTCCAACATTTACTTAGACATGCCTATGAAAAATACAAAGTGCTACATATTTCTTTCTTCTTTACCAGCTAACTACCAGGGAAGCCCATATTTTCTGTATTTTCTACACACTGCTCTAGTATCATTCCACAAATGTTATTATGTCACGATTTTCTATTTAATTAAAAATATTTTTATCCCATAACAAATAGTATGATCGATAGTGAAAATACAGAAACTTTTCTTCTAAAATAAGGAATAAGACAAGGATGCCTACTCTTGCCATTTTTACTCAACACAGTATCAGAAGACCTAGACAGAGCAATTAAACAAGAAAAACAAATTAAAGGTATCCCATATTGGAAAGGAAGAAGTAAATCTGTCACTGTTTTCAGATAACATGTTATTATATATAGAAAGTTCAAAATAGTCTACCCCCAAAAAAGTTAGAATAAATGAATTCAGCAAAGTTGAGAGAATATTAAAATCTTGAACTACTTTATACTTGTTCATTTCTCCTTGAAGTTATATTTTTGTCTTATTTTATTAGATTCATAAACAACATAATTAGGTCTTCTTGATGAATTGATCATTTTATCATTATGAAATAAGCTTCATTATTCTTAGTAATATCATTTTCTTTGATATTAACTTTATATTTGAAATAGCCATTACAACATTCTTTTTATTTAGTGTTAAACTGTATAGCGTTTTTTTTTTTAATTTAATACTTTATTCTATTTTAAGTACTGTATTGGTTTTGCTGTATCCTGTATTGAACATAGACTGGAGCTTCATTTCTTATATGATAGTATACATGTTTCAGTGCCATTCTCCCAAATCATCCCACCCTCTCGCTCTCCCTCAGAAGCCCAAAGTCCATTCTATACCTCTGTGTCTCTTATATTGTCTCACTTACAGGGTCATCATTACTATCTTTCTAAATTCCATATATATGTGTCAGTATACTGTATTGGTGTTTTTCTTTCTGGCTTACTTCACTCTGTATAATCGGCTCCAGTTTCATCCATCTCATTAGAACTGAGTCAAACTTATTCTTTTTAAGGGCTGAGTAATACTCCATTGTGTATATGTACCATAGCTTTCTTATCCATTCATCTGCTGATGGACATCTGGGTTGTTTCCATGTCCTGGCAATTATAAATAATGCTGCAATGAACACTGGGGTACATGTGTCTCTTTCAATTTGGGTTTCCTCAATGTGTATGCCCAGCAGTGGGGTTGCTGGGTCATAAGACAGTTCTATTTGCAATTTTTAAAGGAATCTCCAAACTGTTTTTCATAACGGCTGTACTAGTTTGCATTCCCACCAACAGTGTAAGAGGGTACCCTTTTCTCCACATCCTCTCCAGCATTTATTACTTATAGATTTTTGGATCGCAGCCATTCTGACTGGTGTGAAGTGGTACCTCATTGTGGTCTTGATTTGCATTTCTCTGATAATGAGTGATGTTGAGCATCTTTTCATGTGTTTGTTAGCCATCCGTATGTATAGCGTTTTAAACTGGGGCTTCCCTAATGGCTCAGTTGGTAAAGAATCCACCTATAATGTGGGAGAGCTGGGTTCAATCCCTGGGTTGGGAAGATTCCCTGGAGAATGTAACAGCTACCCACTCCAGTATTCTGGCTTGGAAAATACCATGGACTGTCCAGTCCATAGGATCCTAAAGAGTCAGACATGACTGAGCGACTTTCACTTTCACTTTGTATAGCTTTTTACATTTTTTTGTGATAACCTATTTTATTTTTTATATTTAAAATGGAAATCTGGTAGGTAGCATATTGTTTTCTAAATAAAATGTATCAATCTCTATTGAAGTGTAGATCTTTTACATTGATTACTGATATACTTTGGTTTAAGTCTACCATGCTGCTATTCATTTTCTCTGTCTCATCTTTCTTTGACTTTTGTTAATTTTTACCTTTTTTTTTTTTTTGAGTGAATTGAAAAGTTTTAAGATTTTGTTCCTACTGCCATTTGGTGTAATTTTTGTTCCACTTGATGTACTACTTACTAATATATCTTGTAGTATGAGTACACTGATAATTAATCTTTTCAACTTTTATGTGTCTGGACAGGTTTTATTTAACCTTCATTTTGAAAAATAGTTTTGCTTGGTATATATTTTTAAAGCAGCATTCTTTTTTATTTTTATTTTTACTTCTTTAAAGAAGTCTCTCAGCCAAACCTGATTTGGGCAGCTTCTGCCCACAAAGTACTGCTGTCCTTATCTTTTTCTGTATATAATGCCATTTTAAAGGGTGACTTTATGATTTTTCTCATTGTTATTAATTTTAAGTAATTGATTTGGTCTAATGGTCATTAATTCATGTTTTTTTTTTTGTAGCTATGGTCTATCAGTCTGCTTGAATATATATGTAGTTTTGTGGGTTTAATCAGGAAATGTTAAATCATTATTTCTTCAAACAATTTTTTAACTTCCTACTTTGGGGACTCCAATAACATTATATTGTTTGGGATTATCTCACACCTCACATATGTTCTGCTCATTTACTTTTGTCATTTGTCTCCAATATTTGTGTTTTACTTTGAGTAATTTCCATAACTTCTTCCACTACTCTTTTCTTTGGTAATATCTAATCTGCTGTTTATGTTATTAATGGTATTTAATATCTCAGATATTACAGTTTTTCTTTAAAAATTATATTTATACCTTTTAAAATACATTCCATGTCCACACTTAAAATATTATTTCCTCTTTTTGTACATGTGTAATACAGATATAATAACTTTTTAAATGTCTTAGTAACTAGTCCTATCATCTATATTATTTGACTCAGTTTAATTGACTGATTTTGCTCCTCATAATTTGTATTTTCTTGCAATCTATTAAAATTCAAAGGTTTGATGTCAAACATTGTGAATTTTACTTTTCTGTGTTCTGAACACTTTTTTTTGTTTTGTTTTAAATCACCATTCATAGTCTTGAACTTTCTTCTGAAAAATATTTAAATAGTTTGATTACTTTGGTTCTTACTTTAAGTTTTATTAGATAGGACTAGCATACAATGCAGGAGAATTCAGTAAAGTTGAGAGAATATTAAATGGGATCATGGGTTAGTTTTATCCCACTATGAATGTAAAGTCCGGTGAATTATGGAGTCTTCTACTCTCACTAGTAGGATTATGATTTATTTTAGGCCTGAAGCAAATATCTGTCCCTGCCACCTCTAATCCTTTTAGATGGCTCCTTGCCTGGCCTCAAATAACTTCTGTCTTCTCATTGCTCTCTCCTTTCTAATGCTCTGCCTTAAGAACTCTATCCTGAGTCTCTCTAGACCCTTAGCTCCATCTCCTCAAATCAGGGAACTTTTCACTCTCTCAGGATTCCCCATCCTTATACCACGTTCTCAAAGCTCTCTCCCATTAGGAAGCAGCGACAACTGGAAGTCTTGTAGACTTTATTCCCTCTCTCTCTACCTTCATAATGCAATGTCTGCTGCCTTGTACATTTTGTTGAGCTTTCTATTATCTCTAGGTGGAAGGAGATATTCATTTCCTATTCTCCATCTTGCCAAGAAAGAAGTCACAGTCTGAATTTACCTCAAGGCTGAATCAGATGAATCTGAAGCACAGGGAGGAAAGTCTGGTTTTGCTAGGGATATAAAGGATTTGACAAGAGTCATCTAGGCCTGATGCTTCACTGAACTCAGGACTAAGAAAGAAATCTGACCCATATTAGACTCCAAAAATTTAAATTGGTAGTAAACAAAAGGGTTCAGTTCAGTTTAATCGCTCAATCATGTCCAACTCTTTGCAACCCCAAGGACTGCAGCAGGCCAGACTTCCCTATCCATCACCAGCTCCTGGAGCTTGCTCCATTGAGTCAGTGATGTCATCCAATCACTTCATCCTCTGTCATCATCTTTTCCTTTGGCCTTCAATCTTTCCCAGCATCAGGGTCTTTGCAAATGAGTCAGGTCTTCGCATCAGGTGGCTAAAGTATTAGAGTTTCAGCTTCAACATCAGTCCTTCCAATGAACACCCAAGACTGATCTCCTTTACGATGGACTGGTTGGATCTCCTTGCAGTCCAAGGGAGTCTCAAGAGTCTTCTCCAACACCACACTTCAAAAGCATCCAGTTCTCCAGTGTTCAGCTTTCTTTATAGTCCAACTCTCACATCTGTGCATGACTACTAGAAAAACCATAGCTTTGACTAGAGGAACCTTTGTTGGCAAAGTAATGTCTCTGCTTTTTAATATGCTGTCTAGGATGGTCATAGCTTTTCTTCCAAGGAGTAAGCATCTTTTTATTTCATGGCTGAAGTCACCATCTGCAATGATTCTGGAGCCCAAGAAAATAAAGTCTGTCACTGTTTCCATTATTTCTCCATCTAGTTGCCATGGAGTGATGTGGCCGGATACCATGATCTTCATTTTTTGAATGCTGGGTTTTAAGCTAGCTTTTTCACTTTCATCGAGATGTTCTTCAGTTCCTCTTCACTTTCTGACATAAGGGTGGTATCATGTGCATATCTGAGATTATTGATATTTCTCCCAGAAATCTAGATTGCAAACTGGTTGGGTGCATATAAAATTTGTCAAGGACAGGGATTAGAACATACACTGAGTGTAACACGTTGTTAAAATATGTTTCAGAGGGAGCAGGTAGATTGAATATAAAAATATTTCAATCATTGTACTTCTACTTTAGAAAACAGGAAAATTAGAGTAGTAAATAAATAATTGTCTTTGAGAAGTGGCTGAAAGAGTTTGCACAAGATAACTTCTCTTTGAAAACTCTTTGCAGGGTGCCAATTTTACTTCTCATGATATAGTATGCTTTAAAGAAAAGAATTTAAAAAAAAACACTTTATTCTCACCTGGGTTAATAATTCAAGAGACATATGAGAGGTGATAAAATACACAGATGGTGTCAATAATGTGACATTTCCCATCATATCATGTCATATCAACCAGTGACTCATATCTTCTCCAGGTTTTTTTGCTCAGCGTGTTACACCTTATCATCAGCAATTTAAGCATCTCTGGGCCATGTGTGGAAACCTGATGCTTAGGGGAAAGGAAGCCTCTGAGGTTCTACAAACTTTGTGCAGTAGCAAAAAAATTTATATGGACCGACTTCGTGTTTCCTCTGTTTAACACTGTTATCGTTTAGTTGTTAAGTCGTGTCTGATTCTTTGCCACCCATGGAATGCAGCATGCCAGGCTTTTCTGTCCTCCACTGCCTCCCAGAGTTTGCTCAAAATTATGTCCACTGAATCAGTGATGCTATCTAACCATATCATCCTTTGCTGCTGACTTCCCCATTTGCCTTCAGGCTTTCCCAGCATCAGGGTCTTTTCCACTGAGTCAGTTCTCCCCATCACCTGGCCAAAGTATTACAACTACAGCTTCAGCATCAGTCTTCCAATGAATACTCACGGTTGATTTCCTTTATGATTGACTAGTTTGATCTCTTTGCTGTCCAAGGGGACTCTCAGGATTCTTCTCCAGCACCACAATTAAAAAACATCAATTCTTTGACACTCTAACTTCTTTATGGTCCAAATCTCACATCTACACATGACTACTAGAAAAATAATAGCTTTGACTATATGGACCTTTGTCAGCAAAGTGATGTCTCTGCTTTTTAATATGCTGCCTAGGACTGGCATAATTTCCTTTCAAGCAAAACGTGTGTGTTTTGTTTTGTTGTTCTTTTTTCCTTTAATTACATGGCTGAACTCACTGTCTGTGGTGATTTTGGAGCCCCCCAAAATAAAATCTGCCACTGTTCCCAATTTTTCTCCATCTGTTTGCTATGAAATGATAAGACCAGATGCCATGATCTTAGTTTCCTGAATGTTGAGTTTCAAGCCAGCTTTTTCACTCTCTTCTTTCACCATCATCAAGAGTCTCTTTAGTTCCTCTTTCCTTTCTGCCTTTAGAGTGGTATCATATGCAAATCTGAGGTTGATATTTCTCCCAGTAATCTTGATTCCAGTTTTTGATTAATGCATCCCAGCATTTCATATGATATACCTTACACATAAGTTAAATAAGCAGGGTGACAATATACAGACTTGTGCTCAGTTCAGTTCAGTCGCTCAGTCGTGTCTGACTCTTTGCGACCCCATGAATCGCAGCACGCCAGGCCTCCCTGCTCATAACTCTCGGAGTTCACTCAGACTCACGTCCATCAAGTCAGTGATGCCATCCAACAATCTCATCCTCGGTCGTCCCCTTCTCCTCCTGCCCCCAATCCCTCCCAGCATCAGAGTCTTTTCCAACGAGTCAACTCTTCGCATGAGGTGGCCAAAGTACTGGAGTTTCAGCTTTAGCATCACTCCTTCCAAAGAAATCCCAGGGTTGATCTCCTTCAGAATGGACTGGTTGGATCTCCTTGCAGTCCAAGGGACTCTCAAGAGTCTTCTCCAACATCGCAGTTCAAAAGCATCAGTTCTTTGGCACTCAGTCTTCTTCACAGTCCCACTCTCACATCCACACATGACCACAGGAAAAACCATAGCCTTGACTAGACGGACCTTAGTCGGCAAAGTAATGTCTTTGCTTTTGAGTATACTATCTAGGTTGGTCATAACTTTTCTTCCAAGGAGTAAGCGTCTTCTAATTTCATGGCTCTGCTTCCTTTCCAATTTTGAACCAGTCAGTTGTTCTACATCCAGTTCTAACTGGTGCTTCTTGACCCACATACAGGTAAGGTGGTGTGGTACTCCCATCTCTTTAAGATTTCCCACTGTTCATCATGATCCATACAGATAAAAGAATTTAGCATAGTCAATGAAACAGTAGATGCTTTTTCTGGAATTCCCTTGCTTTCTCCATGATCCAGCAAATGTTGGTAATTTGCTCTGGTTCATCTGCCTTTCCTAAACACAGCTTCTATATATGGAAGTTCTTGGTTCACATATTGCTAAACCTTACCTTGAAGAATTTTGAACATTACTTTGCTAACATGTGAAATGAGTGTAATTGTACCAGTAGTTTAAACATTCTTTGGCATTATGCTTCTTTGTGATTGGAATAAAAACTTGTCTTTTTCAGTCCTATGGCCACTGCTAAAGTTTCCAAACATGCTGACATATTGAGTTCAGCACTTTAAAAGCATCATCTTTAGAATCTTAAATAGCTCAGGTGTAATTCTATCACCACCACTAGCTTTGTCCAAAGTAATGCTTCCTAAGGCCCACCTAATTTCACACTCTAGGATGTCTGTCTCTAGGGGAGTGACCATACCATCTTGGTTATCCAGGTCATTAAGATTTTTTTTAAACAGTTCCTCTGTGTATCCTTGTCACCTCTTCTTAATCCCTTCTGCTTTTATTAGATCCTTACCATTTCTGTCCTTTATTGTGTCCATCTTTGCATGAAATGTTCCCTAGGTATCTCTAATTTACCTGAAAAGATCTCTAGTCTTTCCCATTCTATTGTTTTTCTCAATTTATTTGCATTGTTCATTTAAGAAAGGCTTTATTATCTCTTCTTGCTCTTCTTTGGAGCTCTGCATTTAGATGGGTATATCTTTCCCTTTCTCCTTTGCCTATCATTTCTCTTCTTTCCTCAGCTATTTGTAAGGCCTCCTCAGACAACCATTTTGCTTTCTTGCAGTTATTTCTCTTTGGGATGATTTTGGTCCCTGTCTCCTGTACAAAGTTATGAACTATCCATGGTTCTCAGGCACTGTGCCTACCATATCTAATACCTTGAATCTTTTGTCATCTACACTCTATATTCATAAGAGATTTGATTTAGGTCAAACCTGAATGGTCTTGTGGTTTCTCTACTTTCTTCAATTTTAGTCTAAATTTTACAATAAAGAATTCTTGATTTGAGCCACTGTCAGCTACAGGTTGTGTTTTTGATGACTGTACAGAGCTTCTCCATCTCTGGCTGCAAAGAACATAATTAATCTGACTTTGGTATTAACCATTTGGTGATATCCATATGTAAAGTATTCTGTTGGGTTATTAAAAAAGGTTGTTCATTATGACCAGCATGTTCTCTTGACACTAGTCTGTTAGTCTTTGCCCTGCTTCATTTTGTACTCAAGGTCAAACTTGCCTGTTACTTCAGGTATCTCTTGACTTCCTATTTTTTTCATTCCAATCCCCTATGATAAAAAGAATATCCTTTTTAGGTGTTAGTTCTTCAAGGTGTTATAGGTCTTCATAGAACCAGTCAACTTCAGCTTCTTTGATATCAGTGATAGAGGCATACACTTGGATTCCTGTGATGATCAATGTTTTGCCTTGGAAATGAACCAAGATCATTCTGTCATTTTTGAGGTTGCACCCAAGTACTGTATTTCAGACTCTTGTTGACTATCAGGGGTACTCCATTTCTTTGAAGGGATTCTTATCCACAGTAGTAGATATAATGGTCATGTGAATTAAATTCACCTATTTCCATTCATTTTAGTTCACGATTTCTAAGATTTTGATGTTTACTCTTGCCATCTCCTTCTTGACCACATCCAATTTACCTTGATTCATGGATCTATCTAATGTAGGTTCCTATGAAATATTGCTCTTTACAGCATTGGACTTTACATTTACCACAAGACACATCCCACATCCATAGCTGAGTATCATTTCTACTCTCCTTCCATCACTCCATTGGTCTTTTCTATGTAATCATATGACACATTACCCACTGACATGTGACGTTCATTGTCCTTACCTACTCCAGATGGTGAAATTATGTTAATGCATACTTTCACTTTATAAATAAGACAGTAGTTATTTAGAAGGGGCAAATAACATACATAAAGTCAAACTGTAATTTAGTTATATAACTAAGACAGAGGCACTAGTGGTAAGGAACCCACCTGACAATACAGGATACATAGGAGATGCAGGTTTGATCCTTAGGTCAGGAAGATCCCTGGAGAGGGCACAGCAACCCACTCCAGTATTCTTGCCTGGAGAATATCATGGACAGAGAAGACTGCTAGGTTACAGTCCATAACATGGCAAAGAGTCAGATATGAACGAAGCAATTTAGCATCCAAAACAAAAATGATTATTTCTATGCATCCTCAAAGTAAGTAAATAATACATATATTTTTTTCTATAAACATTGTTAAATACTAATCTTTAGGCATGGTGAAGTAAAAATTTCACAAAGAAAGAAAAAAGTGGATATAAGTACCTCTGTGATTTAGTATCCCTGTTTGTAAGGAGAAGGAAAATAAGATAGCTTCATTAAATGATGTCTGAGTACATTTCAGTGCTAATATTTTATAATTTTCAATAAACACTGCCCTTGTTATTACAAGTATTCTATTCTTTCTGATACTGACATTGATTAATAAACTGGCCATTCCACGCTGAGTCATGAGGGTATAGTCAAAGCTCTTTTGAATGAAAATATTAAAAATTCACTCCAAATAACTTTAGAAAATAGTAAGGGGAATTAACTTATTGTCAGTGTATTAGCTTATCCACATGAAACTCAGTGACATGAAGCAGAGCTAAATCTCCCTAGGAACAGGAATTAGGTACTCAAATCAGAAAATGAGATTGCTCTCCTTTAATTCTGGATCACATGTTATCTTTGCTCTGCATTTCTCCACCTACATGTGTCATTTTGCTCCACTGNGCCTCCCTGCTCATAACTCTCGGAGTTCACTCAGACTCACGTCCATCAAGTCAGTGATGCCATCCAACAATCTCATCCTCGGTCGTCCCCTTCTCCTCCTGCCCCCAATCCCTCCCAGCATCAGAGTCTTTTCCAACGAGTCAACTCTTCGCATGAGGTGGCCAAAGTACTGGAGTTTCAGCTTTAGCATCACTCCTTCCAAAGAAATCCCAGGGTTGATCTCCTTCAGAATGGACTGGTTGGATCTCCTTGCAGTGCAAGGGACTCTCAAGAATCTTCTCCAACATCGCAGTTCAAAAGCATCAGTTCTTTGGCACTCAGTCTTCTTCACAGTCCCACTCTCACATCCATACATGACCACAGGAAAAACCATAGCCTTGACTAGACGGACCTTAGTCGGCAAAGTAATGTCTCTGCTTTTGAGTATACTATCTAGGTTGGTCATAACTTTTCTTCCAAGGAGTAAGCGTCTTCTAATTTCATGGCTCTGCTTCCTTTCCAATTTTGAACCAGTCAGTTGTTCTACATCCATTTCTAACTGGTGCTTCTTGACCCACATACAGGTAAGGTGGTGTGGTACTCCCATCTCTTTAAGATTTCCCACTGTTCATCATGATCCATACAGATAAAAGAATTTAGCATAGTCAATGAAACAGTAGATGCTTTTTCTGGAATTCCCTTGCTTTCTCCATGATCCAGCAAATGTTGGTAATTTGCTCTGGTTCATCTGCCTTTCCTAAACACAGCTTCTATATATGGAAGTTCTTGGTTCACATATTGCTAAACCTTACCTTGAAGAATTTTGAACATTACTTTGCTAACATGTGAAATGAGTGTAATTGTACCAGTAGTTTAAACATTCTTTGGCATTATGCTTCTTTGTGATTGGAATAAAAACTTGTCTTTTTCAGTCCTATGGCCACTGCTAAAGTTTCCAAACATGCTGACATATTGAGTTCAGCACTTTAAAAGCATCATCTTTAGAATCTTAAATAGCTCAGGTGTAATTCTATCACCACCACTAGCTTTGTCCAAAGTAATGCTTCCTAAGGCCCACCTAATTTCACACTCTAGGATGTCTGTCTCTAGGGGAGTGACCATACCATCTTGGTTATCCAGGTCATTAAGATTTTTTTTAAACAGTTCCTCTGTGTATCCTTGTCACCTCTTCTTAATCCCTTCTGCTTTTATTAGATCCTTACCATTTCTGTCCTTTATTGTGTCCATCTTTGCATGAAATGTTCCCTAGGTATCTCTAATTTACCTGAAAAGATCTCTAGTCTTTCCCATTCTATTGTTTTTCTCAATTTATTTGCATTGTTCATTTAAGAAAGGCTTTATTATCTCTTCTTGCTCTTCTTTGGAGCTCTGCATTTAGATGGGTATATCTTTCCCTTTCTCCTTTGCCTATCATTTCTCTTCTTTCCTCAGCTATTTGTAAGGCCTCCTCAGACAACCATTTTGCTTTCTTGCAGTTATTTCTCTTTGGGATGATTTTGGTCCCTGTCTCCTGTACAAAGTTATGAACTATCCATGGTTCTCAGGCACTGTGCCTACCATATCTAATACCTTGAATCTTTTGTCATCTACACTCTATATTCATAAGAGATTTGATTTAGGTCAAACCTGAATGGTCTTGTGGTTTCTCTACTTTCTTCAATTTTAGTCTAAATTTTACAATAAAGAATTCTTGATTTGAGCCACTGTCAGCTACAGGTTGTGTTTTTGATGACTGTACAGAGCTTCTCCATCTCTGGCTGCAAAGAACATAATTAATCTGACTTTGGTATTAACCATTTGGTGATATCCATATGTAAAGTATTCTGTTGGGTTATTAAAAAAGGTTGTTCATTATGACCAGCATGTTCTCTTGACACTAGTCTGTTAGTCTTTGCCCTGCTTCATTTTGTACTCAAGGTCAAACTTGCCTGTTACTTCAGGTATCTCTTGACTTCCTATTTTTTTCATTCCAATCCCCTATGATAAAAAGAATATCCTTTTTAGGTGTTAGTTCTTCAAGGTGTTGTAGGTCTTCATAGAACCAGTCAACTTCAGCTTCTTTGATATCAGTGATAGAGGCATACACTTGGATTCCTGTGATGATCAATGTTTTGCCTTGGAAATGAACCAAGATCATTCTGTCATTTTTGAGGTTGCACCCAAGTACTGTATTTCAGACTCTTGTTGACTATCAGGGGTACTCCATTTCTTTGAAGGGATTCTTATCCACAGTAGTAGATATAATGGTCATGTGAATTAAATTCACCTATTTCCATTCATTTTAGTTCACGATTTCTAAGATTTTGATGTTTACTCTTGCCATCTCCTTCTTGACCACATCCAATTTACCTCGATTCATGGATCTATCTAATGTAGGTTCCTATGAAATATTGCTCTTTACAGCATTGGACTTTACATTTACCACAAGACACATCCCACATCCATAGCTGAGTATCATTTCTACTCTCCTTCCATCAATCCATTGGTCTTTTCTATGTAATCATATGACACATTACCCACTGACATGTGACGTTCATTGTCCTTACCTACTCCAGATGGTGAAATTATGTTAATGCATACTTTCACTTTATAAATAAGACAGTAGTTATTTAGAAGGGGCAAATAACATACATAAAGTCAAACTGTAATTTAGTTATATAACTAAGACAGAGGCACTAGTGGTAAGGAACCCACCTAACAATACAGGATACCTAGGAGATGCAGGTTTGATCCTTAGGTCAGGAAGATCCCTGGAGAGGGCACAGCAACCCACTCCAGTATTCTTGCCTGGAGAATATCATGGACAGAGAAGACTGCTAGGTTACAGTCCATAACATGGCAAAGAGTCAGATATGAACGAAGCAATTTAGCATCCAAAACAAAAATGATTATTTCTATGCATCCTCAAAGTAAGTAAATAATACATATATTTTTTTCTATAAACATTGTTAAATACTAATCTTTAGGCATGGTGAAATAAAAATTTCACAAAGAAAGAAAAAAGTGGATATAAGTACCTCTGTGATTTAGTATCCCTGTTTGTAAGGAGAAGGAAAATAAGATAGCTTCATTAAATGATGTCTGAGTACATTTCAGTGCTAATATTTTATAATTTTCAATAAACACTGCCCTTGTTATTACAAGTATTCTATTCTTTCTGATACTGACATTGATTAATAAACTGGCCATTCCACGCTGAGTCATGAGGGTATAGTCAAAGCTCTTTTGAATGAAAATATTAAAAATTCACTCCAAATAACTTTAGAAAATAGTAAGGGGAATTAACTTATTGTCAGTGTATTAGCTTATCCACATGAAACTCAGTGACATGAAGCAGAGCTAAATCTCCCTAGGAACAGGAATTAGGTACTCAAATCAGAAAATGAGATTGCTCTCCTTTAATTCTGGATCACATGTTATCTTTGCTCTGCATTTCTCCACCTACATGTGTCATTTTGCTCCACTGACACAAGGATTATTTTGGATTTTAGCATCCTCACAGCCAAATCAGTAATCTCAGCCAAGTTTTTGCACACGTAACCAGTTTATGTGCATAACAGAGACTAACTGAAATTGCTCTGTTTAACTTCTAAATATATGGAAAGTTTGGGATTGGTTCAAAGTCACCTGTTACAGGGGACAAATTTCATAATGCAAACTGCCAAAGTGCAAACCTGTTCATAGGGCAAAGATTTTGTTAAAAGTTTGAAGGGTATAGATCAAGAAAGCACTGTAAAATAAATTCAGTACACACAGAAACAATGAGAATATTTCAAAAGGTAGAGAGTGGATTACTAAATCAATATACCTTCCAACCAGATAATATAAACTTCATAATGTTACAGAAAATTCAATGCAATATATGATACTCAGTTTGTATGGGAACAATAATGCAATTATTTTCTATGAAATTTTCTCTACTTTAACAATTAATTTTGTGTCCATAATTGTTCTATGAATGTACAAAAGAAATATTTCCAATAAAAATAATTCCAAGTAGTCACAGAATTGTGTAATAGACAGCTTTAAAACCTCAGTATCTCTGACTAATTAAATGTCTCTCTGATATAGCTGGTGGCAGGTGCTCTCATGATGGTGCTAACGACCTGTAAAATCTAAGCAGCTCAGAAGTTCTAAGAGCACAAATTGGGAGCATGAAACCATAAAGTAAAGACTCAGCTATTCTTTTTAACACTTAGGGTTTATTGTAGCCAAATTAAAATGTATTAGTTGTGAACTATATTCCTGCATGGAAAAACCTAAAATTAGTGCAAAATAAAGAAGCAGATGCAATATGAATTCCCTAACACAAGTGTGGAAAATGGAAATGCTAACAGAAACTTGGAAATAAGCTATTAAAATAATGAAAATGGGGGAAAGTAAGATATTTTGAAGTAAAAGTTAAAGTCATTATATCCAATTTACTATTATAACAGTTCATATATATAAGCCCATTTGGGTAGTAGTATGAGGTTCTATTACCATGGAAATAAATATTTATTATATATAAGGTGTATGTATAGAATAATATAGAGTTTATATTAGATTCAAATTAAATTCAGACAGTTGTCTCCTTTTCTCTACTAAGTTGTTGACTCTGGGTCAAATAATTCTTACACTTCTGTAAATAAAAGAATCGATCACTACATCAACTTTATAGAAGCAGCAAATGAGAAAACTGAAAGTTTTTTCAAAAGACATTTTTTGTAGGTGACAGGAAAACTGAAAAAAAAATTTTTTTCAGGAAGAGACAGGGCTATCTACTGTGTATAAAATATTTTGGATTCTCAGTGAGTCAGGAGTAAAGAATAAGTACACCATGATTACAATAAAATATAAAGTGTATGATAACCCCATGAAAAAAATGAAAGCTACCTGTGAAAACACAGTATGATAAAAGAAGCATTTTATCTCACCTATGATGCTTCCCTGGGGGCTCAGAGGGAATAGCATCTGCCCACAATGTGGAAGACCTGAGTTCAATCCCTGGGTCAGTAAGATCCCATGGAGAAGGAAATGGCCACCCACTCCAATATTCTTGCCTGGAGAATCCCATGGACAGAGGACCCTGGTAGACTACAGTCCATGGCCTCACAAATAAGACTGAGGAAATTCACTTTCACTCACATGATGCTGTGAAAGTGCTGCACTCAATATGCCAGCAAATTTGGAAAACTCAGCAGTGTCCACAGGACTGGAAAAGGTCAGTTTTCATTCCAATCTCTAATAAAGGTAATGCCAAGGAGTGCTCAAACTACTGCACAATTGCACACACTAGCAAAGTAATGCTCAAAATTCTCCAAGCCAGGCTTCAACAGTATGTGAACTGTGAACTTCCAGATGTTCAAGCTTGTTTTATAAAAGGCAGAGGAACCAGAGTTCAAATGGCCAACATCCGCTGGATCATTGAAGAAAGCAAGAGGTACAAAAAAACTTCTATTTATGATTTATTGACTATGCCAAGCCTTTGATGATGTGGATCACAATATACTGTAGGAAATTCTGAAAGAGATGGGAATACCAGACCACCTGACCTGTCTCTTGAGAAATCTGCATGCAGGTCAGGAAGCAACAGTTAGAACTGGACATGGAACAACAGAATGGTTCCAAATAGGAAAAGGAGTACGTCAAGGCCGTATACTGTCACCCTGCTTATTTAACTTCTGTGCAGAGTACATCATGAGAAACGCTGGGCTGGAAGAAGCACAAGCTGGAATCAAGATTGCCAGGAGAAATAATAACCTCAGATATGCAGATGACACCACTCTTATGGCAGAAAGTGAAGAGGAATTAAAAAGCCTCTTGATGAAAGTGAAAGAGGAGAGTGAAAAAGTTAGCTTAAAGCTCAACATTCAGAAAACTAAGATTACGGCATCCAGTACCATCACTTCATGGCAAATAGATGGGGAAACAGTGGAAACAATGTCAGACTTTACTTTTAAGGGCTCCAAAATCACTGCAGATGGTGACTGCAGCCATCAAATAAAAAGACGCGTATCCCTTGGAAGAAGTTATGACCAATCTAGACAGCATATTAAGGCCATGGTTTTTCTAGTAGTCATGTATGGATGTGAGAGTTGGACTAAAAAGAAAGCTGAGTGCCAAAGAGTTGATGCTTTTGAACTGTGGTGTTGGAGAAGACTCTTCAGAGTCCTTTGGACTGCGAAGAGATCCAATCAGTCCATCCTAAAGGAAATCAGTTCTGAATGTTCATTGGAAGGACTGATGTTGAAGCTGAAACTCCAATACTTTAGCCATCTGATGAAAAGAGCTGACTCATTTGAAAAGACCCTGATGCTGGGAAAAATCAAAGACATTAGGAGAAGGGGATGACAGAGGATGAGATGCTTGGATGGCATCACTAATTCAATGGACATGAGTTTAAGCAAACTCTGGGAGTTGGTGATGAACAGGAAAGACTGGCATGCTGCAGTCCATAGGGCACAAAGAGTCAGACACGAATGAGTGACTGAACTGAACAGAACTGAACTGATCTCATATATTTGAAGGACTTACATCTTCATTTCTTTATTATCCTTCAATTTTCAAAGCAAGGCCAAGTATGTACTTGAATTCTCAACTGAAACAGCACAAAGAGGAAGTAAAATTTCAGAGTGGCTGAGATGTTACATGGTTAAAGATGGGATCAAGATTTATAAACCAATGATTATTCTCCATGTAAAACTGAAAACAATTTTCATTTGGATTTATATTATTTCCAATGTCCATTTATCTGACATCATGACAGTTCTATGAAAACAGAAACATAAAAATATATCCCTTGAAAATGAAAACCATTTGATGACATGAGGTCATTTCACTTTTATTACATTCTTTATCATTCTTACTTTAGGTGGCAAGTATTTATTTTTAAGAATTATCTCACTTTCTTCCTAATCTCAGAGTTATAAATATTTTCAATTATTTCTAGCATTGTTCAGAATAAGAGAAGTTCTTGAAAACTGCATCAGTATTGTTTGTGAGGCAAGTAATTTATGGGTACTAATGAATTGATTTTTGATGCTTAATTACTAATACTTTGAGATCATCTAATAATAATACATATATGTAGGCTTCTCTGGTAGCTCAGCTGGTGAAGAATTTGCCTGTAAAGCAGGAGACCCTGGATCAATTTCTGAGTTGGAAAGATCCCCTGGAGAAGGATCTTTCTTCTTCTTGGGCTCCCCTGGTGACTCAGATGGTAGAGAATCCACCTGCAACGCAGGAGACCTGGGTATGATCCCTGGGTTGGGAAGATTCCCTGGAGCACATGGGAACTCACTCCAGTATTCTTGCCTGGAGAATCCCCATGGACAGAGGAGCCTGGTGGGTGACAGTTCATGGGGCCTCAGAGTCAGACACAACCGAGCGACAAACACAGATTAATTTAAAAAAAAAAAAGACATATTTAGATCAAGGCCCCTCTTCCTCTAAATCTCTCTTCCTGTTGTAAGATGAGGTATTTTGATGTCCTAACTTTCTCCCTGAGGATGGAGATTCCTGGTATAATAAGACAGTTCTTGCCTGCACTATATCTCTTTCAAATGGAATGGGATATAAAATGGAACTTCTCCTATTCTCTAAGAATTTCAGTGAAAGGCACAAAATCAGAGATGATTAATTATATATGTCTCCATATTACACGAGACATCATGAAAGAAACCGTATTCTCTTTCTAGTCACATATTCAAAGCACTTACTGAGAGTTAGCAAAATGATCCAGTGATCATCATCCTCAGTAGCTTATATGAGAGAAGACTAGCAATTCAGCAGAGGAAAAACTTTTTAAAAGGAATTTCTAAACTTGTAACTACTCTGTTGTGTTTTTTCCCCTCTCTCTATTAATTATGGAGGATAGAAGATTGTATCTCCTGTCGCTGAATTGATATATTCAAGTCAATTGAAAGGGTACTCAAAGAAGCAGTCATAGAGATTCTAGTGGTTTTCAAGAAGAGAAATAAACATCTCACTATCTACTTGAATGTTTAATGAATGGCAGAGATACACAGCCCATTTAACTATTGGAATGAAGAGTGAGAGGGATTCTTGAGAGAATTAACAAGAAACCTCTGGTGTTTGATGGTGTGTCACAGAGAGTGGGAAGTTACTGATGAAATCTGAAGGCAGAGGCTGACATAAATATGCCTAAGTAGCAAGAAAACCAGAAAAAGAAAAAAAGAATTAGCTGTGGGTTTTGAGATATTGAGCAAGGCTGCACGAATTTGCACTCTCCAATTCTATGCCATAAAAGATAACTAAGTTTGAGTAGTCATGAAAAGATACTTCTCAAAAGAACGATCTTCTGGATAAGGAGATATCAGCAGGGAGAGGAAGATGACTACTGTGTCAAACCTGAAGACATATGACAAAAGTGACTTGGAGAACATACTGCCTTTGTGAGAAGATGGTCAGAAGGCCCACAGGGATCTTCCTTAATTGTCTCTTAGAGAACCAACTATATGTTCCCAAAAGAGCCAGCATTTGAAAAGTGCATTTGACTCAGCCTGGAGAGAAATTAAAATTTAAAAAGCTAAATTAATATACTTTTGTCTTGGTTCAGAAATCTCTCCATTTTGTTCAATCTTAGATTAGGTGGAATCAAGGTGATAGTTAGGTCATGGAGGCAGTCAGTTGTGAGTGAAAGAATAGATCATACGATGGCTTTCAAAGAGCTACCTACTAGGCATGTGAGCACTGACTGGGGTTTGTGAGGAGAGTGGAAAAAGAGGATCAGTTAACATTTTGAATTTAATGAGAAATTAAAATTTAACATTAGATTGGATGATGCACTTTAGTATGTAATAAGACTATTTTAAAAATGCTGTGATCGTAAGCTCATTCACTGATTTTTGTACTCTCAAAGCCCAATAATTAGAGGCCTAATAATCATTGGCTCATCTCCATTTTCTTGTTTAGGAAGATGAAATTTTGCAACACTACTCTGGCCACTAGTGCTGTTCTTCATCTATTATAGCTCTGTACCTTCCCCACATTTTTTTTTGGGGGGGGGCAAAAAATATCAATGGTATATATCACACTGGGCAGTAGGTTTAATAGACTGATTGTAAGTCATCACATTTATTCACCACTTTTTAACTATCAGGATGAATGTGCTATAATGATGCCAGGAATGTTTGGGTCTACAAATCACTTGATATGAGTAGATTTCATAGTAAAGCATATGTTATTATCACCCTTAAAATTAAACCTGGTTCATTTTCTCCCCAGTGTCAACATTAACTCTACTTTTGTTGAGCTGAACTTCTTTCATTATTTCCAAAGCTCATTATAATATACTCTCCTTCTGGATCTTCATGACTGAGTTAATTGTGATGATGTGATGTGGCTCACCTAGAGCCAGACATTCTGGAGTGAGAAGTCAAGTGGGCTTTAGGAAGTATCACTATGAACAAAGCTAGTGGAGCTGATGGAATTCCAGCTGAGCTACTTCAAATCCTCAAAGATGATGCTGTAAAAGTGCTGGACTCAATATGCCAGCAAATTTGGAAAACTCAGCAGTGGACACAGGACTGGAAAAGTAAGTTTGCATTCCAAACCCAAAGAAAGTCAATGCCAAATATGTCCAACTACCAAACAATTGCACTCATCTCACACACTAGCAAAGTAATGCTGAAAATTCTCCAAGCCAGGCTTCAACAGTATGTGAAGTTTGAACTTCCAGATATTCAAGCTGGATTTAGAAAAGGCAGAGGAACCTGAGTTCACAGAGGAACTAGAGATCAAACTGTCAACATCCGTTGGATCATAGAAAAAGCAAGAGAATTCAAGAAAAACATCTATTTCTGATTCATTGCGCTAAAGTCTTTGACTGTGTGGCTCACAAAAAAACTATGGAAAATTCTAAAAGAAATGGGGATAGCAGACCATCTTATCTACCTCCCAAGAAACTTGCATGCATGTCAAGTAACAACAGTTAGAACCAGATGTGGAACAATGGATTGCTTCCAAACTGGGAAAGGAGTATGTCAAAACTGTATATTGTTACCTTGCTTATTTACTTATATGCAGAGTACATGAAGTGAAATACTGGACTAGATGAAGCACAAGCTGGAATTAAGATTGCAGAGAGATACATCAACCTCAGATACGCAGAAGACACCACCCTTATGGCAGAAAGTAAAGAGGAACTAAAAAGCCTCTTGAAGAAAGTGAAAGAGGAGAGTGAAAAAAGTTGTTCCAAATCTCAACATTCAAAAAATGAAGACCATACTGTCCAGTCCCTTCACTTCATGGCAAATAGATAGGAAAACAATGGAAATAGTGACATATTTTATTTTCTTGAGCTCCAAAATACTGCAGATGGTGACTGCAGCAATGAAATCAAAAGACGTTTGCTCCTTGGAAGAAAAACTATGACCAGCCTAGACAGCATATTAAAAAGCAGAGACATTACTTATTAAAAGTCATCTGTATAGTCAAAGCTATGTTTTTTCAAGTAGTCATGTATGGATATGAGAGGTGGACCATAAAGAAAGCTGAGTGGAAAAGAATTGATGCTTTTGAACTGTGGAGTTGGAGAAGACTTTTGAGAGTTCCGTGGACAGCAAGAAGAGCGAACCAGTCAATCCTAAAGGAAATAAGTCCTAAATATTCATTGAAAGGACTGATGCTGAAGCAGAAGCTCCAAATCTTTGGCCACTTGCTACAAAGCCTTGGCTCTTTGGAAAAGACCCTGATGCTGGGAAAGATTGAAGATGGGAGGAGAAGGGTATGACAGGGGATGAAGTGGTTCAATGACACCATTGACTCAATGGACATGAGTTTGAGGAAGCTCCCGGATTTCATGATGGACAGGGAGGCCTGGTGTGCTTCAGTCCATGGGGTCACAAAGTGTCCGGCATGACTAAGCATCTGAATCGAAGTTACTTTAAATATATATGGATGCTATATATGTATATTTACACATTAGAATATACTTACCTTATATATGTGTATGGTTGGAGAAAGATAATTGAGAACAAAATATTCTACCAACATAGAAAACCTTTACAAAGGTATAAGAGAAAGAAAACAACCTTTTAACTGAATTAGATTTAAACCAGACTGTGATATGCACCACAGGCAATCTGCTAAGAGATTGCAAATACAGAAAGAAGTGTTACCCTTTTATATAGCTGATAAGATACAACTCATTATATACATGTTTTCAAGATAAACAATACCTAGCCCTCAACTAAGAGAATTTGATAACACTGTTTGTCACACATAGGTCATCCTTAGTTCAGCGGGATGCTAATAGCTTTAATTAACAACAACAACAAAATAAACTTTTCACATCTTTATGACAGAAGGTAGTTTTGGAGCCAGGTGACCTGGTGAAGTTAGGATTCTATCCCCCCACAGAAACTAGGTGAAAGGGGTACTATCTTCCTTAATGATGATTTTTCAAAGGGCTGGTTCCCAAGCCCTTGAGAAAAGCATTCTTGAGGTGCAAGTGACAACAGTCTTATTTCTTTTTTTTTTTTAATTTTATTTTTTATTTTTTTATTTAATACTTTATTCTATTTTACAGTACTGTATTGGTTTTGCCATACATTGACATGAANTAAAGTAGAATAAAGTAAAAATAAAATTAAAAATAAAATGAAAGCCATTCAAAAAAAAAAGAATAAACAATGAAATTACATATTGAATACAAATTAAACAGCTATTATTGCTACTAAAAATGTTCTAAAATAAATACTAGTATAGCTTGCCTAGAATTTTACTGTTTCTCTTTACTGCTATCATGCAATGCATTGGATTAATGATTGAGGTTTTTTTAATTAAATGTCCATAATTCTATTCAGCATTACACTTAACCCAGTTACTTCCTTCTAGGAATCACCCTTCCTTCTAGGAATTGCCCTTCCTTCTTACTTGCTCATGCAAGCAATATCACAAATAATTCTATGGCTTTGACTCTGCATTAGCATATGGATTATATTGCTTTGTTTATGTAATTAATTGTGCAGTGTGTCAGGACTTTTTAATAATTGACCTAATAAACAAAACCCTCAAACGATTAAAAAAAAATACTATGAAAATGTAGAGATATCTCAGTTAAATTTGATCATTTCATCCTGTGCTCTTTTCTCCCTTTCTCTCTCTCTCTCTCTCTNTGTCAGGACTTTTTAATAATTGACCTAATAAACAAAACCCTCAAACGATTAAAAAAAAAATACTATGAAAATGTAGAGATATCTCAGTTAAATTTGATCATTTCATCCTGTGCTCTTTTCTCCCTTTCTCTCTCTCTCTCTCTCTTTTTTTTTGGGGGGGGGGCCATGCTACGAGGCCTCTAGGACATTAATTCCCTGACCAGGGATCAAACCTAGACCCTCTTCAGTGAAAGATTAGAGTCCTAACCACTGGACCACCAGGGTATTCCCCCAGAGTGTGTTCTTTGTATGAAATTAGTAAAAAAGTGATGCAAAGAGGTATGACAGTGGGAAGGTTGCTTGGAACAGTTTTACCTGTCAAGGCTTCCTTGAACCAACTTCAATGTCTAACTTATATTCTCAATGTGCAGAGTGGTCAGACACAAGAAGCTGACTCACACTACTAGGAAGGCTTGCAAGATTGATGTGGTCACCAGTCTGGGTAATTGTTCCTTCCACTTAGCAATTTATAGACTGCTGCTGCTGCTAAGTCGCTTCAGTCATGTCCGACTCTGTGCAAACCCATAGACAGCAGCCCACCAGGCTCTGCCGTCCCTGGGATTCTCCAGGCAAGGACACTGGAGTGAGTGCACGTCTATAAATCTCACATCAGCATAATCAATCCAATCTCTTGTTCCTGTGCAAATATCATTCACAAAATCTGAAGGTTGCTATCTGAGAGGAGAGTTAAGTATGTTTTCAATGTAATGGTTTTGTAATATTAGTCATGGCCTTCTATGACCATTTACTCAACAGAAAATAAATGCCTGTACACCTTTTCCTTTTGTTGCTTAAAAAAAAAATGATGCAAATGACAAGTAAATTCTCAATGTTAAAAAAAAAAAAACAAAAAAATTTACATACATTACAAAGAGTATTAATTTAGAAAATGTGCAACTTCTTTCTCTCTTTGTAAACAGTCGCAAAGAGTCGGACATTTTAATTCTTAAGTGATCCAGTAATATATGTTTTTAGCCTCCATGTGTTTGTGACTCTGCAACCCCATGGACTGTAGCCCACCAGGCTCCTCTATCCATGGCATTCTCCAGGCAAGAATATTGGAGTGGGTTTCCATTCCCTTCTCCAGGGGATATACCTGATCCAGGGACTGAACCCAGGTCTCCCGTACTGCAGGCAGATCCATTACTATTCTGAGACACTAGGAAATCCCTTAAAATGAATAGAGTTCCTTTTTAGGTATCCATTTCGAATACAACAATGTGTACATGTCCTTCCCAAACTTTTTAACTATCCCTTTCCCCTGGCAATCGTAATTAATATTTTGTCCCTGGGTCTCTGTTTTTTAAGTTCATCTGTATCATTTCTTTGTATGATTCCATATATAAGGATGTCATACAATATTTCTCCTTCTCTGTCTCCTTCTCTAACTTACTTTACCAGTATGACACTCTCTAGGTCCATCCATGTTGCTGCAAATGGCATTATTTCACTGTTTTTAATGTCTAAGTAACATTCCATTGTGGGCTTCCCTGTTGGCTCAGATGGCAAAGAATCACCTACAATTCAGGAGACCTGAGTTTGATTCCTGGGTTGGAAAGATTCCCCTGGAGGAGGGTATGGCAATCCACTCCACTATTCTTGCCTGGAGAATCCCCATGGACAGAGGAGCCTGGCAGGATACAGTACATGGAGTCATAAAGAGTTGGACATGACTGAGTGAGCACAGCACAATATTCCATTATATTTATGTAACATACTTCTATCCATTCCTCAGTCGATGGACATTTAGTTTGCTTCTGTGTCTTGGCTATTGTAAATAGTGTTGCAGTAAACATTGGGGTGCATATATCACTGCTGGCAGCAGTAGTCCTGGGAGGCATGTGTTGGCATGAGCTCTCTTGGAGGTTATCCCTACCATAGAGGCTGTAGACTCCAGGACTGGGTTGCCTCAGGTCAAACAACTAACAGGGAGGGAGTACAGCCCCACTCTACAGCAGACAATTATATTAAAGATTTACTGAGTGTGGCCCTGCCCACCAGAGCAAGGCCCAGCTTTCCCCACACCAAGACTCTCTCATCAGGAAGCTTTCACAAGCCTCTTATTCTCATCCACCAGAGGCAGAAAGAAAAAACAGAAACTGCAATCCCACAGCCTCCAGATCAGAAATGACAATCACAAAAACCTAACCAAAATGAAAAGAAATAGGATTATGTCCCAGATGAAGGAACACAAAACTCCAGAAACACAAGTAGAGACAGGCTTGCTTCCAGAGAAAAGAATTCAGAATAATGATAGTAAAGATGATCCAGGATCTCAGAATAGTTTTTAATATATATTTTGAAATAACTCCATAAATTATAGAGCAGAGTTTTCTATGGAACAGAATGTACCACTTTTAATCATTAACTGTAAAAAATGAGAAATTTTATATTAAAATATTTAATGTATAAAATATATAGGTAAATAATAAGTGTATTTATGAATGGCATTTTTTTTTTTTTACAAAATTAAACTGTGATGAAACCAGGACTGAGTAGGATAGAATATTACCAGAAGTCCCCTTGCACCCATTTTCACTTACTATACTTTTCCAAAACAAACTACTAAGTCTGATAACTATAGATATGTTGTTCCAGGTTTTGAAATTTTTATAAATGGAATACAAAGAATTCACTCTTTGATGTCTATCTTTTCTTATGTATCATGTTTTTGAGATCTATCTGTTGAAACGTGGCATGAAATGTTCATTCTTGGTATTGTATCATAGTCCCCTGAATGAACCTATCATAATTTACCCAGTCTAACACTGATGGTTACTGGGTTAGGTACTTTGGGGCCACAAAGAATAATGTTACCGAGAAACTTATACGTGTATTTTAGTGAATATATGTACACTTTGTGTCAGGTACATGCTATAAGTTGAATTGCTATGTCATAGACTATGAGCTCGTTCAGCTTTGTTGATATAGGTAAATATTTTTGAATGTAACTGTTCCAATTTAACCTCATTAAAACAATATATGAGAAACCTAGCTCCTCAATAACTCAACAAAACTTTTTAACTTTAACCGTTTTCTTTGTCTGGGTGGCTAGAACAAAGTACCTCAGACTGAAAAGCTTGTAAACCACAGACATTTAGCGCTCACAGTTCTACAGACTGGGAAGTCCAAGTTTAAAATGCCAGTACAGTCAAGTAAGGTCAAGGGAGGAACCCTTTCTCGGTTCATAGCCAGCACCCTTCTCATTGTGCAGTCTCATAGAAGATGCTCCAGAGCTCTGTAGGATCTCTCTTAAAAGAGAGTACTCCCGTTCCTGACAGTTCCACCCCCTTGACCTAAGGCCCNTTATGTAACATACTTCTATCCATTCCTCAGTCGATGGACATTTAGTTTGCTTCTGTGTCTTGGCTATTGTAAATAGTGTTGCAGTAAACATTGGGGTGCATATATCACTGCTGGCAGCAGTAGTCCTGGGAGGCATGTGTTGGCATGAGCTCTCTTGGAGGTTATCCCTACCATAGAGGCTGTAGACTCCAGGACTGGGTTGCCTCAGGTCAAACAACTAACAGGGAGGGAGTACAGCCCCACTCTACAGCAGACAATTATATTAAAGATTTACTGAGTGTGGCCCTGCCCACCAGAGCAAGGCCCAGCTTTCCCCACACCAAGACTCTCTCATCAGGAAGCTTTCACAAGCCTCTTATTCTCATCCACCAGAGGCAGAAAGAAAAAACAGAAACTGCAATCCCACAGCCTCCAGAACAGAAACGACAATCACAAAAACCTAACCAAAATGAAAAGAAATAGGATTATGTCCCAGATGAAGGAACACAAAACTCCAGAAACACAAGTAGAGACAGGCTTGCTTCCAGAGAAAAGAATTCAGAATAATGATAGTAAAGATGATCCAGGATCTCAGAATAGTTTTTAATATATATTTTGAAATAACTCCATAAATTATAGAGCAGAGTTTTCTATGGAACAGAATGTACCACTTTTAATCATTAACTGTAAAAAATGAGAAATTTTATATTAAAATATTTAATGTATAAAATATATAGGTAAATAATAAGTGTATTTATGAATGGCATTTTTTTTTTTTTACAAAATTAAACTGTGATGAAACCAGGACTGAGTAGGATAGAATATTACCAGAAGTCCCCTTGCACCCATTTTCACTTACTATACTTTTCCAAAACAAACTACTAAGTCTGATAACTATAGATATGTTGTTCCAGGTTTTGAAATTTTTATAAATGGAATACAAAGAATTCACTCTTTGATGTCTATCTTTTCTTATGTATCATGTTTTTGAGATCTATCTGTTGAAACGTGGCATGAAATGTTCATTCTTGGTATTGTATCATAGTCCCCTGAATGAACCTATCATAATTTACCCAGTCTAACACTGATGGTTACTGGGTTAGGTACTTTGGGGCCACAAAGAATAATGTTACCGAGAAACTTATACGTGTATTTTAGTGAATATATGTACACTTTGTGTCAGGTACATGCTATAAGTTGAATTGCTATGTCATAGACTATGAGCTCGTTCAGCTTTGTTGATATAGGTAAATATTTTTGAATGTAACTGTTCCAATTTAACCTCATTAAAACAATATATGAGAAACCTAGCTCCTCAATAACTCAACAAAACTTTTTAACTTTAACCGTTTTCTTTGTCTGGGTGGCTAGAACAAAGTACCTCAGACTGAAAAGCTTGTAAACCACAGACATTTAGCGCTCACAGTTCTACAGACTGGGAAGTCCAAGTTTAAAATGCCAGTACAGTCAAGTAAGGTCAAGGGAGGAACCCTTTCTCGGTTCATAGCCAGCACCCTTCTCATTGTGCAGTCTCATAGAAGATGCTCCAGAGCTCTGTAGGATCTCTCTTAAAAGAGAGTACTCCCGTTCCTGACAGTTCCACCCCCTTGACCTAAGGCCCTCCCTACTAATACCACCACCTTTGAAGGTTAGGATATCAATCTATGAATTGAGTGGAAAACACAAATACTGAGACCACAGCAGCCATTTTTTTGGTGTGAATAATGGTATCTTGTAATTTTATTTGCACACCCCTGACAAAGACATTGATATAGAGATTCAGACACAGATATCCTTGTACATGTGTGTGTGTTTGAAATACTTAATTCAGGTTTTTTGTCTGTCACTTTGTCTGAACCTTCATTCATTTATTGTAAATTTGAATGTAAGTTATTTTGGATATATATATTGTAATTATCTTCTCTCACTCAGAGACGTGTTTAATTCATAGCAGAGTCATTTGACAAATCAGACATTTGTTAATATTAATGTATAGTGCATGTGTGCATGCTTGGTCGCTCAGTCATGACTAATTCTGCAACTCTTTGGACTGTAGCTCGCCAGGCTCCTCTGTTCATGGGATTTTTCAGGCAAGAATATTGGAGTGAGTTACCATTTCCTCCTTCAGGGGATCCTCCCAACACAAGGACTGAACCTGGGTCTCCTGTGTCTCCTGCATTGCAGGTGAATTCTTTACTGCTGAGCCATCAGCGAAGCCCCATTAATGTAGAGTATAACTTATCAACTCAACTTTCTAAAGTTTCTATGTCTTTTAAAGAAATTCTTGATTATCCTTACCCATAAAAATATTCTTCTACATTTTCTTCTGGAAATTTACAGTTTCATATTTCACATTTTAATGTGAAAATGTGGAATTCATCTGTAACATTTTATTTTTTCAAATGCTTAAATGGATACCCAATTTACTCTATTTATTGGAGAGATTATTTTCTCCAAGTGCACAGTAATGACAATTCTGTCATAAATCAAGGGATTATATGTGTATAGGACTTTCCTGTTTTACTAGATTGTTTCCTCAGTTTATTTATCTATTTATGTTTTTCTGCATCTTTTACATATTGTTACTTTCTGTAGCTTTACAAAGTATTCATCAATAGTTATCTGTGTGAGAAGTCATTCAGTCGTGTCCAACTCTTTGCGACCCTGTGGACTGTAGCCCTCCAGGCTCCTCTGTCCATGGGATTCTCCAGGCAAGAATACTGGAGTGGGTTGCCGTTTCCTTCTCCAGGGGATCTTCCCAACCCAGGGATTGAACCCGGGTGTTTATTCTTATGTTGAGGAATCTGATATCCATATTATTATTATTCCTTCAAAAAGCTGGGGTTTTTTTTTGGGGGGGTAGATCTGGATGCTTGTGACTTTTCTGTTTTTTTCCTTTAGTTTTCAGTACTTTTCTCATAATATGTCTAGATGTGTTCTTCCTTGCATTTATCCTGCTTGGGTTCCAATATTCTTCAGAAATATATAAACTGTCAGTAAAGGGAAACTTTGTCATTTACTTTGGATATTGCTTCTGCCCTGATTGAAGAAGGAAATGGCAACTCACTCCAGTATTCTTGCCTAGAGAATCCTATGGACAGAGGAGCCTGGTGGGCTGCTGTCCATGGCGTCGCACAGAGTTGGACAAAACTGAAGCAACTTAGCATGCATTGGAGAAGGAAATGGCAGCCCACTCCAATATTCTTGCCTGGAGAATCCCAGGGATGGAGAAGCCTGGAGGGCTACCGTCTATGGGGTCACACAGAGTCGGACACGACTGAAGTGACTTAGCAAGAGCAGCAGCAGCCTGCCTTGATATCCTTCTCTCCTCTTCCCTCTTACATTTGCCATGGCTTTCATCCATGTGATCCTGCTTGAATATTTTCTAATGACCTATCTTCTACTCCATCAATCTTCCTTTCTAAATTATTTGTTACCATATACTGCTTTTTAAATTTCAGTCATTGCATTTGTCAGAAATAGAATTTCCAGTTCATTTTTTTTTCATAATTCATTGTTCACTGGCAAAATTATTCTTCTTATCTACTTTCTTAGACATGTTAATCACTATTAACTTAATGTCCATATTTGAGAATGGTAATAACTCTATCATCCCTAAGTGTGCTTCTATTATCTGATTTTTTCATGGCTGTATTTTCTTAATATTTTGGCTGATTTTTTACTGAATGAAAGGCACTGTAAATGAAAAATATAGAGGCTCTAAATGATATTTTTCTCCACAGAGGAAGTATACCATCTTGAGCTAATCATACTGACCTGATTGGTGACCAGGATACAAATATATACAACAAATTACTTGCCTAACTGTAGTCTATCACCCTTTCTGGATAATAACTTTCCAAGAACCCTAAATGATAGTACTAGCTGTTTACTGGTAAGTTTTTAAATTCAAATTTTGTATCTTTTTCAGAACCTGAAAAACTCTAAAGTTGGATCAGAGTACTTGCATTATTTTTCTTAAAGTACATATAATATCAAAAGTAGTGACAGTTTTGACTTCATAGAGGACTTCTACTATATTACAGTAAAATTTCAAAACAGAAAACTCTCTTACACTATTCTACTTCATCAAATAGTACAATATTTCAAAATAAGAGGTATAGTGTACTATTTGAAAGTGCATTCTGTAAGTCAGATAGAGTGTGAATCCCATTGTTATAACTTACAAGAGGAATGGCATTTGGCAAGTAACAGTGTATCTCTGTGACACTGACACTCTGTTTTCTAATCTATACATTCAGAATAAAAATAGTAATTACATATGAATTATTTATAAAGTTTCATTATTTCTTCAATTGACAACTATTTCTTGAGTATATGTTCTATATTTCAAATATTCTTTTTATGTCATAGGAATATACCAGTGAATAAAACATCAATAAACCCCTCCCTTAGTAAAGTTTAGATTCTAATGTGGACAATACCCAACACATATAAACAGACAAATATGGTATGTCAGATAGTTGGAGATAAATAATGTAACCATTGCTCTGTCCATCATTCTGCTCCCATCCAACTATATCATTGCCTAACTTGTTAATGAACAAGGTGGCCATGGCAGCAGTGATAGAGGTAATACATTGGAGCAGAATATGGGNTCAGATAGTTGGAGATAAATAATGTAACCATTGCTCTGTCCATCATTCTGCTCCCATCCAACTATATCATTGCCTAACTTGTTAATGAACAAGGTGGCCATGGCAGCAGTGATAGAGGTAATACATTGGAGCAGAATATGGGATTTATTCTTACCAGAGCAGAACCGGTTATAGATACTGCTGAGTTTCGATATGACCACAGCAGAAAGGAACACTTAGCTTCTGTTCTGGCACCATTTCCTGCGATTAGCAGCCAGCTCAACTGGTGGAAGAGGCAATTCTTTGTACTCATTGGATAAGGTGTTCACTCTAAATACGGATTTTTCTTCCTTGTCTGCAATGCTTCTACCAAAGGAACTGTCCGCAGATTTACAGATTGCCATGCTCTCCATGTTGGTATTACACACAGAATTATTTCTAATCTATCAAATAATTTCCCAGCCAATAAAGTTTGGCAATGAGCCCAGGTCCATGAAATTCATTGGATGTATAATCTCATTATCTTAAAACAGCTAGCTTTATAAAAGTGCAATTTTGAATTCTTTTGAATTCTTACTTGTGGTTATAACTTGTAAAAGTGGGGAAGTTTTCTCCAGGATATGATATATGTTCTTAATTGGCAGTCTATAAATGGGGATATTTCTCCTTTGGCCAAGATTCATAAATCTGTGACAAAAAGGGTGAGTACCTCCCTTCACTCTTACCACAAATAATCAATTAAGGGGAAAAAATTCTGCCCATGACTTTATGGCCATGGACTTTTCTGTCCGTAGTTTAGAAGTTTTAAATGCAAAGGAGGAAAGCTTACTTATATAAATGACAAAATATTCTATCTATTAAGCTAGAATTTGAGATGGTACCTTAACCACTTTTAGTTTCAATGCCAATGAATCAACCAGCAAAGGAGGTTACACTTCTGGCTGGGTAACTGATGANCATTGGAAAAGACTCTGATGCTGGGAGGGATTGAGGGCAGGAGGAGAAGGGGACAACCGAGGTTGAGATGGCTGGGTGGCATCATGGACTTGACGGACGTGAGTCTGAGTGAACTCCGGGAGATGGTGATGAACAGGGAGGCCTGGCGTGCTGTGATTCATGGGGTCGCAAAGAGTCGGTCACAACTGAGCGACTGAACTGAACTGAACATATATATGGGATCTGAAAAAAAAAACCACGATGGTATAGACAGTCCATTTTATAAAGAAGAAATAGAGACAGACATGGAGAATGAATGTGCAAATATTAAAGGAGAAAGGAGAGAAGAGATAAATTGGGAGAATAGGGTTGACATATATACACTATTGATATCACTTGCTCCTTGGAAAAAAAACTGTGACAAACCTAGGCAGCATATTCAAAATCAGAGACATCACTTTGTCAACAAAGGTCCATATAGTCATAGCTATGGTTTTTCCAGTGGTCATGTACTGAAGTGAGAAAAGTGAAAGTGAAGGTTGCTCAGTTGTGTCTGATTCCTTGTGAACCCATGAACTGTAGCCTGTCAGGCTCCTCTGTCCATGGAATTCTCCAGGCCAGAATGCTGGAGTGGGTAGCTATTCCCTTCTCCAGTGGGTCTTCCCAACTCAAGGATTGAATCCAGGTCTTCTGTTTTGTAGGCAGATTCTTTACCATCTGAGCCACCAGGAAAGCCCAAGAATACTGGAGTGGGTAGCCAATCCCTTCTCCAGTAGATCTTCCCAACCAAGGAACTGAACCAGGATCTCCTGAATTGCAGGTAGATTCTTTACCAGCTGAGCTACCAGGGAAGCCCTATGGATGTGAGAGCTGGACTATAAGGAAGGTTGAGTGCCAAATAGATGGCTTGAATTTTGCTGGATAAGACTCTTGAGAGTCTTTGGACAGCAAGAAGATTAAACCAGTCAATCCTAAAGGAAATTCAATGCTGAATATTCATTTGAAGGACTATTCATCAAGCTGAAGCTTAAACCCGGTATTTTCATCACCTGATACAAAGAGCCATGGGGGGGGAACCCTAATGCTGGGAAAGATATGGGGCAAGAGGAGAAGCGGATGACAGAGGATGAGATGGTTTGATGCCATCAGCGACTCAATGGACCTGAATTTGAGCAAACTTCAGAAGATAGTGAAGGACAGGGAAGCCTGGCGTGCTGTATAAAATACCTCCTTTATAGCATATGGGACTCTACCCAATGCTCTGTGGTGACCTAAATGGGAAGGAAATCCAAAACAGAGGGGACATATGTGTATATATATGATTCCCTTGGCTATACAAGTAGCAACTAAAGAACCTGCTTGCTAATGCAGGAGACTTAAGAGACACAGGTTTAATCCCTGGATCCAGAAGATCCCCTGGAGGAGGGTATGACAACCCACTCCAGTATTCTTTCCTTAGGAATCCCATTGAAAGGAGCCTGATAGGCTATGCTCCATAGGGTCACAAAGAGTTGGACATAGCTAAAGCGATTTAAAACCCATGCTTGCAGAAACTAATACAACATTGTAAAGAAATTATACTCCAATAAAAAAAGATTAAGAAGAATTACATCCAACTTCTATACTTTGAAACTGTGCAAGCCAGAAGACAATAGAGTGAAATACTGAAAGTGTTAACAGAAAAACAAACCAAAAAACCCNACATTGTAAAGAAATTATACTCCAACAAAAAGAGATTAAGAAGAATTACATCCAACTTCTATACTTTGAAACTGTGCAAGCCAGAAGACAATAGAGTGAAATACTGAAAGTGTTAACAGAAAAACAAACCAAAAAACCCACAAACCTAGATTTCTGCACCAGAAAGATTTTCGTTCAAAAGTGAGTTAGGTGTAAAGATTTTCTCAGACAAAGTTAAGAGAATTTGTTGTTCACAGACCCGTTTTGAAGTAAAACTGATAAGAAAGGAGAGAAAATGGGATCATATAAAATGTTCAGCTAAAACTATAAAGGCAGAAAAAGAGTGAAAGACAAAAAAATAGAAACAAAGTACACAAGTAACAAACAGAAATTATATTAACTTTTCATATAATAGATATCATTTAGCTATATTGATAATCACTAAATGATGCATCTAGATACATTGATTAAAAGACAGTGATTATCAGAGATCAGAAAACAAGAACCAACTATATGTAGCCTATAAGAAAGCAATTTTAAATATAAATATATATTTATAGATTAAAAGCAGATGGATGGAGAAATATATACTATGATTATACTAATTAAAAGAAAACAGGGGCAGCTATATTAATTTAGGAAAGTAGACTCCAGAGTAAGGAAAGCTATCAGAAACAGAGTATTATTACATAATGATAAAGGAACAATTTTTCCAAGAAAATATAAGGATTATTAAGTGTAAGTGGGCTTCCCTGGTAGCTCAGATGGTAAAGAATCTGCCTGCAATGCAGGAAACCCAGATTATGTGCCTAACAACAGAGTGTCAAAAACATGAGGCAAACATTGATAGAACTGCAGGTATAAATAGATGAACCCACTATTATAGCTGGTCACTCCAATTTCCCTCTCTCAGAAATGATTTGCCACTCAGAAACAGATGGATCCAGTAGTAGAAGAATCATTAAAGACAAAGATGAATTCAGCAACACTAACTGTTGTAATGAACAACTAAAAACTACTTTATCAAACAAATGCAAAATAAATATTCTTCTCAAGCTCACATGAAACATTTCACCAAGACAGAGTACAACCTGTATCAAAAAACACAATAAATTTACAAAAATATATGTATACTTCACTGTTCTCAGACCACAATAGAATTAAAGTGGTAACTAATAATACAAAGATACCTTAAAAAATCTTAGTACTCAGAGATTAAATAACATACTTCTTAAGAATACATATATTAAAAAAAAAAAAAGTCAAGAGAATCATGTCAATGTATGGCAAAACCAATACAGTATTGTAAAGTAGAATAAAGTTTTTTAAAAAAATAAAAAATAAAATAAAAAATAAAATATTTTGAACTAAATAAAATGTAGATGAACCATCAAAATTTATATAAAAACAGCAAAAGCAGTTTTTATAGAAAAAATATACAGCACTGAATGTGTATCTTAGGAAGAAAATTTAAATTAAATCATCTAAAAATTCTGCCTTAAAATGTAGGAAAAAAATAAACCAAAGTTAGAAGAAATTATTAATAAAAGCTAAAATTAATAAGCTTCTAGATAACTAAAATTAAATAAAGTACCAACATCACAGAAAAAAGAGGGGCATTAATACATATTCCAAGAACAGTAATAGGATAAATATATGAGAAGCTCTATGACCACAAATTTAATAACCTAAGCAAAATGGACCAATTCCTTCAAAGGAATTCCTTTGGACCAATTCCTTGGTCCAATTCAATGGACCAATCCCTTCAAAACTCACACAAGAAGAAACTGACAATATGAAAATATATATACTAAAGAATATATACCAATTCCTTGGTCCAATTCAATGGACCAATTCCTTCAAAACTCACACAAGAAGAAACTGACAATATGAAAATATATATACTAAAGAATATATATTAGACATACACAGTATATATATATATCTACTAAAGAAATTGAATCTGCAATTAATAATCTTCAAAAACAGAAGGAACTGGCCCAGATGTGTTCATCAATAAATTCTGTGAACATCTAAGTTAAAAAGTATACTTATTCTCTACATTCAACTTTCAGAAGATGGAAACTGAGGGAATATTATTTTCACATCATTCTATTAAGCCAGAATTACCCTAACATGAAAACTAGATATTACCTTAATACTAAAAACAAAAGAAAATTAGAGGCCAATATATCCTGTGAACACACATACAAAAATGCTCAACAAAATATTTCAAATCAAATCTAGCAAAGCATTAATACAGACATGTATGCATGCACACACACACACACACACACACACACACACACACACACACACACACACCATGACCAAGTGAGATTTATTGCAAGAAAGCAAGGTTGGGTCAATATTTTAAAATAAAATACCATAGGACTTTTCTGGTGGTCCAGCGGTTAAGACACTGTACTTCCACTGCAGGGGGCACAGGTTCAATCTTTGGTCAGGGAACTAAAATCCTACGTATCATGTGCTACAGTTAAAGAAAGTAAGGTAAGTTGAAGTGAAATGAAATAAATAAACAAAATGAATAAAAAATCGCATCAACAACAAAAAAAGATTTTAAAAAAATCACATAATTGTATCAATAGATGGAGAAAAAACATTTTGAATTGTGGTATTGGAGAAGACTCTTGAGAGTCCCTTGGAATTCAAGGAAATAAAACCAGTCAATCCTAAAGGAAATCAACCCTGAATATTCACTGGAAGGTCAGATGTTGAAGCTGAAGCTCCAGGACTTTGGCCACCTGATGTGAAGAGCTGATTCATTGACAAAAACTGTGATGTTGGGAAAGACTGAAGGCAGAAGGAGTAGGAGGGTGACTGAGGACGAGACAGTTGGATGGTATCACTGACTCAATGGACCTGAGTTTCTGCAAATTCTAGGAGATAGTGAAGGACTGGGACTCCTGGCATGCTGCAGTTCATGGGGTCACAAAGAGTCAGACAGAACTTAGTAAGTGAACAATAACAAAACCCAACAGCCATTTCGGACAGTCAACTACTAAACCAGTACTAGAAGGGAACTTCTTCAATTTGATTTAAATAAAGTCTACAAAAAATTAAAGTTGATATCATACTTTCTAGTGAGACACTATAGGCTTTTTCAGGGGAAAAAAAGGATATTTCATCTCACTGCAGTTTTTCAACATCATACTGAAAGTCCTAGCTAATATAGTAAGACAAGAAAAGGAAACAGAGGTACACAGATGAGGAAGAAAAACAATAAAAACTAAAACTTTCTTTATTCACATGATTATCTACTATAAAAAATCTGAAAGAATGAAAAAAAAAAACCTCTGAATCATTAATGCAAGCGACTATAATAGGGTTGTAGGATACAAGGTTAATATAAAAAGGTCAACTGTTTTCCTTTATACTAACATCAATCAAGTGGAATTTGGAATTGAAAACATGGTATTGTTTATATTAGCATTCCAAAACAGAGGTATAGAACAGACTTTTGGCCTCTGAGGGAGAGGGAGAGGGCGGGATGATTTGGGAGAATGGCACTGAAACATGTATACTATCTTATAAGAAATGAAGTGCCAGTCTATGTTCAATACAGGATACAGGATGCTTGGGGCTGGTGTACGGGATGATCCGGGGAGATGCTGTGGGGTGGGAGGTGGGAGGGTGATTCGGCATTGGGAGATCGTGTACACCTGTGGCTGATTCATGTCAATGTATGGCAAAACCAATACAGTATTGTAAAGTAGAATAAAGTATTAAAAAAAAAAGAAAATGAAATACTAAAGTATAAATCTAACAAATATGTTTCAGATCTCCGTGAGGAAAACTACAAAATTTTCATGAAAGATATCAAAAAACTACATAGAGAAATATTCCTTGTTTATGGATAGGAAGACTCAATACTGCCAAGATGTCAGTTTTTCCCGATTTGTTCAATAGAGTCAATGCAACCTCAATCAAAACTCCAGCCTGTTATTTTGTGGATATCAATAAATTAATTCTAAAGTTTACATGGAGAGGCAAACAATCCAAAATTGCCAAGTTAATATTGCAGGAAAAAAGGCTAACACTACCTAATTTCAAGGCTTATTATAATGCTACAGTACTGCTTTCCTTGAATAGGTGAATGGATAAATAAACTGCGATACATCCATAAAATGGAATATTATCCAGTGCTAAAAACAAATGAGGTAGTAAGCCTTGCAAAATTAAAGAGGAAACTGTATATTACTAAAATATGCTTAGGTAAAACTAGGCTGTATGAAAATAAAATAATTAGTAATACAATTTCATATTTGTCTAAACACATACAATGTCTAGCACTATAGTGAATCCTAATGTAAACTGTGGACTTTGTGTAATAATAATATGCTAATTTAGGTTTATCAGCTATAGCATAATGTACCACTCTGGTGGGGGCATTTGGTAAGAAGGCTGCTGTGCATACATAGGGGCAGAGGGTATATGGGAAATTTTTGTATCTTTTTCTCAATTTCGTTATGAACCCAAAATTGCTCTAAAAAATAAAGTCTATTAAAATGATTAATACTTCCTGCATTAAATATATGATTTCATAAGAAATATTTTAAAACATGACTAATGAATAAAGATAATTTATATTTTAATAATTAGTAAATTTGACAGTAGAGTTTCCTTTCTATTTTGAATATAATGTATTTTTCAACATAAACACAGCCTTTTGAGGCTATAATTTTTATGATATTCAGTAACTTGAGAACCATAAATATTTAAAAATGGCAGTACATCTTTGTATTAGAATTTACTTTCAAATGTTCAGGCTAATCATGACAGTGGGATTCACCACAAAGGATTTATACATAAAGGATATTAATATTTGTTTTCCTTTTCTGAGCAAAGAGAACTTTAAAAGTTTTTAATTTGTTTTGTAAAAGCTACTGTTGATTGTGCCTTCATGCCAGGCTCCAGTGATAATGATAAATGGTGTTGATGCCTTAGGGTGATACCTAACTAAATTAGCTGGTAAAGCTAAACTGCATTCATTTTCAATTTTTAATATTTATGCAATAGTGATAGCTGTTCAGCCACCATTCACTTGGCTTTGCTTACTTTGTGATTTAATTGTTTATAAGAAGTAATGAAAATTTAGAAATGTATAACAAAAATGGAGAAATGTGGTTTTACTACATATACTAAGAATAAGACATGCTAACAGGAGCCCAGGGAGCCTTAGGAATGTTAAAGAAATTCCACTTAAAAGCTTCTTCTCCTTTTTAAAATTTTATTTTATGATAATTGCTAAAATAAACATTTTTTGGGAGGGGGTTAGGAGAAAAGATAAACTCATGCTTAGGATAAAGTAATATGAAGCTATAAAGCTTGGAGGTAGGGAGTATGTAAAAACATACTGAAACATACTGATAAGATCTCTTTATCTTATTTTTCAGACTCTCTTCTCCTTCTAAATATTCTTTCTTTTCAGGCTGCCGCCTGATGAACAATTAATGCTCCTTTATTATTACCATTATGATGGCACAGAATGTGCTTTTGAAAAAAAGAAAAAAAAAACAATAAACAATTTTAAGGGTAGTAAAAATTAAGGGAAATAAATTATCCATTTGAAATTTGTATTTATTTACCATATTACAATTAAGAACAGGAGATGAATCAATTGGAGGGGATAAAAGAATAACTTGCAAAATGCATCTCCCTATATAACTGTGAGGCAGAGAATATGACATGTTATATGTTCTTTAAAAACAACTGCAAAGAATCCATACCAATAAGTAAGATATCATTATCTGTGTATTTATGAGCACATTTACAGAAGGCACAAAAGTTAAAGTCTGAAGAGGCAGAATCTGAAGAACTGGCACCAACAGACCATTACACAATATATCAGGTCAAAGTGTTCTTTCATAAAATCTTTAAAAATACAAGGGACTATTGGAACAGAATCTCTTTTCATCTTAGGCATGAATTTATGCTTACTGATTCTGCTACATTTAAGGGGATTTTTTGTTTTTGTTTATTTTTATGTCCTGGAGGGCAGTTTTGCTTAGAAAAAATGAGTTTAGGAAATGTAATTAATTTCTAATTTAGAGGTGCTACAAATTATAAAGTTTAGAAGCTCAAAATTTCTTCAAGGTTACTAGGACTATAAAAGATAATGCTGTGAAAGTGCTACATTCAATATGCCAGCAAATTTGGAAAACTTAAAAGTGGCCACAAAACTGGACAAGGTCAGTTTTCATTCCAACCCCAAAGAAAGGCAATGCCAAACAAGGCTCAAACTACAGCACAATTGCACTCATCTCACACACTAGCAAAGTAACGCTCAAAATTCTCCAAGTCAAGTTCCAACAGTACATGAACCATGAACTTCCAAATGTTCAAGTTTGATTTAGAAAATGCAGAGGAACCACAGATCAAATTGCCAACATCCGTAGGATTTTCGAAAAAGCAATAGAGTTCCAGAAAAAAAATCTACTTCTGCTTTATTGACTAAGCCAAAGCCTTTGACTGTGTGGATCACAACAAATGGTGGAAAATTCTTCAAGAGAATGGGCATACCAAACCACCTTACTTGCCTCCTGAGAAATCTGTATGTAGGTCAAGAAGCAACAGTTAGAACTGGACAAGGAACAACAGACTGGTTTCAAATAGTGAAAAGAGAACGTCAAGGTTGTATATTGTCATCCTGCTTATTTAACTTATATACAGAGTATATCATTCGAAATGCAGGGCTGGATGTAGCATAAGCTGGAATGAAGACTGCCGGGAGAAATATCAATAACCTCAGAGACGCAGATGACACCACCCTTATGGCAGAAGTGAAGAAGAAACTTGACCAAAGTGAAAGAGGAGAGTGAAAAGTTGGGTTAAAGCTCAACATTTAGACAACTAAGATCATTGCATCTGGTTCCATCAGTTCAGTTCAGTTCAGTCACTCAGTCGTGTCCAGCTCTTTGTGACCCCATGAATTGCAGCACGCCAGGCCTCCCTGTCCATTACCAACTTCCTGAGTTTACTCAAACTCATCTCCATTGATTCAGTGATGCCATTCAGCCATCTCATCTTCTATTGTCCCCTTCACTTCCTGCCCCCAATCACTCACAGCATCACAGTGAGTGAACTCTTCACATGAGGTGGCCAAAGTATTTGAGTTTCAGCTTCAGCATCAGTCCTTCCAATGAACATCCAGGGCTGATCTCCTTTAGGATGGACTGGTTGGATCTCTTTGCAGTCCAAGGGACTCTCAAGAGTCTTCTCCAACACCAAAGTTCAAAAGCATCAATTCTTCGGCACTTAGCTTTCTTCATAGTCCAACTCTCACATCAATACATGACCACTGGAAAAACTGTAGCCTTGACTAGACGGGCTTTTGTTGGCAAAGTAATGTCTCTGCTTTTCAATATGCTATCTAGGTTGGTCATAACTTTCCTTCCAAATGACCTGCCTCTTGAGAAACTTATATGCAGGTCAGGAAGCAACAGTTAGAACTGGACATGGAACAACAGACTGGTTCCAAATAGGGAAAGTAGTATGTCAAGGCTGTATATTGTCACCCTGGTCCCATCACTTTATGGCAAATAGATGGGGAAACAATGGAAATAGTGACTGACTTTATTTTTGTGGGCTCCAAAATCACTGCAGTTTTTGACTGAAGCTATGAAATTAAAAGATGCTCACTTCTTGGAAGAAAAGCTATGACCAGCCTAGACAGCATACGAAAAAGCAGAGACACTGCTTTGCCAACAAAGGTTGATCTAGTCAAAGTTATTGTTCTTCCACTAGTCATGTATGGATGTGAGAGCTGGCCTATAAAGAAAACCGAGTGCCGAAGGATTGATGCTTTTGAACTGTGGTGTTGGAGAAGACTCTTGAGAGTCCCTTGGACACAAGGAGATCAAACTAGTCCATCCTAAAGGAAATCAGCCTTGAATATTCATTGGAAGAACTGACGCTGAAGTTGAAACTACAATACTTTGGCCACATGATGTGAAGAACTGATCATTGGAAAAGACCCTGATGTTGGGAAAGATTGAAGGCAAGAGAAGCAGGGGATGACAGAGGATGAGATGGTTGGATGGCATCACTGACTGGATGGATATGAGTTTGAGCAAGCTTTGGGAAATGGTGATGGACAGGGAGGCCTGGTGTGCTGCAGTCCATTGGGTCATAAAGAGTTGGACATGACTGAGCAACTGAACTGAACTAAGGATTATATAATTTTGAAATTACTTTTTAGGTAACTTGTAAAAAGTGTTCAGGGTCATTAAAAATTCTTGTGTTTTTAACTTTTTCCAACAATATATATTAAATATTTCTTTTTAATGTTTCAATTAATTCTTCTATGTACTTAATCTCATAAATACTATAAACTAAATTCATAGATGTAATAAAACGTAAGGCTTCTCAAATGTTTCTGGAGTATAAATTAGTAAATTTCTACATATAGATTAGTAAATTTCTAAAGAAAAAAGTAAATCTGTAGGATTACTCTAAGATGTTGTCTGTTAGTTGTTGTTTTTTTCTTATTTCTCTGAGCATCCTATATTGTTGACCTAAAATAAGTATACCCCCGATATATCTCCAGCAAAGGTGAGTTTATTCAAGATTAATACAAAAATGCAAATCGAGTTATGCAACCATGGTTAGACACTTGCAAGTCCCCACGAGGTAAGGAACGAACACTCGGTTTTTAGGGAAAGGAAATCATGTTGGGAAGGCTACTATAAACAGAGTCAGTAGTTTTTCCACTAGCTGAATCCTTCGCAGGAAAGAAAGGAGTCTTCCTCCTTCCTAGTGGGCTCCAGTATCATGCTATGCTGTGCTGTACTTAGTCTCTCCATCCAGTCTGACCCCTTCTGACCCCATGAACTGCAGCCTGTCAGGTTCCTCTGCCCATGGGGATTCTCCAGGCAAGAATACTGGAGTGGGTTGCCATGCCCTCCTCCAGGGGATCTTCCCAACTCAGGAACTGAACCAAGGTATTGCAGATGGATTCTTTACCATCTGAACCACCAGGAAAGCCCCTCTAGTATCACAGCAGGACATAATAACCATCCCCTCTGTCTCTTCAGTCTATTTATTTGAGGGTTGTGTTTATTAATCTTTTTTGTAATTCCCCCTGTGGAACAAGATCTTTCTCTGAAAGTTTATCACCTGGAACACTAAAGAACACACTATAGAAATCAATCATAGTCATAAACTTACTTTTGGTAGGAATGGATATTAGTAATGTAGGAGAGTTAGGAACAATATGTTGAGAAACAACCATGGTGTTTATTGCTTGGATGTCCTGGACAACATCCACTGTCAGCCCTTAGGTTTTTTCATCAGTAAAATGGGAGTTTTCCAGGCTAATATAAGGGACAATGAGGCCTTGAATTATATAATCTTCTATTATGGGCTCTATGTCCTGAAGGACTTCTTTAGTTATAGGTTATTGAGTAATTCTAGGAAGAGATTTCCTTTTGAAATCCCTGAAAAGATGTCCTTTTCATTAAAGGGGACTGAAATGCTAAAGTAGGAAGTCAAGAAACACCTAGAGTAACAGGTAAATTTGGCCTTGGAATGCGGAATAAAGCAGGGAAAAGATTAATAGAGTTTTGCCAAGAAAATGCACTGGTTATAGCAAACACCCTCTTCCAACAACACAAGAGGAGACTCTACACATGGACATCACCAGATGGTCAACACAAAAATCAGACTGATTATATTCTATGTAGCCAAAGATGGAAAAGCTCTATACGGTCAACAAAAACAAGAGCAGGAGCTGACTGTGGCTCAGATCATGAACTCCTTATTACCAAATCCAGACTTAAATTGAAGAAAGTAGGGAAAACCATTACACCATTCAGGTATGACCTAAATCAAATCCCTTATGATTATACAGTGGAGGTGAGAAGTAGATTTAAGGGCCTAGATCTGATAGATAGAGTGCCTGATGAACTATGGAATGAGGTTCGTGACATTGCACAGGAGACAGGGATCAAGACCATGGGAAAGAAATGCAAAAAAGCAAAATGGCTGTCTGGGGAGGCCTNCACCAACAGTCTAAGAGAGCTCCCTTTTCTCCACACTCTCTCCAGCATTTATTGTTTGTAGATTTTTGGATAGCGGCCACTCTGACCGTGTGAGATGGTACTCCATTGTGGTTTTGATTTGCTTTCTCTGATAATGAGTTGTATGTTGAGCATCCTTTCATGTGTTTGTTAATCATCTGTATATCTTCTTTGGAGAACTGTTTAGTTTTTTGGCCCATTTTTTGATTGGGTCATTTATTTTTCTGGAATTGAGCTGTAGGAGATGCTTGTATATTTTGGGGATTCGCTGTTTGTCAGTTGCTTCATTTGCTATTATTTTCTCCCATTCTGAAGCCTGTCTTTTCACTTTGCTTATAGGTTCCTGGATTGTACAAAAGCTTTTAAGTTTAATTAGGTCCCATTTGTTTATGTTTGTTTTTACTTCCATTACTCTGGGACGTCGGTCATAGAGGATCCTGGTATGATTTTATGTGGGAGAGTGTTTTGCCTTTGTTTTCCTGTCGGAGTTTTATAGTTTCTGTTCATACGTTTACCTGTTTAATCCATTTTGAGTTTATTTTTGTGTATGGTGTTAGAAAGTGTTCTAGTTTCATCCTTTTACAAATGGTTGACCAATTTTCCCAGCACCACTTGTTAAAGAGTTTGTCTTTTCTTCATTGTATATTCTTGCCTCTTTTGTCAAAGGTAAGGTTTCCATATGTGCGTGGATTTATCTCTGGACTTTCTATTTTGTTCCATTGATCTATATTTCTCTTAAAATTTCAAACCCTAGCTTTCGAACAATATTGAAAACAGGGGGATTAAAAAAATTACCAACACCTTTTTGGATATTTTCTTTATTTAAAAGATAGCAAATGGTAGTTTATTTTTTTAAATAAATTGTGTACAGTTTAGAAATATTTTCCATATACACTATTCTTGGGCATTTACTTACAATAGTAAATATTCAGAGCACTTCACGATATTCTACAATGACATTTTAAAGTTTATTTTCCAGTCTATTCTGATCTATTGTGTACATCTGTTTTTGTGCACATTAAGAAAAATGTCAAAGTGGTTTAGTATTATATTTTCATTACAAAAGGTAAGCTTCCATAAAGGAACAACTGTGAAAAAGATCAAACAGTATCAATTTTCTGTTTTATTGCCCTCCAAAGCAACCTGTGGAATTAAATAATTGCAATTGTAAATGATCAATCAGCTGAGACATATTAAAAACTCTTAATAAGACTAACAAAAGAAGATACAATTGGCCAACAAAATGGCCAGAGATGTATTGATCTTAGTTTTAAAATCATTACTTGCTCAATGACAGATATAAATATTCCACTCTTTCATTAAATGTATTCAATAAATACTTATGGTCTTCCCAGTGGTCATGTATAGTTTGAGACCTGGACTGTAAAGAGGGAAGAATGCCAAAGAAGTGATACCTTCGAACTGTGGTGCTGGAGAAGACTCCTGAAAGTCCCTTGGACAGCAAGGAGATCAAACCAATGAATCTTAAGGGAGATCAACCCTGAATTTTCACTGAAAGGACTGATGCTGAAGCTAAAGCTCAAGCACCAATGTTTTGGTCATCTGATGTGAACAGACAACTCATTGAAAAAGTCCCTGATGCTGGGAAAGATTGAGGGCAGCAGGAGAAGAGGACATCAGAGGATGAGATGGCTGGACGCAATCACCGATGCAATGGACATGGGCAACTTGGGAAAACTCTGGGAGATAGTAAGGGACAGGGAAGCCTGGGGTGCTGCAGTCCATGGGGGTCACAAAGAGTTGGATATGACTGGGCGACCAAACAACAACAGCGAATATTTATTTAGCAGCCAACAGGTGTTAGGCACTAGTCATTTGGGATCTAGAGTGAGACATTTTAATAGCATAATGAAGGGTGGCTTATCTAAAAAAGTTACCTGGAGCAGGCCTCAAAAGAAAGTAAATGAATAAGCCAAGCCATGGGGATGAACTCTGCAGGCAGAGAAGATGCCTAAAGCAAAGGGCCCCTCTGTGGACTGTGCCTGCCAGGAACAGTGAGGAAGTCAAGGAAGTGGACATAAAGTGAGGTGTTAGGTGGTGAATTTGCAGGAGTCAACAAGAGAATGCATGGTCTGACCTAACTTACTCTGTGTGTGTGTGTTTAGATCTGTTTAATCAGAAAGGGGGTAGGAAAATTAGCAAGGTGTATATGTGTGTTTGTTCTTATTCTTGCCTACTTACAGTGCTAAATTCTTTATCTGATTCTTGGACTTCCCTGATAGCTCAGTTGGTAAAGAATCCACCAGCAATGCAGGAGACCCCAGTTGGATTCCTGGGTTAGAAGATCTGCTGGAGAGGGGATAGGCTACCCACCCCTGTATTCTTGGACTTTCCTTGTGGCTCATTTGGTAAAGAATCCACCTGCAATGCGGGAAACCTGGATTCAATCCCTCCGTTAGGAACATCCCCTGGAGAAGGGAAAGGCTACCCACTCTAGTATTCTGGCTTAATGAATTCCATCATCTGTATAGTCCATGAGGTGACAAAGAGTCTGACATGAATGAGCCACATTTACTTTCAATTTGATTTAGTTAAAGAACTCTCTGTGTTAGAAATTTTCTCTTTTACATGTGAAGATATGGTCTTCAGATTCTGGTGTGGTTTTTTTTTTCTTGCCTCCTAAACACATCCTCTTACTACCTGCCAAAACAGTCCTTCTAGGATCCCAGGGAGGCCAATGAGAAGTCCTAAATAATGCCTTCAAGGCAGCATGGTGTAGACAGGGTGTGAAAATTGGCCCCAGATGTATCTGGGTTTGAATCCCAGTGTCACTACTAGTTAGCTAAAATGACACTCACAGAGCTCTACAAATATTTCAGATGATCATAGGTTTCATTGTCTATGAAATGAGTGTAGTAATTTCATGTATGTAAAGATGGGCTTCCCAGATGGTACAGAGGTGCAGAAGCGGCCTTTCAATGTAGAAGAGGCAAGAGACTCCAGTTCAGTCTCTAGTCTGGGAAGATCCCCTGGAGAAGGAAATAACTGCCCACTCTAGTATTCTTGCCTGGAGAAATCCATGGACAGAGGAGCCTTATGGGCTACACTCCATGGGACCGCAAAGAGACGGACCTTACGGGCACACAGTTAAAAAGGAAGCTAGCCTAGAATCGCCAGATGTAGATAATATCAATTCCTTTCTTCTCCTTACCTTAACTAGAGATAAAGGACATCAGGTGATTTGACCAACCTGCTTTGGGGAAATTGATGGAGAAAAAGAGCATGTGTGGGACTGCCCTGTGAGGCAAAGCCCCCTTGTTGGAGGAGAGTTGAGGTGTGTGGTCTGATCCTTTGCAGGGTTTGTGGTTCAAGGACTGAAAAGAACTAATGTAAGGGCAGATTTTATTCAAGATTGGTGGAGGTGGAGGTGGGGTGGGTAGTCACATTCTGAAGGTTGAACTAGCAGATGTGAAATGGGAAGTGAAAGAAAGTGAGCGATTAATCATGATTATCAGCTTTTTGTCAAGAAAAACCTGTAAGGAGTCTATGGAACTCTGAAGTGAGGCAGCTTGCAGCAAAGAAAGATCCCTTCTCTGGAGTTGATGGCACCCTTGAATATGACTCACATGTTCCAGGCAGAAGATTTGGGAGCCCCAACAAATTGGCATTTAAATAGGAAACCAAAACGCATGAATTGCGTATAGAACAAGATGAAGTCATTTTCATTTTCTATTAGATTGTAATACTGTAAGAATATCTAAGGGTGTTATTCATTTCAAGAAAAACAATAATATTCTAACAGACATATTCATGAAGAATAGTATTATGGGAATGAGAGGAAAGTAAAACTAAAACAGGATATTATTTGAATAATAATTTGTAAATTTTATGTAAGCACTCTTTCTCTAGATGCCTTGGACTATTAACTTTTTCTCTTTTCACTTTCTTTGCACTTATATTTATAACATGAACCACTGACAGGACTGAGTTTGTTGTTGTTTAGTTGCTAAGTCGTGTCCAACTCTTTGCGACGCCAAGGACTGTAGCCCACCAGGCCTTTCTGTTCATGGGATATCCCAGGCAAGAATACTGGGGTGGGTTGTCTTTTCCTTCTCCAGGAGATCATCCTAACCCAGGGATCAAACCCACATCTCCTAAATTGTCAGGTGGTTTCTTTACCTCTGAGTCGGCAGGGAAGCCCTGAGAATGAGTTCAATGAGTAGTTCATTGGAATTGGAAGTCACAGGAAAAACATACCAAAAATAATAATAATAATAATAATAAGATTTATAGGTATGTACACCGTTGTCTCTAGATTATTTCACTTGTTATATTCATTGTAAATATAAACTATATAAATAGCTAAAGTAATTTAGATTCAAAGATGTTTGCGAGTCTAGGGCTGCCATCACCGAATACCACAGACCCGGTTGTTTAAAAGACCGAACACTCTTCTTTCATCTTCTGAAGGCTGGGATTTGTGGTCGCGTTGGATTTTCTTGAGCAGTCCATCCTTGGCTTTGAGATGACTGCCTTCTCCTTGGGTTCTCGCATGGCTTTCTCTCTGGGTAGATACAGAATTAAGACTGCAACAGAAAAGTGTAGGATGATAATATTAAGTTCAGAACACTCACATGGATATTAAACAATACAACTGGGATTTTCTTTCTCCCAGACTCCACAAATCAAGCTGTGCTTGTGTAGTGTTTGACATCAGACTGAGGTCTGAGACTAGAGATAAAAGTAGGACCGTACATTGGGAAGGGAGCAGGGGTCACTTGAATGAACAGTCTTATGTAATGGAGATATATAAATGCTGATACTGAAATTATTGCTTGGTTTGCTTTGAGTCAAATTACCTGTAGGCCATTGAAAAATGTGATTATTTTTTGAATTAATATTTAACTTTTCTTGAAATATAGTTGATTTACAATGTTGTGTTCATTTCAGGTATGCAGCAAAGTGATTCAGTTTTATACACACACACACATGCACACACACACACACACACACACACACACACACACACACATATATCTTCATGCATATCTGTGGGCTTTCCTGGACTTTCCTTTGGAAGTAAAGAATCCGCCTGCCAATGCAGGAGATGAAGATTCAAGTCCTGGATGGGGAAGGTGCCCTGGAGAAAGAAATGGTAACCACCGATAACCACTAGTTTGGTCTCTCTACGTATGAGTCTGCTTCTTTTTTGTTACATTCACTAGTTTGTTGTGTTACTGATATTTCACACATAAGTGATATCATTCAGTATCTGTCTTTCTCTGATTTATTTCACTGAGCATAATACCTTCCAAATCTATCCATGTTGCTACAAATGACATATTTTAATTTTTATGGTTGAGTATTATTCTATTGTATGTCTGTGAATACACACACACACACACACACACACACACACACACACACACACACATAACATCTTTATCCATTCATTGGCTGATGGATATTTAGGGTACTTTCATATCTTAGCAACTGTAAATAATACTGCTTTGAACAGTGGTCTTCATGTACTTTTTTGATATAGTGGTTTTGGTTTTCTTCAAATATATACTCAGGAGTAGAACTGCTAGATCATATGGTATCTCTATTTTTATTTTGTTGAGGAACATTATACTGTTTTCTGTAGTGTCTGTTGCAATTTACATACCCACCAACAGTGTGGGAGGGTTCACTTTTCTCAGTATCCTCAGCAACATTTGTTTTGTGTATACCTCACTGTTTGTTTGTTTGTTTTTAATCTGCATTTCCCTGATGATTAATGATGCTGAGCATCTTTTCATGCGTTGCTATTGAGTATTTTTAAACGGATATGTACAGGTATAAATCTTAACACCTATGCAATTTCTTTTATGTTTCACCCACTTAGATGTGGGTCTAGGCCCTTTCCTTTAACAAGAGTTGATACAGAGTGATGAGGGCTTACTTACCACTGACAGATGTCCTGGAAATACACTGTGTAATGCCCACAGTAAAGCCTGAAAAGGCCATGAGCCACTCAGGTCAATCTCCTGTTGGAGCCCTCCACCACCCCTAGTGACCTCTGCGGTTCTGCCCTGAAGGAGGAAGCCCAGGCCTCGTGGGGAGGCTTCCTGAAGCTTTGACAGCAAACCCAGCTTCAGCTGCAGACGTGGCAGTGACATCACCTCCAGAGGAGTCCAGCTCCTAGTGTTAGTATCAGCCCCAACTGGTGAGTCTCCTTTCCTGAGACCCCAGCATCCTAGAGCAGAAATAGCCATCCCCACTGCACCGTCTGAATTCCTCACCTTGGGACCAAAGTGGGTGTCACATGCCATGACATCGGGGTTAGTTTATAAAAATATTTTATATTAAAAGCAACAAGAAAAACACACTTGTGGAAAATTCACAGGTTACAACAGAACATACATTAAAATCTGTTTCCTTCCTTCCATATTCTGTAGCCTTCTAGATGCTTTCTCTGGAAGTAATGTTATTTTTTCCAGACTTCTTAATGAAACTAACAGATAGTGCTGACACTCTGACATGCATGTTTCTAAGAGCTTTACCTACATCTACTCATTTGCTCTTCGTTCACCATGAGTTCTCAGGGTGTAGCTGGAAGGGAAGTCTTCTGCTTCCTTCTGATTTCCTTCCAAAACTGGGTGTCTGAACTGATGTCCTTTACTCCTTTTGAATTATATTCCTCCAATATATTTGAAAATACAGTCCGTAGGGATTTGCCTGGAAGTCTAGTGTTTAGGATTTCCCCTTCCAAAGTAAGGGGAGTAGGTTGTGGGTACAATCTCTAGTCAGGAACTAAGATCCTACATGCCTGGGAGCCAAAAATCCGAAAACATAAAAAACAACTAAGCAATATGGTAACAAATGCAATACATACTTTAAAAATCTTATTAAAATGAAATAGATTCCCTAATTCTTTTTTTTTAAATTTTATTCCTGAGTTTCCTTACTTATACACACACACACACACACACACACACACACACACACACACACACACACACACAGATTTTCCATCAAGCCGGGAAGCACTAAAATTGTTCATTTAGAATAACAATATTACCTGTTATTTTCCACCCTTGGTTCATATCTCAGTTGGGTAATTTTTGGAAATAATTTGACACCATCTTAATTATTGTTTCATTTCATCAAGGACCCACTTAATCTGTTAGTTCAGCTGTTTGGAGGTGAGGTGAGTCAGCATTCAAGGACTTCCCTAGTGGCTCACACAATAAAGAATCTACCTTCAGTGCAAGAGACACAGGTTCAATCCCTGGGTTGGGAAGACCCCTGAGGAGGGGAATGGCTACCCACTGCAGTATTCTTGCCTGGAGAATCCCATGGACAGAGAGACTGGCCGGCAATAGTCCACTGAGTTGCAAAGAGCTCAACATGATTGAGTGACTAACACTTTCACCCTTTTTTTTTTTTCCCCAGTAACAATAAGGCTTTGTACTACACCTGGGCCTCCCAGATGGCTGAGTGGTATAGAATCCGTCTGCCTGCCATTGCAGGACACACAGGAGACATGAGTTCCATCCCTGGGTTGGGAAGATCCCCTGGAAAGGAAATGGCAACCCACTCCAGTATTCTTGCCTTGAAAATCCCATGGAAGGAGGAACCTGGTGGGCTAAAGTCCATGGGTTTCAAAGAATCAGATGCTATTGAACACAGAGGTACATACATACAGGTTCCATACCTTGTAAAGGCACCTACTTTGTTTTAAATGGGGTAACTTTTGGAGAAGGAAATGGCAACCCTCTCCTATATTCTTGCCTGGAATATCCGATGGACGGAGGAGCCTGGTAGGCTAGAGTCCATGGGGTCACAAAGAGTTGAACCTGACTGAGTGACTTCACTTTCACTTTTTCATCTTTCTCTTAAAGTTTTCACGTCTGTGTTGTAAGGGGCTGGTCACTTGTCATCCTATAGCCACTGTTCATGACCATGAGATTGGGGAGTGTTTAGGCGTTGAATTGTGACCCAGAACACACATTGAATCCTAGAGTTTTGGGTTGTCTAAAATTCTTCATGTAGAAAAACAATACACTTTCACCTAACCTATAGCTGAAAAGACGGTGAAGTGTTTTTTGTTACTTGTTCAGTGAGTAGCCAGGCTTTACACACAATAACAGATAAATTATTAAATGAATTGGCAGATATTGAGAGATAAGTAAGTCTGTACATATAGGTGCATATGGAGAACAGGAAGTAATATATGTAAAGGAGAGAAGGATTTACATAATTTGAAAAGTACATGCATTTTACAATAAGAATATGACATTTTGCAATTGAATTTCAATTAATGCTTTTTATTTCAACTGAAACATATTTTAAATGATTTCATCTAGAAATAGCTGGTTACTTAGAAATCTTAGAAATGATTGGAAATGACATACGTACAGGAATAGAATTCATTTCATTGTCAACATGTTAGCCTTGTTCCTCTTCACCCTGAGATGTTCACAAACAACTATTATTTGGGGGGCATGCATTTTTCTCTCATATACATTATTTTCTTAATCAGAGAGGAATCTGTGAACCTAGGATTCAATTTTCGAAATAAAATATTACTTTGAAAAGCCCAGTTTGTCCATAGAAACACAGTCTCTGGACAGTAGCAGTTGGACTCATCCTATGCAGAGTCCAGTTCACTCTGAAAGTTCTGTGATGAATCGTCTCCACTCTAACGTGATAATGCACATTCTGCACCAGGTGTCGCTTTGTGAGCTGAGAGATTCACATATGGCGTCAAGTGAGAAGAGCTCACCTTCAACTTTGAGAGTGAAAATGGGCAACTTTAACTGTTGTTCTTGCGGAAGGATCAGAGAAGAGGTCACCTTCAACCTTAGGAGGGAAAATGGGCAACCTGAACTGCTGTTCTGGAGGTAGATTCCTACTGATCCTCTGTAGGCTGTTTCTTCAAATGGGCTAGTTAACTGTAATTGACTTTTTTTCCTCTTTTTTTTTTTCATTTCCATCGTTTTACAGATATATAAATGTATTTTATAGTTTTGGTTTTGGTTTATTCCTTAATTTATATATTTTTTTGTTCTGCTGTCAGATTAAATATCTTCCTAAATTAGAAAAATGTACAATTGCCTAGTGACAGTTTTGTACACACTTTTCCATAAAAAAAAAAGGAAAGAACAGAAGCAGGAGAACCATGAGGTCTCCCCAAGAATGGATATTGCACCAAAATGGGATTACAGCTCCACAGACAGGAGGGTCATAGGTCTCTATCGTTGAAAGCTGACATGCATTTTAGTGTTTCTTTTTCCCCATCTGTTAGGTTATCATTGGTTAATATGTAGAAACTGTTCCTCATTTCTTTCCTGCTCCTCTCCTTTGCTCTCCTTCATTCAACAAAGAGAATAATTCAATGGCAGCTCAGTACATAGTTACTAACCTCCCACATACATAGGCTCCACCTTGTGTCCCCATGAAAATAAAAGAAAAACAGAACACTGAGGGATTGGTGAGCAGCCTCTCTAGTGTCCTCACAGCTACTCTATGTCTCACTAGTTCCCCGGGAGGACCTGGTGGAGGAACCCCACTGGAGCTGGAATGAGGAACAGGATCTGAGTACCCTGAAGGTATGGTCACCTCTCTTTATCTGGGATAAGACCGTTGCTTCACTTCTTTCTTTTTTATTCAGTCAGATACAATTATAGTAGTCTGACAATGCACATTATCACTGATGCATGCAGTTTACTTGGTTTCTATAATATTGAAGATACATCAATGATCAACACAGACCTGATTCAAAAGGACATTTTAAAACAAAAGCATCAGTACTACTGTATAACAGTAGGTAATTTCCTCAGCAGAAATTTTTCCTCTTTGAAAAAGAATTTTGTAATGGTTGGTCAAATGGAAACTGAGAGATCTTGCATGAAATAGGTCACCCTTCTCAACAGAGGAGACTTTCTATTTTCTCTTGGGGCCATTTACTTAAGGAGTTTTAGTTTCCTGAGAAGAAAAATCAGAGAACAGAAAATGTAGTACAGAGAATAAAAGATGCTGACACCCAAATGTAGTACAGAGAATAAAAGATGCTGACACCCTCACTGTTTTCTTGTGTGTCATCACAGGTTTATGAAACAGCCAAAGAGATGTCTTCATATTCAGGGATATACATCCCTCTGCTCAGATACAATCTAATTGGTGAAGGTGGGCTCTAGGCTCCCTCAATTTGGGGAAAAGCCCTGAATTTGGGTCTTACAGGTGGTGAGACGAAGAGATTGACCTTGCAGAAAAAAAGTGCTGGCCCAGTTCTAGTGTCTCCAAAAGAAACTGCATCATTTAGATGGTGTGGGATTCTGTGAAGCAGGGTGTTTTGAGGTTGGCATGTGTTGAAACCACATAGTATGACTGAATCTGCCTCTCTGTATTTTCTCAGTTCATTCTTGAATGAACTTAATGAGAAAATTTCCACAGTACCTTCAGTTAAAACGTGCACCATATTATGTGTCCAACAATGAAGTCTCTTCATCCAGCTGGTTCTTGATGTTTTGGCATCTCAGGGCTGTTTCTTTTCACCTTCTGGATGAAACTTCCTGTGAAATGCATTATAATGGAGAGCTGTCGACATCTTGCCGGCAGAAGACCACCCGGGAACTAATAGTACTTGATCCACAATTCAATCCTCTGGTCCCCTTCCTCACCAGATGCCTAGCAAGGCCTCCTGAATCCAGGGTGGACTTAGGAAGATCTGCAGTTTGATGTGCACTGAAAACCCCCAACAGGCTGGTGGTGTGTACAAATATCTCTATTTAACTGAGACCTAGAAGCTCAGCAGAGCATGATGACCATCCTGATGGACTAGATTCAAATTGCATTTAGGAGAAGCAGGTATTTGGGAAAGACATATGGATCCCTCTTTGCCTCAGTTCCCTGTCCTGAGTTAGAGAAATGTTAACATGGCCTATTTTTAGTATCATGAGGCCAAGAATGATTAAATACAGGGAAAATATTAGAAAAATAAAGGAGGGACTTCCCAGGCAGTCCAGTGGGTAAGAATCTGCCTTGCAACCCAGGGGACGGTGTTTGATTTCTGCTTGGCAAACTCCGGTCCCACGTGCTTCGGAGTAACTAAGCCCACGTGTTGCAACTACTGAGCTCAAGCACCACAGCTAGAGAGTCAGTGCCCTGCAACGAAAGATCTGCACAATGTGATGAAGATGCTGTGTGCCACAGCTAAGACCCGATGCAGAAAATAAATAAATGATAGAGAGACAAATAAATAAAAAAGTGGAGGACTGGTGCTTCATAATTTCTCTGTAACTGTTCAACACTGAATGATGGCAAGAAGATGGAACTTCAATAGTGGTTGAAAGCAGAGAGGGAAAGCCACCTGATGCGGAGCACTGACTAATTGGCAAAGGCCCTGATATTGAGCAGGACTGAAGGCAGGAGAAGGGGACAACTGAAGGGTTAATGCGGACACTGTGGGGAAAGTGGAGATATGCATGCAAGCCGGTCTCTCTGCTCAAGGCTAAACATGCTGGCAAGCGTTCTGCCAAGGAGTCTGGACACAGCCTGGAGTTTAATGATCCATTGTTAATGAGACTTTGCAAAGGTTTCACTCCCCTTGCTGTATGGTAACATGTATGCACCTGTGCTATGCTGAAAAGGCTTATTCATAAGGTCTGGAATGCTTTCTGGGGGATATATATAATAAACCGCCATTATGAGGCACAGCAGTTTTTTCCTCTGGCCAGAGTGTATGTGTGTCTATGTTCGTCTTGTGTGTTTTATGTCATTTTGTTTGAAATCTCCAGTAATCAACAGCTGGCGCCCAGTGTGGGGCTCAAGTGAAACCGAAAGGGTGAGTAACCCCAGGGGGATTTTAAAATCCATAGCAGGGGAACTTTCGGAAAAATCATAGGGAATTCCTCACCCTGGCAGGCAGGGAAACTTTCAAAAATATCATGGGGAATTCTTCACCCTGGCAGGCAGGGAATCATCATCATTACGGGCACAATACATGGAGTTAGTCCAAGGACTTCTCCACTCCATAGGCGTTAAGGCTTCGACTTATCGATTGAGTGAGCTCTTTGGCTTGGTGGAGAAATATTGTCATTGGTTTCATTCTCAAACAAAGTTACAGTTAAATTTGAAAAAATGGAAAATAATTCAACAGGAATTGAAAAAGCATCAGAAGGGTAATGTGATCCCTTTGAAGTTACGGACTTTATGTAATGCTATAACACAGGCTTTGCCCTTGCTTTCTACTGATAGTAAAACTAAGTCTAATGCTTCAAGGAGGGGAGAAGTAATTTATGAGGATGTGCCAGACGTTGGTGGGACTTCTGCATTGCCTGTAGGCAAGGATGCAAATGAACCTCCTCCTGTAAATGATGAAACATCTGATAGTTCAGAATCGGATTCGGAGGCTTCTTCGGTTTCGTCAGAAGGGGGCAAAGAGATTAAAGAAATGATTCATTTATTCCAGGAGTGGTGGAAATCCCATAAGAAGGAAAAGAAATCTACCCCTTCTGCTTCTCTTGTCCTCGCTACGGTTAATTGGCCCGATGTGGGCAGGGAACATTGTTGGTTCTCCTTTCCTTTGTCTGTGCTTCAGGATGATGACATATCTGCTCCCCCTGGTGGTTTTATCGATTCTCCACGATTATTTCCCATCCAGAGACAGCAAGATGACAATGTGATAAATGTTCAATATACTCCTTTGAAATATAAATTTTTTAAAGATCTTAAAGCTGCCGTGGCACAGTACGGTCCTCAATCTCCCTTTGTTTTGGCTATGCTGGAGTCATTGGAAAAAGCAAATTGATCATTCCCTTAGATTGGGAATCTATTGCCCAAGCTGTCTTGGAGGGTTCTCAATGGTTGCAACTTCGTAGCTGGTGGGAAGAAGCTAAAAAACAGGCTCGGATCAATGAAGGACAGAATCCCCCTGGTCCTCTCGAGGACAAACTAATGGGAGAGGGCCAATATTGGGCTTTAAGAGAACAGGCTCAATACTCTGATCAGGACTTACAACAAGTCCGCCAGGTTTTTTTATGAGCTTTGCGCACCCTGTGGTGCTTACTGGCCACGCCCAGCCCTCCTTTGTTAAAACAATGCAAGGCCCCAGTGAGCCATATACTGATTTGCTAACAAGATTGAGGGTAGCTGTGGAACAAGCTGTAGGGAGGGGTGAGATTTCAGAGATATTACAAACTTTAGCATTACAAAATGCAAATCCTGAATGCAAGCTTTTACAGAGACCATTAAAAGGACAGGGTGCATCTGTGGCTGAATGTATCAGAGCCTGTTCGGGAGTAGGAGCGACAGAGCATCAGGCTAATGTTTTTGCTACAGCCTTAGCCAAGGCTGTGAGACCACATAAGGGAGGTAACTGCTTCCATTGTGGAAAACCTGGTCATATGAAAAAAGAGTGTCAGAAATTAAAAGCTGATCAAGGTGCTATTCCTAAAGACAGATCCCTTGCTGGAAAAAATAAGACTCCTCCTAGACCTTGCCGTCGGTGCGGAAAGGGGTTTCATTGGACTAATGAATGCAAATCTAAAACATAAAATGGGCAACCCGATACCGGGAAACTCTCCTGCGGGCCTAAGTCCTTGGGGCCCAGGAACAATACCGGGACTTCTCCTCCTTGCCCTCCTCCCATCCCATCTGCCCCAACCCTGTTCCCTCCCAACAACTGTTATGAGTTGATGCCCCATTAAAAGGTCCTCAGATGATGATTTCGGATTTGCGGTCTGCTACTTCAGGGAGTGCTGCTACTGCTGATTTGCCACTAGCTGAAAATGTTCTTTTGTCACCAGGGGGAGGCATTTACAAATTAAAAACAAATGTGTTTGGACCACTGCCTAAAGACACTTTTGGCTTGATATTAGGCCGTAGCAGTGCGGCTTTGAGAGGTCTAACCATAATTCCTGGGGTAATAGATTCTGACTATGTTGGGGAAATTTTAATTATGTTTTCTACTTCTACCACGCTTTCATTGTTAGGTGGGGAACGTATTGCTCAAATACTTCTCATACCTTATCACCCCTTCTTGGCTCTTCTAATGAATGCACAGGAGGATTTGGAAGTACTGGGNTAATTATGTTTTCTACTTCTACCACGCTTTCATTGTTAGCTGGGGAACGTATTGCTCAAATACTTCTCATACCTTATCACCCCTTCTTGGCTCTTCTAATGAATGCACAGGAGGATTTGGAAGTACTGGGCGACATATATTTTTGGAAATGCTTATCAAAGATTCTTGCCCTGTTCTTTCCTTAATTATACAAGGAAACAACTTTGAAGGCCTAGTAGACACAGGGGCCAATGTTTCAGTCATTTCTTTTCAACAATGGTCCCAAGATTGGAAAAAAGAAAAAAGCTCTCTAATGCTGATGGGCTCCATTGCAGATGTCTGGAAGAGTGCCCATCCCTTACAATGCCAATTTCATAATGGAAGATCAGTGTTTGTTACCTTTTATATTGTAAACATACCTATTAATATGTGGGGAAGAGACCTCCTCTCTCCTTTGGGGGCTTCTGTAACCATTCCATCGGAAAACTAATAGCCACTGCTCAAATTCCTCGAGCACTCACATTAAAATGGATAACTAATACTCCAAAATGGGTTGAGCAGTGGCCATTACCACAAATAAAGCTCGAAGCATTAGAACAATTAGTACAAAAACAACTCCAACTTAGTCATATAGAGCCTTCTACTTCCCCTTGGAATTCTCCTGTTTTTGTTATAAAAAAGAAATCTGAAAAATGGAAAATGTTAACTGATTTAAGAGAAGTTAATAAATGTATTGAACCTATGGGAGCATTACAATTGGAACGCCCCTCTCTAGCTCTTATTCCTCAGAATTGGTCCTTAATTGGTGCTAGATCTTAAAGACTGTTTTTTTTGTTTTTTGTGGTTTTTTTTTTTACCATTCCCTTACAATTAAAAGATAGAGATAAATTTGCTTTTACAGTTCCTGTTCTTAATCATGCTCAGCCTGTTAAGCNATTGGAAAAGACTCTGATGCTGGGAGGGATTAGGGGCAGGAGGAAAAGGGGACGACAGAGGATGAGATGGCTGGATGGCATCACAGACTAGATGAACCTGAGTCTGAGTGAATTCCGGGAGATTGTGATAGACAGGGAGGACTGGCGTGCTGCGATTCATGGGATCGCAAAGAGTCAGACATGACTGAGCAACTGAACTGAACTGAACTCTGTTTGTGCTTACTAGCCATATGTCAAAGTTTGCTCACACTTCCCAGTCTACTGCACACACAAAGAACAGCTCAGAGGATGGAGGTGTTGTGGATGAGGACATTAAGTCCTGGAGATACCTGTGGGCCACTTGGGGTGGTCTGTAGATAAAGTGCTCCTACTGGTTTGTGGCCAGACTTTTGATGGTGTTCACAGCACAGTTACTAGTATGTTTAATACTCTCTCTGAATATTACCTGCTGCACTCCCAACCTCTTCCTTTCTTAATCTCCAGTCTTAAAGCTCATTATTCAACTTTCTTGATGAATCAAGATAGAAATGATCCCTTTTGGCAGTATCTTACACAATTAGAAGGAAATGGAAACCCACTCCAGTATTCTTGCTTGGAGAACACCATTGATGGAGAAGCCTGGTGGGCTACAGTCCACGGGGTCACAAAGAGTCAGACATGACTGAGTGACTTCACTTCACTTCACTTTCACTACATAATTAGAGAAGCTGGGTGTTCACTCACATGGTCTTCATTTTCTCTTTTAGAGAAATCACAGAGAAGGATCTCTCAAGGCCCAAGCAATGCTGCCCTCTTCAAGGGATAATATGGGTAAAATACAGCTTTTTTTCTTTTATCCACACCAATCCATCTAAACTCAGATTTTAATTTGGCCAAGCTTCTGGCACCTTTTGGAATCTTGGACGTCCTCAAAGGCTCCCTCAGCATGGGTAATTATCTGAGACGGTGTTTTCCAATGACTCCTGGTTTATAATTGAAAAGGCCCCAAAACTGTTTCAGAGACAACTACAGTTTCTATAGCCAGTAACCAGATCTGTCTACCTATTACTTAAATCATGGGAAGAAAAGACTCCTAGATCCTTGGTATATGGAACTGATCATATGGTTTCCTCACAGGTACTTTTGTTCATGGAAGGATACTTAATTTTTGTTGTTGAGAGGATTTTAAAAAATGAAAATTTTCCTTTGCCACCATGATGCTGACAGTATCATCCCAGTTTTTACTGTACTCTGGAAAAACCATGATCACTGAAACCTGACATTCCATTATAAATGAAAAAATTATATTCCTTAAACACTTTCCCTAAACATTATAATAAACTGAATTAACTAGGTCTTTCTACTGCAAAATGATAGGGAAGCTTATTGCAATCTGTCGGTTCATAATTTAGAAATTAATTTTGGTTCCACATGGCTAGGAACAATTGGTTCTTATGGTGAACACAATGATTATGTTTGTTAGAAATGCAGCACAGTAGTTATCTCTGCTTCCATCAGGTCAGGGGAAATGTTCTTGTGAAGGCTGTGGTTTCCTACCTCTTGTGTGTGTGCGTGGTTTTTATTTTTTTTTTTTTTTTACAATTTGTAAAATGTTCTATTGTTAACCAGTCCATCTGGTTCAAGTCCTTTCCCCGTGCTTTACATGTCCTTTTCACAGATCATTGAAGCTGAATAGACTGTTCCTAGTTTATGTGAATATTCAGGCTGAATTGCATAAATGGCAGTAACCACAAGAGATCATTATATTTCAACTCAGGATTACCTATGCATAAACTATCATAGCATGACTGTTCTAAATATTTTTAAAAGTTGAGAAACTACAATAATGAACCTTTAAAATATTTGAACTTGAGCGGTATTGTTTATATGCTCAACAGAAATTATTTTAATCCTCATGCTGTTTTATAAACTTTAACTTTGAATTGGTGCATGGTTTTGTCTCTTTAGTCTTAGTTTTACCTTTGATTTGTCCTTCCAGAATGTCTTCCAATGTCCTTTGTGTGTCTAATGTTCCCAGTACAGTTTTTTGGTTCAAAACTTTCCACTGGAGTTTTAAATTCATTTGCTCTGATATTTACCAATCTCAAACATATTTTTTAACATTTAATATAACATGTTTTATAGGGACTTTAAAAAATAACTGTACATTTTGAAGCTTCTGTATATATTATTTTGTTAAAAGGAGTTAATCCTTAGGTAATGCCATAGGGTCTTACTATCTTGACAGTGACTATGACAAACTGACAATGCAAAATCCTTTTATTCCAGCTTTACTGAGTTAAAAATGAGAAGTAAAATGTTACGATATCTAGTGTTCAACATGATGATTTATACACACATTGTGAAAGGACTCCCATCACCAAGTTAATAAACACATTTATCACTTCATATATTTGCTTCCTTTTCTTGTGTGAGAACACTGCTGCTGCTGCTGCTAAGTCGCTTCAGTCATGCCTGACTCTGTGCGACCCTACAGATGGCAGCTCACCAGGCTCTTCCATCCCTGGGATTCTTCAGGCAAGAACACTGGAGTGGGTTGCCCTTTCCTTTTCCAGGCATGAAAGTGAAAAGTGAAAGTGAAGTCATTCAGTCGTGTCGACTCTTAGTGACCCCACGGACTGTAGCCCACCAGGCTCCTCCGCCCACAGCATTTCCCAGGCAAGAGTACTGGAGTGGGGTGCCCCTTCAAATAAAAAGTTTCAATTATACAGTATAATATCATCAACTACAATCATGAGGTTATACATTATAGAACTGGACATGGAACAGACTGGTTCCAAATAGGAAAAGGAGTACGTCAAAGCTGTGTATTGTCACCCTGCTTATTTAACTTCTATGCAGAGTACATCATGAGAAACGCTGGGCTGGAAGAAACACAAGCTGGAATCAAGATTGCTGGGAGAAATATCAATAATCTCAGATATGCAGATGACACCACACTTATGACAGTGAAGAACTAAAGAGCCCCTTGATGAAAGTGAAAGAGGAGAGTGAAAAAGTTGGCTTAAAGCTCAACATTCAGAAAACTAAGATCATGGCATACAGTCCTATCACTTCATGGCAAATAGATGGAGAAACAGTGAAAACAGTGGCTGATTTTATTTTTCTGGGCTCCCAAAGCACTGAAGATGGTGCTTGCAGCCAAGAAATTAAATGACACTTACTCCTTGGAAGTAATGTTATGACTAACCTAGAGGCAGAGACATTACTTTGCCAACAAAGGTCTGTCTAGTAAAGGCTATGGTTTTCCCAGTGGTCAAGTATGGATGTGAGCGTTGGACTATGAAGAAAGCTAAGCACCAAAGAACTGATGCTTTTCAATTGTGGTGTTGTAGAAGACTCTTGAGAGTCCCTTGGACTGCAAGGAGATCAAACCAGTCAATCCTAAAGGAAATCAGTCCTGATTATTCATTGGAAGGACTGATGCTCAAGTTGAAACTACAATTCTTTGGACACATGATCTGAAGATCTGACTCATTGGAAAAGACCCTGATGCTGAGAAAGACTGAAGGCAGGAGGAGAAGGGGAGGACAGGTGATGAAATGGTTGGATGGCATCACTGATGCCATAGACATGAGTTTGAGTAAGCTCAAGGAGTTTGTGATGGACAGGGAAGCCTGATGTGCTGCAGTCCATGGGGTTGCAAAGAGTTAGACACGACTTACCAACTGAACTGAACTGATCGCTATACTCTGTTCTATGCCTGAAAGTGATGTGCCCAACTTCCTGATGATGACACTGATGCTTGAAGACATATTTTTTATTTCTGTAACTGAATGTCTTTTATTTAGTACAATAAGAGTACTGTTTTCAAAGCAAATTTGAATTAGGATTTTCTGTTATTTAGAGCTGAACATTCTGTTATCTTCCCTTAGTAAATAAAATTTAATTGTATGTCCTGTTTTCCCTTCTCCAAAATGACACTATTTCTGAATTTTGCCCAGGTTTTTACACTGACATTTTAGTCTCTTTGATATTTTACATATTGATCTTTTCCCCAGAATATGGTTTTCTCTTACACACTTCATGATTTCCTTTCACTTTTCAGATGATGCAGTTCAGATATTTCTTTAAATACTCCTATGACACTTTTCACTTCTCAATTAGTTTTCTTTCCCTTCATTGTGATTCAGCTGAAAATATTCTATGTTTATTTATTCATAATGTATTCAAATTTGTTTCTTTATATTTTCAGGACATTTACTTTAATCTGTCTGTATAATGCCAGCATTTAGCAATCTAAATGAATATCAGATATTCAATCAATATTTGTAAAAAAATATTAGTTACAAAGGAAGCAGCTATTTAAAATAATTAAATATCTACTATGGGAGTATTATTTGTAACAATTACTCTAAAACTATTTATGTTCTATCTTTAAATACTCTGAAAGAATGAATGTGGCTTTAAAATTATGATCTCCACAAAATTTCTCTCCACAAAAATCTACAAAACTCCTAATAAGAAAATGCTTTCACAATTGCTGACTTTTTGAAAGAGGACAAGAACTGCTATTCGAGAACAGAGCTATAAAGGGACAAGTTAATGTTCCAGTGAAAATTCCCAGGAGGCTGATACAGTCCATTAAAATGAGGAGTATTTGGTCATTTTACTGAATTAATTTAGAATACACTTCAGGTCTTGAGGAGTTCTTTATGAAAATAGAAGTTTCAAGTCATACAATACTATTTAAGAATGATTTCAAACTTTTTTTCTATAAAGCTAACATATAATTTTTATTACATATCAGAGATTGTTGATGTTCACACATTCATTCCTGTTATCAAAATATCCCAAATACAAAAAAAGGCATCCGATAAAAAGGCAGCATGATGAGAGATTATAACATAATTTTTGTTATCATTTTTTAAAATTATTTTAATTGGAGGCTAATTACTTTACAATATTGTGGTGGTTTTTGCCATAGATTGACATGAATCAGCCATGGATGTACATGTGTACTGCATCCTGAAACCCCTTCCCACCTTCCTCCCCATCCCATCCCTCTGGTTTGTTCCATTGCACCGGCTTTGAGTACTGTGTTTCATGTATCGAACTTGGACTGGTCATCTATTTCACATATGGTAATATGCATTTCAATGCTATTCTCTCAAATCATCCTACCCTCGCCTTCTCCCACAGAGTCCGAAAATCTGTTCTTCATTATCTGTGTCTCTTTTGCTGTCTTGCATATAGGATCATCATAACTATCCTTCTAAATTTCATATATATGTATTAATATACTGTTAGGTGTTTTTCTTTCAGACTTACTTCACTCTGTATAATAGGCTTCAGTTTCATCTCATTAGAAATTATTCAAATGTGTTCTTTTTAATAGCTGAGTAATATTCCATTGTGTAATTGTACCAAACTTTCTTATCCCTTAATCTTCCAATGGACATCTAGGGTGCTTCCATTTCTTAGCTATTATAAACAGTGCTGTAAGAAAGGCAATGCCAAAGAATGCTCAAACTACTGCACAATTGCACTCATCTCACATGCTAGTAGAGTAATGCTCAAAATTCTCCAAGCCAGGCTTCAGCAATACATGAACCGTGAACTTCCTGATGTTCAAGCTCGTTTAGAAAAGGGAGAGGAACCAGAGATCAAATTGCCAATAGGATCATGGAAAAGGCAAGAGAGTTCCAGAAAAACATCAATTTCTGCTTTATTGACTATGCCAAAGCCTTTGACTGTGTGGATCACAATAAACTGTGGAAAATTCTGAAAGGTATGGGAATACCAGAACACCTGACCTGTCTTTTGAGAAATCTGCATGCAGGTCAGGAAGCACCAGTTAGAACTGGACATGGAACAACAGACTGGTTTTAAATAGGAAAAAGAATATGTCAGGGCTGCATATTGTCACCCTGCTTATTTAACTTCTATGCAGAGTACATCATGAGAAAAGCTGGACTGGAAGAAACACAAGCTGGAATCAAGATTGCCGGGAGAAATATCAATAACCTCAGATATGCAGATGACACCACCCTTATGGCAGAAAGTGAAGAGGAACTAAAAAGCCTCTTGAGGAAAGTGGAGGGTGAAAAAGTTGGCTTAAAGCTCAACATTCAGAAAACGAAGATCATGGCATCTGGTCCCCATCACTTCATAGGAAATAGATGGGGAAACAGTGGAAACAGTGTCAGACTTTATTTTGGGGGGCTCCGAAATCACTGCAGATGTTGACTGCAGCTATGAAATTAAAAGACACTTACTCCTTGGAAGAAAAGTCATGATCAAGTTAGATAATATATTCAAAAACAGAGACATTACCTTGCCAACAAAGCTCTGTCTACTTAAGGCTATGGTTTTTCCAGTGATCATGTATGGATGTGAGAGTTGGACTGTGAAGAAAACTGAGAAAGGAAGAATTGATGCTTTTGAACTGTGGTGTTGGAGGAGACTCTTGAGAGTCCCTTGGACTGCAAGGAGATCCAACCAGTCCATCCTAAAG